>JAVIWC010002074.1:0-330943 GCA_031894815.1 Creontiades dilutus
TTTACTGAACATAAGCGTAGCATTATTAATTTTTGCCTTTAAACGAATTACAGATGGACTTTAGTCCAGTTCTTTGGAGTTGGTCTCCTCTAAGTATATGCGGTGAAACTTCTCGAATCGTCCCAACAACAATGCCATGTTTGAATTCAGAGGGGAGGGCTTCAGAGAACGAACTCAGGCCAACCAGTTCGTCAGAATAGTACCACAAGAGGTGCTCCTGGGATTTCTTGGCTGTGATGCTGATTTCTTTGTCAATAGTCTCATAATTTGTCAATTCATTCCACAATTGAAGGTCCAATGAAGGAGCATCCGCAGCAGATGGATACACATCCAACAAGTTGTGTAAATCACATAATCATTTGTAAACTGTGAATCCCCTTTTGGTTTATTATTACAATAATGAACCATTGTAATCGCTTAAAAAAAAAAATGTCTAACCCCCCCTGAAAATTTTGAGTGTGCGTGATTCACAAGTGATAGAGCGATTATTAAATTTCAGGAGGCACACAAATATGATCAACTGATCAATCCAAATAGGTATTTTGATTGAGAACCGATTGAAGTGCTCTATGCATATCTCCTGAAATTCAATAATCGCTCCATCACCTGTGAAACAAGCACACTCCAAAGATTAGCAGAAATTCAAACCATGAATAATTGAATAATAAAACCCAGTGAAAGAATTTGCTGCGTTTTCTGGGTGATTCCGTTTCCTGTGAATCACAGAATTGTTGTTGTTATTGTTGTACTTGGACTTCCTGACTGAATATCATACCCAAGCCATTCCATTTTAAATAGGTTTTAACCGTATGCGATTGAAAACTCGAAATTTGGAAGTTCGGACTCATTGGGCACTCTCTTCCACTTACCCTAGAATGATGAAACTCGACCATTACCTAGGATTTATTCATGGAAATTAACAAACTAGAGGGGTGCTCCGACCATTTGAGGAAAGTTCGGTTTTTTGGCCCACCCTACTATGAGGGCAAAAGTAGGGATGGTATATCGTATTTCACGTTATACAGGGTGTCATAATTTATGTAAAAAAAATGAAACTACATGGAAAATGGAGTAAATCGCCGCCAACCGCGATTTTTTTTTCTCAACCCGTTGCTGAGATATGCTATTTTTAAGAGTTTTTTCAAAAAATCGCGTTTTTCGCCATTAAAACGCTTTTTTTTCGGCAATTTTCCAACATTTTTGCACATTTGACCACATTTTCGGAATCTGCGTTAAATTTTCTATAAGATGAAGTTACTTTGATTTCCAAAACGCATCTTCCAAACACCGAAATTTTCAATCAAAGATGAACATTTTTCGCAAAGTGAAATTTTTCAAAAACTTGGAACGCTTGGCGTGACCACAAAAATAATTTTTTTGGTTGTCAAATTTGATAAAAACTTCTCCCACTTCTAAGCTTTCCAACGGCGTCTCAACCATTTAATTCTGATTGGAATTGACGGAGAAATTAAAGTTCGAATGCCAGAAAACGTGTAGTTCGTTTTAACGTAAGTTGGTAGGTGACGTACGATATGGGCCACAGAAACTGATTTTTCTCGATTTCAATTAATGTTTTCCGGCATTCAACCACAGGTTCGAATTGGGCGTTAAATTTCCTGTAAGAAGAGGTTCATTTTGTTTCCAAAATGTTTTTTCCAGGTACTGTAAAAAATTAAAAATTGAGAATTGTGATAAATGTGTAAAACAAATTTGGAAACAAAATGAACCTCTTCTTACAGGAAATTTAACGCCCAATTCGAACCTGTGGTTGAATGCCGGAAAACATTAATTGAAATCGAGAAAAATCAGTTTCTGTGGCCCATATCGTACGTCACCTACCAACTTACGTTAAAACGAACTACACGTTTTCTGGCATTCGAACTTTAATTTCTCCGTCAATTCCAATCAGAATTAAATGGTTGAGACGCCGTTGGAAAGCTTAGAAGTGGGAGAAGTTTTTATCAAATTTGACAACGAAAAAAATTATTTTTGTGGTCACGCCAAGCGTTCCAAGTTTTTGAAAAATTTCACTTTGCGAAAAATGTTCATCTTTGATTGAAAATTTCGGTGTTTGGAAGATGCGTTTTGGAAATCAAAGTAACTTCATCTTATAGGAAATTTAACGCAGATTCCGAAAATGTGGTCAAATGTGCAAAAATGTTGGGAAATTGCCGAGAAAAAAGCGTTTTAATGGCGAAAAACGCGATTTTTTGAAAAAACTCTTAAAAATAGCATATCTCAGCAACGGGTTGAGATAAAAAATCGCGGTTGGCGGCGATTTACTCCATTCACCCTCCCACCCTGGATAGTTTGATAATGGCTATTATGTTTTTTTTAATCTAACAGAAAGAAGATAAAATGGCCTCACGCCTCTACATTGTTATCGGTCTCACAAAAAAATCACGTTTAAAAAAAATCCGTTTAAAAAAAATAAAAAAATAAAAAAATCGGAGTGTTAATGAAGGGTCTAATTAAGGTGGAAGTCAGAGGCAGAAGACATTAGGGGTGAGCGTGGGTTAAGTGGGAAGTAGGGGTGTGTAATGTAGGAGTGAGACGGCGGTGTTGGGATGGGGACTTGCAGTAGGTAGGTAGAGTTCTTGTACAAAAACGCATTAAACGTCAGGTCGAGATGGTTATGATTGATTAGTTAAAAAAATGATTTTAAGGCTAATCGCCTCCTCCCAAAAAATCGATCTTAAACAAGTTTCAAAGTTTTTGAGGTCCTGACTACGTCAAAATCGATTTTTTGTTGCCATCACTACTACCACGTTGCCCAATATTAGCCCAAAGATATCAGTAAGTTACTCATTTTCCTCCGATGTTCCTTCAAAAACGCTGCAAATTCTTTCACTGAAGTTTATTATTCAATGGTTCATGATTCGAATTTCTAAAACACCCCAAAGGGCAAGTATTTTCCTTTGATAAAAATTTAAATTTGATGTCAATTCTTAGGTTTCTTAGGTCACTGAAAATGAAAATGCTAACAGAAATAAAATATTTCTCAAGTGCCCCCATATCTTCTTACCCATCCCCTTCTCATTAGGGTAAATATAGCCCGTCGATAATAGTTTAAATCTGATTTATAGGTATTGTTAGGTTTTTTGAGTTACTGAATCTAAAAATGCTAACAGAAATAAAAATATTTCTCCTGATAACTAAGATACCAGAAGTTTAATTATAAGCCTGTGATAATTAAATGAAGATAACCAACACGATATCATCCGTGATTTGGTGATGAGGCGATGGGTATTTGTGGATGACAATTTCAGAGAAATTAATACTGGCAGCTTGGCCTCAACTCCTGGAAATGTTTTTTCTAATTTTTTCCGTCTATCTCAGTTCAAACTTGTCAGGCAGTGACAAGTTGAAGACCCAATACTGGGAATTTCTTTTGTTTCCTTTGCAATGCACCAGCATGTCGTTCTCACTTTCTAGGAATCTCATCCCCCCATCTCACTGTGGGGGAACAATGCTGACACTGCTTGGCCCCAGCTCCACGAACTGTTTTTCAATAATTTCCGTACATCTCAAGTCAAACCTGTCAGGAAGTGACAGGTAGAAGACCCAATACTTGGAATTTCTTTTGTTTCGGCGGCAATGCGACAACATAACGTTCTCACTTTCTAGGAATCTAATTCCCCCATCCACCCCTGGAGAAGGGAGTTTGTGGTGGACAATATCAGGGAAACTAATGCTGACATTGCTTCTCCCCAGCTCCAAGAACTGTTTTTCAATCATTTCCATACATCTCTAGCCAAACCTGTCACGAAGTGACAAGTAGAAGATCCAATACTTGGACTCTCTTTTGTTTCCACGGCAATGGGACATCATATCGTTCTCATTTTCTAGGAATCTAAGGATTACGGCGGACGGACGGGAAATTTTTATTGCAGATTTAAATTCTATACCCAGGGGGTTAGACATTTTTTTTTTCAAGAGCGATTACAATGTCGAAAGTGATTATTGAATAATAAATTAAAATATCTTATAGGTTACACGATCATTAGTTCCGTAACATCGAGTCGGTACACATTTCGTTATGGAATTTGGTTAGCTTTTTTGGCTAGTTCGTCCATGGCTAAAAAACATTCTGCGTAGAGTAAAATTGAAAATAGTGGAAGTCATTTATTTTGTTTAAATGTCGCCAGAAGAAAGATTAAGTTATTAAGATTTGTATATGTTTTATAGGGCTAATGAAATGTTTGAGATTCAGCTCTTCAGTCTCATTATTAAGGAGGTTGTTCATAAGGCAACCCATTTGATGGGGGGGGGGGAAGCATAGATGTATTGAGATCCGCTGAAATAATTATAGTTTGATGTAGGGATATCAAGAAAATATCGATATTTTCGGGCGATATTTGCTACTCCGATACATCAATATTCAATGTACACTATCGGATCCGATATTTTTCAGCCGTAAATCATCATATCAACTATATCCTACATCTTGGGCTGCAGAACACAAAAAACACAGCTCTAATTGCTACAATTTTGAATCTTTGAAAGTGTAAAACAAACCGTCATTTGAAATGGCTGACGATTGCTAAAAAGAAGAAGCTACAGGTTGCCATTATGAATTTTAAAGAACAAATTATTGAGAAATCCTACTAATCAGACAGAATCACTGGCATAGTACAGGGTTGCAAAATGAATAATGACAGTATTGATTTATTAAAACTTTCGTTAAAACAGGAAGCAGTTTGAAAAAAAAACTTTTTTTTTCACTAATCCTGCAGTAGCAACCGTAACCATAATGGCATATAATCAATTATTACTGTCAGTGATGTTTCTGCTCAAGCATGGGAAGAATCTTCTCATGCAGTTTGCTATCTCGGGAGATAAAGTCTCCCAATCTCCACCCTATCCATTAGGGATGTCACGAAAATATCGATATATCGAAATATCTATATTCTTCTGTCGATTTATCGATATTTTTGGGCGATATTTTCTATTCCGATATATCAACATTAAATGTACACTATCGGATCCAATATTTTTCAGCCGTAAATCATCATATCAACCATATCCTACATCTTATTGCTCAAAACTAATTTTATAATTTCTGTTGAAGAATAGGATAATTATATCAGATGAGGTAGGCAAATTTTAGGTTAAAAAGGTAGAGACATCCTGCAGACTTGGGTTCTAGCCAGTTCGAGGCTTACTGGATAGCACTCAATCAAAGTTTTCCTCACCTCTATCCCCAACCAATATTGGTTTGATTGAATTTTTTTTTCATTTTTCTTCTTACTTCACTTACATTGATTTTACAAACCTACATACGATAATTTACTTCGCTGGATCCAGTACATAATTATCATGAAGTTTTGAGTGGTTGAATCCTTTACCTGTAGTAGAATGAAATTCAATAATGCAATATTATTCACCGAACTTATAGGTAATTCGGATTAGTTTGAAAAAAAATATCGATGACCGATATATCGAAATATCGATATTTTCCTTCGATATATCGAATTACTGAACCGATACTTTTTAAAGATATCGATATAGAATAGGATGGAAAATATGTTTATTGCAAAAAAACAACTGCCAATAACAAAAACTTCTCGCTGGAAACAGGTTTTTTTTTTTTTTTTTTTTTTTTTTTTTTTTTAATATTTAATTATTATAACTTTCAGTAATACAATTACTTTATAGTTTGGAGAACAATGATTTAAAAGTACGAAGTACAATGACACATGTATGAGGGTTGTTGTCCATTGACAGTCCCTCTTATGTAATGTAGTAATGTAATAATATTAGTAATAGATAATTAAATGCCTGCACAATTATAACAGTTTAGTTTAACAATATATAACAATAATAAATAAGTTAAGAGTATTATTTAAAGGTATTATTCACTGTTGAACTGTTCCAATAAGTCCACTGTTCTTTTTCTCTTGAGACGCCTGGTGCCCATTTGTTTTCCCATGATGTAAGGAGTCTTACAAAAGCTGCGCAATGGTGAGTATTAATCATGTGTTAATACACCGGCATATTTATACTTTTTCAATGATTATCTTGCTGGTTTTTCTACATTCCATATCAGTAAATACAAAAGAATAAAATGCCGTTCAAAAACACATTTTTCATCCAAAAATTCTTTATCATTTAGAATAACATATCCGTTAATTGTCGTATGAATGTTACATGAACAGGTAACTCACAAAAATGTATCAATGACTATAATTCTTTCAAACTAAAAATGTCATTTTTTCAATCTAACTAATGGAAACTAGAAAAATCATTAGCTAGTAGTTCCTAAATTATGAAATACAGAAAAATCACAAATGACAAGACACAAAAAAATTAAAAAATACGTAACATAGTTAAGTTTTAATCCAGTCTTGGAGGGTTGTTCAGTCTATCTCGCAGTTGAACAAAAAATGGAAAAGGGTTATTCGTTTTTTTTTGGGTGAATTCGAAGAAAGGGCGAGAGAGCGCAAATAGGCAAATTAAGTTGCTAAACTATGCAAAAAAATCTTAATTTACTATAGAGGTACCCAGTTATTACAAGCTTTTATTCTTTGAAAGATATTGATTTTAGTTATAAACTATTAACGAAATTACAATTCAATTCCCTACATTTTATACGTCGATAAAGTATTCCGTAATACATTCCTGACCGCCTGACTCAATATATCAACGGAACTGTACTTATACGTAAACGAAGAAGACACTGATCAGGGGTGGAATATACAGTCGGAAGTGTAACTAGAGAATACATGCCCCTCCCATCCCCCCAAAAACGTAGGTTCGTATTTTCGAAATTCAAGAAAGACTTGACCGCCTACATACGTAAGGTTAATGGCGTTATTTATATTTGTCATAACAGTTCGTATTGTATTTTCCACAGTTGGAATGTCAAGGTCACTATGAATTACGGTATTTCTGATGTACAAAAGAAATTCATATAATACGTATGCATTATTTTGTTGAGTTTTTACTCTCTTGATTTGGGTCTTGCTTGAAAATAATATAGAGCAGCCATATATATGGGGCGAATCATTCGGTACAACAAACGTTTGTATTAATGAAAGAGCCGATGTGCTATATGATCTAGAGACTCTCCAAAATGATCGTTGTTAGCCGTTGGTCCAGGTAGACTCCGAGATATTTTACTTTATCAACCTGGGGTATTCTGGAAACATAGGTATAAGACAAGGATCACTAGTCATCTGCCTGAGAGTTCGACTTTTGCACATTGAATTTCAGCAGTTTCCAATATTCAATACCACAACATATACAAGCGTTTTTACAATCTGTGCAACACATATACTATATCATGTACTATATCATAACATATTAGGTTTTCGATCAAACAGCTATTTTACACAAATATCAATTATCTAATAAATAATATATATAGGTATTTTAATAAATAAACAAATAATTGCAATAACAAATTTTCCAATAATACGACAAAAAAGACAATGAAAACAACAGTGCAATAAATTTAAAATTTAGCCAACAAAATTATAGTTCCTGATCAAAAAAGCACGATAATCCAAAGCGTCCTTAAGGAATTCATACAATTTGCCCCAGTTTTCACCTTTCAACAATGGTAGGACCTCGCACGATTCGAGGTAGGGTTTTGCGAAATACCGCCTCCTGAATTCAGCAATTATGGGGCATCCTGCACATAATTATTATCATGAATTTTTGAGTGGTTGAATTCTTTACCTGTAGTAGAATAAAATTCAATAATACATTGCCGAAATTGAAATCCCTAGTTTGATGCACCTACCCAATGAATAAACGTTCAGAGTGGTCTTCACGATTTTGCTCTTCACATTTTGCGCTCGTGCTTTCTACAAGATTCACAATCTTAAGTTCTTTGATAAGATTTAGGGTTGATCGATTCTGTATTGATTAACACCGCGAATGTAAACTCCGCAGTACAGGCTGTACGAAATCATGAACTGACAGATGCTGCGCGTGGGGAGACTTTTCCTAGGATACAAGAAAATGCTTTCATCTTCTCTGCCGAGAGGGCCCTGGGGGGCGGTAGAGAGTTTATTCGCGGCCGCTTCGTCGCCTCACAAGAAATATCCCATTCCCATTAAGACTGCGCTATCAGCGGGAAAGCTCCGGCTGAAGGCTTTTCCCGCGAGGATCCGCCCGGGAAATGCTCGCAAACGACCTCCGTACATCTAACAGATTTCAAAATCGTGTGTATTGACGGTGGAATACGTCGTGAGTGGTTCCTAATCTCGGCCGTAGACTTCAAACAACGGGGAAGCCATCGTGCGGTTAGGTTGACAACTCCATGCACTCCAAACACACTTTTAGCGAATTTTCACGGAAAATAAGGCTATTAGGCTCTGAAATTTTGGCTGTAGTTCGATATCATTTTGTTCTCTCTTTTGCAAGCACACCCGACCAACCTTTTTCAATTTTTGAGAGGTGTTTCGTAAACTAGATTTCATGTACTGTATGAATAATTTATCCCACTTATGTTTTCAAATATTCCAAGCAATAAAACTAGACATTGAAAAGACGCTGCAAATTCTTTCACTGGAGTTTATTATTCAATTGGCTTGCGTTCATGATTTGAATTTTTACTAAGCTTTGGAGTGTGATAGTGTGTTTCACAGGTGATAGAGCGATTATTGAATTTCAGGAGATATGCATTGAGCACGTAAATCTGTTCTCAACCAAAATATCTATTTGGATTGATCAGTTGATCATATTTGTGTGCCTCCTGAAATTCAATAATCTCTCTATCACTTGTGAAACACGCACACTCCAAAGCTTAGTACAAATTCAAATCATGAACGCAATCCAATTGAATAATAAACCCCAGTGAAAGAATTTGCAGCTTTTTTTCTTATGGTTATCAGAATGCTTCAACCCGTGCATCGGCTACAAAGCCTTTTACGAGTTCACTCCAGTATCCACATTACTACATCACTACGTCACTAGGTTACTGCTATCAAAACAAAAACCATTATAAACCAAAACCCCAGTGAAAGAATTTGCAGCGTTTCATGCATATCAGAATGCTTCAACCCGTGTATCGGCTACAAAGCCTTTTAGGAGTTCACTCCAGTATCCACATTACTACATCACTACATTTTACACTAAATAATTAACCAAAATAACGCAAATGTTGGCACTATAAATCGGGCCATAGATCGAGAATGGTTTGACCTACGGACCTGGGGAAGGGCTCATTTGATTCCTCGTGGAGTGTTCTTCAAAAAGAGTACACATTTAGGCCGCCTTGACTTTTTTCGAGGTTTTTAGGGATTTTACAAAACTTTGAGAAAGCACTTCACTGGCTCAAGAATTGGGGCGTCGTCGGACCAATATTGATTTTTCCTGAAAATTTCAGCTTTTTGCTTCAGCCGTTTGGGAGAAATCGTGCGTACGGCATACGGCGGACGGACTGAAAAATTTTTATTGCAGATTCGGATTCTACACCCTTTGAAACGTAAACCATGAAATTTTCAGGGGGGTTTAGAATTTGTTTTTCAAGAGCGATTACAATGGTTTTTAATTGAATAATAAACCTAAAAATGTAACTGGGTTGTGGTTCTCAAGTCTTTCAAGTTATCTCTAGATTGAAAAAGAATCCGATAGTAGTACCTATCTTGCTGCCGACACATATAAACTAAGTATTGGGTGGAATATAAGTTTCAGGTTTTTTTTTCTTTCTAAAGACAAAGGAATGGGACTGAATGGGGCGTGTCCTACCGGATCTACGAATTGGGATTGTAGTACAAAGAGTAACAACGGGTTATGTAACCATCCTCAGGAGCAAATGGATATTGGGCGCTCGGTTGGTGCCACGACACGGGAGGAAGGAGGAATCTTCCTCGTATTTTCACGTCCCCTTTCGGATGAGATGTTGGGAGGCGGTGATTAGAAGAACCGCGACCGGTAACAGAAGATGGAGAGATGCCAAAGGATTTGTGTCTGTCAAGCTGTGTATATAATCTGATTTAACGGGGAGAGAGACTTCGCTGATATTTCCCGCTGGTTTCGTAGTAAGATTAAGCCGCGGGTCCACTTTGGCTCTTTGCCACTCTCGACTAAGGACTACTTTATGGCGTCTTCATTTCCTTCAAGCCCCAGCTTACGACTTGCATAGCTAAAACATCCTCTCAGCTCGGGAAAACAAAAATGTTGGCAAATTATATTATACCACTTAATCTGTGGTTAGTGACTGTACCTGCTAGATGTTCTCTCGTTAGCACGTTCCTACCTGTGTACTGGAAGATCTTATTGAAATTCCTTAATTTTGAACCTTTGTAATGAAACAAGAAAAAACGTATCTTCAAAATTGTATCTTTGTTGGTTCTATATGTGTGAAATCCAAAAATCTGTACTTATGTTAAATCGTTAACCCATCAACGCCCGAAACTTTTTTTTGTCGAAACGATGAACTTTGTTTCCATAATCTGACGAAGGATTTCCCCAAAAATACGGGAAAATAGTTTTCAAATGTTTGTGGTCGAATTTCGAGGCTTTTCGGCACGTTGCCATATGGCAACACTAGGCACTACAATTACTTTTTTTTTTAATTTTTCAAATCTGAAAATTTTGCAACAGGGAATGATGTAAAATGATGTTTTAATGTTTTCGAACTTTTATTTTTTATTTTTCAAACCAAAAATGTTGACAAGTAGGTATCTTAGGGACCCAAAATTTTTCATTATACGCACCTATATCAATTATACATAGTAGGTATATCAAACCAACATTTTTACATGACAAGAATCGTAAAAACCAAAAGTTTACACTATTCTTATAGGTGTATGCGAAGAGACCTAAAAACGCTGTACGTGAAATTTTGAAAAGGGCTGCTTTGCATTTTTGGCAATCTTCACCAACACACCTTTTTTTCTTTTCGGAAGCATTGTTTTCACTTTCGGAATGTGAAAATTTTTTAGTGTCCGAAATTCCACTCGCATTTTGCGTTTTAGACCTTTCTGAACAATTTTGGTTCCGTGTCCGTCTGTGTGTCTGTCTGTCTGTCAGCAAATCCTTGTTACGATCAAAACTACACGAAGGTATTGTCCGATTTTGATGAAATTTTCAGGGATTGTGCGGGTTGGGGTGTAGATGGTCCCCTATAATTCATGACCCCCGGATCAATAGTAGCCTCTGCGCATGCGCAAACGTGAAATCCTTGTTACGCGCATAACTTCGGGAGTTTTCGACCAATTTCAATGAAATTTTCACGGATTGTTTGGTTTGATGTGTAGGTAGATGGTCCCCTATTGGTTTCATGATCTCCGGATTAATAGTAGCCTCTGCGCATGCGCAAACGTGAAATCCTTGTTACGCGCATAACTCCGAGAGCTCTTGACCAATTTTGATGACATTTTCAGGGATTGTTCGGGTTGGGGTGTAGATGGTCCCCTATAGGTTTCATGACCCCCGAATCAATAGCAGTCTTTGCGCATGCGCAAACGTGAAATCCTTGTTACGCGCATAACTCCGGGAGTTCTTGACCAATTTCAATGAAATTTTCAGGGATTGTGCGGGTTAGGGGTCCCCTATAGGTTTCATGACCCCCGGATCAATAGTAGCCTCTGCGCATGCGCAAACGTGAAATCTTTGTTATGCGCATAACTGCGGGAGTTCTCGACCAATTTCGATGACATTTTCAGGGATTGTGCGGGTTAGGGGTCCCCTATAGGTTTCATGACCCCCGGATCAATGGTAGCCTCTGCGCATGCGTAAACGTGAAATCTTTGTTGTGCGCATAACTGCGGGAGTTCTCGACCAATTTCGATGACATTTTCAGGGATTGTGCGGGTTAGGGGTCCCCTATATATTTCATGACCCCCATATCAATGGTAGCCTCTGCGCATGCGCAAACGTGAAATCTTTGTTACGCGCATAACTCCGAGAGTTCTTGACCAATTTTGATGACATTTTCAGGGATTGTTCGGGTTGGGGTGTAGATGGTCCCCTATAGGTTTCATGACCCCCGAATCAATAGCAGTCTCTGCGCATGCGCAAACGTGAAATCCTTGCCACAAGCATAACACCGGGAGTTTTTGACCGATTTCAATGAAATTTTCAGGGATTGTTCGGACTTATTAGGTATACTACATAGTTTGTTCAATAGTTGAACATGTCTACCTTTATTTTCTCAAGTTACGCTCTTGCATAACAATAAATTTACCCTAATTCAATATTTACTTCGCCTAATTGAACGAAGTTCTTTAGTCAATAATAATTTTCAATGATCTATACAGTCATGTTATGGATACGAGGAAGCTACACCCACTTGGCAGAGGTTTTTTTTCTTTTTCCCGTCAGTTCCGCCAACGAAATGTTCTTCCCTGTCAAACCTCACCTCATTCGGGACGTTTTTGGCTGCTTTGGGCTGGCCAGCTCGTCCTGGATGTTCTTTGGGTTTGCAGTAGTTGATCAAATAGGAGATCGCGACTCTTCTTAGAATTTCCAATTGCGAAGTCGGATGGTCCCGCTTATAATAAATCCAAGGGTTGGTCATAATAACCTCAAGTAGCCAAGTGAAAATTGGCCACCATAATTTCTTCCCTTGTATCCCAATACGATAATTGCACAATCCACTGTCCAGCAAGTCCGTTCCTCTTATTGATTCATTGTATTTCTTAACAATCAATGGTCGCTGCACAGAACCTGCTTCTTGGGCGGAAAATCCGGGTCTGCAACAGAAAAAAGTAAAGAGTATAACATTATTAACCGTCAAGAAGGCATAAAATGTGGGTGGAAGTTCAGTAACATACTGTAAGGAATGTTGGATGCATTATCAGTAATATCAAAAATATTTATGCTCTGTGGATGCGGCTCATGATTAGTACAAAAATTCTTCCGATTAGAACAATAAATCATAGGACTGACGAAGGCATTACAGAAATCCGAAACGTCGAAGTTCGAGCAGGTGTAGTTGATTACATCTTCATGTCAAACGATAATAACCACTTCGTTGGCGATTGGTTCACTGTATCGACGAATACGAATTGAATTATGTATTTCCATACTCGTTCATTGAGCATGTACGCATTTATTCGAAATACAGCCTCCATCAGTTAACTGCACAACCGTTTACATCTTCCTTGGGTTCACCTTAACACTTCAGATTCGTGTTCAACACCTCGAAAAACCTCTTACGGAATAGGTTTTAAAACGACTAAAAATAGTTCATTTTTGAGAAATTTTCATTTCAAAAGAAGCGTTTTATCGAGAAGAAATCTTCCACTTCTTTATCTCGTAGTTGCATTTCACATGCGAAAAAAAGAATCTCATTTATAATTGTGTCCAATAAGTTAGGAGACAATCAACTTCCAACAGTCTCTAGGAATTGTTTTTCATGAAATAAAATAAAAACATGTAATCTGCCTGTCAATCAAAAAAAGGAAATACGTGGAAGAAGACCCAATACCTTGCATCCTCTTCGTCTACCCTTCATTTGTGACTGCCAGCTCTCACCACATTCTTGGAAGCACAGGGGAAATTAAGAGTCGCAATTGATTATTTAGACTTTTTTCTTGAAAACCGGTACCTGTACACGGTTTATATTTTCAGCAATAGTCCTTTCCAAGAACATAGGGTGGACCGGATAGTCTGCTTACAGACTGGGAAGAAAAAAAATAGTTACCAATACCACGAATTTCTGAATTGCTGCCTTCTGTGACAGGTGTCCAATAAGTTAGGAGACAATCAACTTCCAACAGTTTCTAGGAATTGTTTTTCATTTAAAAAAAGAAAAAAAAGTAATCTGCCTGTCAATCAAAGGAAGGAAATACGTGGAAGAAGATACAATACCTTGAATTCTCCTTGGCTACCAGTCACTTGTTACTGCCTGCTCCCCCTACGTTCTTAGAAGCGCATATCGGCTGACGGGTTGCCTGAACTCTCGGAATCCTAGACTGGACTAAAGTCACCACTTCTGTTCTGATTTTCGTTTCTGATTTGCTGATTTCGTTCCACTTAGCTCTTCTTTAGTTGTGATTTCTAATGGATGACCAAAAGTTGATTGAGTGCGTTCGGGAACAGCGATTTCTTAACGATTTTTCTCATCCATTCTATTCAGACGTGCTGTGGTAATCAAGGGAATGGCAGCAAACGGGGCAAACACTCAAACAATTTAAGGAAGGTTGTAATACATTTTTTATCCTGTTACATTTTTTTATCCTACAATAATTGTAGGATAAAAAAATGTAACAATCAGGTGTTTTGTAACAATGTGTATTGTACCGAGTGTAAAGTTCTACGAATAAAAAAAGTTTTCCGTGTTTTTTCCGTGCGAAAATTTCTATTTTCTTTCTCAAAGTTTAATTGTCATTTCCAACTTTATCGATTATGTCTAGAGAATGGGTTGAGATAGAAAAGTGCGGTTGGCGGGGTTTTACAACATTTTGGTTTATTATTCAATAAAAATTCTAACCCCCCTGAAAATTTCATGGTTTACGTTTCAAAGGGTGTAGAATCCGAATCTGCAATAAAAAATTTTCCGTCCGTCCGCCGTACGCACGATATCTCCGAAACGGCTGGAGCAAAAGATCTGAAATTTTCAGGAAAAATCCATCTTGGTCCGACGACGCCCCAATTCTTGAGCCAGCTCTCTCACTCAATTCAAAGTGCCCTTTAAAGGCTGTAAAAGTTTTGTAAAATCCCTAAAAACCTCAAAACAAGTCGAATCGGCCTAAATATTTTCCTATTTGAAGAACATACCATGAGGAATCGAATGAGCCCTTCCCCACGTCCGTAGGTCAAACCATTCTCGATGTATGGCCCGATTTATGGTGCCAACATTTGCGTTTTTTCGTTTATTATTGTTTGTTTGTAACATAGTGATGCCGATAGCGTCGAGTTGTAGTGAATGTGGTTACTAGAGTTATAGCCGATGTGGATACTTGTAGTTTATAGCCGATACACGGGTTGAAGCATTATGATATGTATGAAACGCTGATAATATATAGGTAAATATTATTACTGGGGATTATTATTCAATATTATTACTGGGGTAAATAAGTAGTCTTTCAGTGGGGTTTATTATTCAATTGACTTGCGTTCATGATTTGAATCTGTACTAAGCTTCGGAGTGTGCCTGTTTCACAGGTGATAGAGCGATAATTGAATTCCAGGAGATATGCCAAGACCACGTAAATCGGTTCTCAACCAAAACACCTATTTGGATTGATCAGTTGATGATATTTGTGTGCCTCCTCTACATCAGTCTATCTTTGGCTACATCGTTTAAATTTGGGTTTGGGGAAGTTTTAACGCTTTAACGCTATACGAGCGCTAAAGGACTTGATAAATTATGGATGTTTTTATTGTGGGGGGGTATTGAGGTTCAATAAAAAACGCTGCAAATTCTTTCACTGGGGTTAATTATTCAATTGGCTTGTGTTCATGATTTGAATTTCTACTAAGCTTTGGAGTGTGCGCGTTTCACAGGATAGAGCAATTATTGAATTTCAGGAGATATGCATGGAGCACGTAAATCTGTTCTCAAGCAAAATACCTATTTGGATTGATCAGTTGATCATATTTGTGTGCCTCCTGAAATTCAATAATCGCTCTATTCTGTGAAACGCGCACACTCCAAAGCTTAGTAGAAATTCAAATCATGAACGCGAGCCAATTGAATAATAAACCCCAGTGAAAGAATTTGCAGCGTTTTTATATTGATTACAATAAAGTTATCTTTGTTATTTAGAAAACCATAATGAAACGGGAAACAATGAAAAATTTTAAGGGCCGATAACTTTCTTTTTCTTGGTCGATCAATCAATAATCAATCAATAATGAACCAAAAATGTAAATAGTCGGTCCGTGTTAAAGGATTTTTCTTTCCACGCTCCACCGAGCTGATGGATGAGAAAGCGAAATGGTGGAGTAATAAAAACAAACTGCACTCCGATCCCACGCCGGCAATTAAAAGGGAAAGGAAGATTGGGATCGTAAGGGTGGAACGGAGATGGTGCGAGGCACCGCAGCCTACAGCTGTAAGGAGCTTCCTTTCTCTTCCTCCTCGTTCGAAGACGTTAACGCCAACTTCCCAATTACACTAATCGCTCCGTTTAATTGAGTCACTTTGGATTTTATCACCTTCGATAGTGGCCGTTTTTTTCTAAAGGAGGTGTAACACCTAAGTCGTTAGAAAGAAAGAAATACCATAAGAAATACCCAGGGGGGGGGGGTCATGACGCAGACAGCCTCATTGAAATTCTTGGGGGGGTTCCAAAAAATTGAGGGGGGGGGGGGGGGTAAAGTTGATTGAAACACTGTTTAACGTGACGACATTCAAAAATATATTACATCACTGAAACGTAAATAATGATTAATCATCAAACAATGTGCTTGAAAAAACACGTTTTTTTGCATAAAATCTCAATTTCCTCAAAAAAGTTCCCTCTAAAACCTAAAAATTAAATATACCATTGGAAAGCTGAGACTTTTGCGCATTTTTTAGGCTTACAGGCTCAAACGTATCATTAAAATTAAGGAGGATTAATGAGCCATTAATTTTCTCTTCTATTCTATAAATGTATATATCTTTCCCTTTTGGAATATCATTTTTTACTTTTTCAAATCGAAACATTTGGAAAAACGATGGAAAATTGTCAAACCGAAAAAGTTGGAAAAACTTAGAAAGTTTGAAAAACAGTAAGAGGATACCTGGGGACTGGGAAAGTTGGGATACTTGACAAAGTTCCCCCCTTTCCTTCCATTCTCAAGACGATGGCCCTTTGAAATACCCATTTTTGCCATTTCATAGTAATTCTTGATTGAAAAATACTGTTTTTGTAGTGTTTTCACAAGTAAGATTTCATTTACAGACCCATGTTTGTAGGGGTTTGTGTTTTTTCAGCGCCGTAGCTGCTCCTCCCCCAAGACACCGGGGGTGAATAGGAATCCACGAAAAAAAGTTTAAGTTAGTATTAATTCCGGGCCCCATAGAGTGTGGCTAACGCCAGAGAGGGCAGTAGGGTGTATCATCAAGAAAGATTGAGGGAAATCCACTACCTACTGCCGTTTCTGTCAAGTTCTGCCAGATCGTACTGGGCCAGAATGGCACCAGAAACAATCTAACTCACTCTTTTACAGCAGGTTAGATTAGTACAACTCTCCCACTACTGTACTAGGTCACTGTTTATAAAGAGGTCAGTTTTCTGTTTAGTTCGCTGTTTTGGATGCTCAATCTCTAAAATCAATCCTTCTGGTAATTTGTTGACTAGTTGGACAAATAGACTGGAATTTGTGGATAAAATTATCACGGTGATGAATGGCCTGTGACTAGGGATCTTTCTTCTCGGTATCGTCCGTGGAGATCACCAGGGGCGTTTTCAAAGGGGACAGAAGAGATGCTTTTGTTACTAAATACAAATTTCAACTTGTCTATGTCTCGTTTCGCCACTTTGAAACTGCATGAAAACAAAAACGCAGAAAGAGAATTAAGACCTCCTTGAAAACTTCTGAGTAACGCAGTAGGTATCACCTGGCATTTGGTCTCTCGCCAAAATGCCAAGGAGCGGCAACAACGAAAATGAATCCCTTTGACGAATCGTCAGTTTAAGGTGCAGAGTAACACATCCACTAGGTGTACCAAAAAGTGGCGAAACACATTTAAACATTTGAGAACGTGTGGAACAGCATGTGCAATCTCTTGACTGTTCACACTGCTCTGAACATTTCGCTGATGATAGTTTGAAAACAGTATTCACGAATTATGCTCGTTTGATGTGGACAGTCCATTCACTTTGAGACCATTCATAATCACTTTGAAAACTGCACAGTGATGTGCTGAGAGAGCTCAGAACACAGTAATAAAGGAATGATACCATCAAAATATACCTGTGACGCTCCAAGCTGGGAGCCAACGAATTAAAATGCCCTTTTTTGGTTGTTCTAGCTCTCTGACAGTTCAATGGCTGCCTCAAATCTGATATGCCCTAAAATTCCTCCTCATAACCAACTACCTACCTTGGAGCAGGTGCTCAAGTCCTTCTGATTGTAAGGTCTATTTCACGCATTGGTTCAAACAGGTGAAGTCCAGCCTTGATTCACTGGCTTCAATGGAGGAATTTCTTTCATATTTTTGGTTTATGGTTTTTGTGTGCAAGTGCTCCAAACGAAAGCCCCTCCTGCTTCAGTGCTAAATTTCCTAAAAAAAACCCCAAGGGTTGTCCTTTTTTGGAACACCTTGTAAACATAAACTTAAAAGATGAATAAGCTTTGGGAAACAGTGGTTACATCTAATGGACAGTAATGAATGAAGACGGTTGAAACATATTTAGAAAAATTTTATTCATAACGAAGTAGTACAGAAAACATTCCTCCTAAACATTAAAAAATATCCTTTATAATCATTTATCGGCGTTTTTGTCGGCATTCGTTTTCCGGTAGTTCGATATTTCTTCCTTGACATGGGGCATCATTTCATTCAGCTCACTCTTGTAATTTGTTTCTGCTTCGGCATCATCTCCAACGGTCAACAGCTTCAGGACAAGGTCTACATCAGAAACAAGCAAATCGTTAATCTCCGGACAGTGCTAAGAAAAACATGTTCCTAACGTACTATTACAGAACGAAAATATTGATAGATCAGACTGTTTGAATCCGATCCTTGCTACTAAGGGAAAATTTCCTCTTAGTTGCAACAGGCAAGTAATGATGCTGAATGATTTCAATTTAACGAAACCCCTACGACTGGGGGTTATTTTCCTTGAGCATAGCATTTCCCCAGAGTCAAATACCAGCAGTCTTGCTGACTTGGGATCGGACGAAATGACGAAGTGAAATTTGTGACGGATATGGTTAGTTTGCCCTGTCCGATTCGTGAATCCGCCGCCTCAGTAGATGTGTCAGAAGCCTTCCAGCGTCTGGCACATCCTCTGAGAGTTGCGGGCATTATCCGTATTCAACTCTTGGAAGGGGCAACTATACCATTGCGTCACCTCCTGCACAAACTGCAGGCAGCTGGCTCAGCAGACACTCGCTGGAAGAAGTTCAGAAGTTGAGGGAGGTCATTGCTGTAGGATTGATTTAATTATTAACTGGTTTAAAGAGCTTGGGTAGGAAGGACAACGTGGTCGAGCACACAATAGATAAATCCTTCATTCAATTTGATATGAACTGTACAATCAATTATTAAGAAGAATAAGATATATGGACTGGCGGGGTGAAGGCGACTAGGTCGCTCGAAAACGCTCGGCGATCACAGAGCCACTCTGGAGCGTTTAAGCATTACTTCTACCTACTGATACAATTGCCACGGTGTGTTTCGACTCAAGTGAAACACCCTACGTCAAAGAATGTGATGTTCACGGTGTTATGAATTTATTGTTTCATATTATTTCGGGTCCTACTGCCTGCGCAAACTGTAACGGCCCAAAAATCTTGATACCTCAGACTGGGTTCAAACCCGTGTCCTTACAACCGAGGAGAAATTTCCCTTTAGTTGCAACACTACCGGATTCAGCTACGAGACTAATTTAATAGAAACTGTTTGACTGTGGGTTACTTTCCTTGAAAATAACAATACAACAGGAGGGTTGAGCATTGTAGAAAGGTATGGAAAAAAAACTATTCAACAGTTGTCAAAGTTACTAAATGTTCACAAGTTCTTATCTTCAAGGTCTAAATAAGCTCATGATAAAAAGTTACATCCATGCAGCATAACCGAATGAGCGAATTTTCCAAAACTATCATATTTAAGCCATGTGAAATGTTGAGTATTAAATTGTGATTGACATTTTAGCCCTATCCAAAGAATTTCAGTGCAACAAAGTTGTAGTAAATAATATTTTTCAATTAAAACAAGGATTTTGGATTTTAAAATTTATGAATTTCTATTGATTTTTAGCAAATTTTAATGAAATGCAAGTACTTTTTTCAATATAAATTTGAGCTTTGGTTTTTAAATGGCCTAGTTCAAGGTGGATAAACTTGTTTTGAAGAAGTTCTGTTTAAAAAAAGTTAATTTATCAATTTTAGCCTTTCTTCTTCTTCTTTTTTTTTTTAAAGTACATTTTTGAAATTTGACCTATTTACTATGATTAAAATTTGCAATCCAACGAACTCATCCTCTCTATTTGAGTACTTGATTTTTTGGTAAAAGAAAGAAGAGAAATCATTACAGTAATAATGATCAAAATGGAATCATTGAGCGCATACACTGCATTTTATCCATCTTGTACATAGAAGGCTCCACTTTGATATAGAAGAAGAAGAAGAAAACATATTTATTAAAAAACGATATCTCATGCGGGGGGTTTCAATAATAAATACATACAAGAAAAAAGTAGCAGTAAATAAAGAACATGATTAAGGCAGTGGACCTGATGTCTGCCGGAATGGTACTAGCCGTCTTACTTCTCGTATAACAAGCAACCGTCATGTTTTTGTTTTGTGTTTTAATACAGTTTTAAGCATGAGTGATATTAGGAAAACTTCACCAATTGAATTCATTCACCATGAATGCCCGATATTTCCATGCTTGGTACGCAAACTGTGCAACAATCAGCCAATGTTCCCTATTATTCAACAGCACCACCGTTCGGTCCAAGCTCAGAGCGCCTTCCCCCAAAAACCGTAACCTGAATTCCACTTTGATATACTTAAAACAGGTACCTATAAACATATTCATTACAGAAATACCGAAGTGTTTCCTGGCACGTACCTTGGAATTTGTGCAGAAGCTCGTGTAAAGCGGGTGACAGATGAGGTCTCAAAAACGTGAGAATTGCGGGAACGAATTTCCCAGATGCGTTCAAAACTGTTTGCGTCGCCGTTTGAAATATCAACAAAACTCCAGCGTGCAGAAGGAGAGCGGGGTTGTCGCATCGTCCAACTTCAGTTAACAAGAGTTCCCTCTTGTTTAGCATGAACTGCCTGTGAAAGGATGAACAAAAATCGCCATGTCAATGAGTATTCAACGAAGGGCCTTAGGCGACCTTTCTGAACAATCAAAATCCTTGTTACGGGCGAAACTACACGAAGTTATAGTCCGGTCCAAGAGCTAACCCCCGCATCAATAGTATCCCAGCCACTAAACTAAACCATTTTCTTAAAAAATAATAGATTAATTAAAATCAAGTATCAAAATCCCTCCACAATCCACATTTTTATATGTAATAATTTTAGCATAGAACATGTGTGACGAACTTTCTCTTTCTGATAGTTCTTCCTATTCGTTACACTTATTATTTCTATAATCTAATGGACTGCTCTTTGTTGGACGATGAAAATAAAACGAAACCATTCTTCTAACACCAAATGTCACAGCCCCCAAGCTGGATTCCTCTCCTGGAATTATGTGCATTTCTACTCCGGTAGTTCATCGTCATCAACTCTCTGTTTGTCGTGTATTTTGTTCCTTCTGTTTTAGTTTCCGTTTTTCTGTCCATCGACACTGTTTCCATGTCCAATAAGACCACGATGTATATGTAGATGTGGACTAAAACTCTCAGGGTGGGGGTTAGGGAGCCCCCAGCAGGGAAGCCTGTTGGCTTATTGTACTTTCCTGAGAGTTTTGCTTTTAATCGAGGAGGTTCAGCCCCTTCGTGAGGGGTTTGAGACCCTTGATTAGTTGTTCGCTCTGAACGGACCTCATTGGGGTTTGCGCCCCAAAGAGTTCAAATCTACGAGAGACGAGTGCTGGGCACTCCAATATTATGTAGGATGCCTTTTCGTCAGTCTCCTCAAATAGCCTGCACAGGGTTGTACTTTGTGTAACCCCAATGCGGTGTAGGTGGAACCTTAGGGGTACGAAGCTGGTTATGAAACCGACCATTGTTTTTAGTTCCCTACGGTTTTTACCTAGTAGCCAATCAGTAATTTTGGTGTTGGGTTCCGCCACCATAAGTTTACTGTGGACATGTCCTCCGATATTGAGCCATCTACTTGTGGTTTGTTGGTTGACCCGCATGTTGAAGGTCCCTCTGAAGGCGGTTTTTGGTATACTGACTGCCGGCTCAGGGCCTACAAATGGGGTTTGGGAGCCCCTTCTTGCAAGCTCGTCAGCCTTCTCGTTACCAGGTATTCCTTTGTGTCCTTTCACCCATTCCAGGAAAACCCGGTTGTGTTTGGCCAGGTTATTAATGGTTTGTATGCAGCCCCAAACCACTCGTGAGGAGATGGTTGGTGCCATTAATGCTCTTATCGAGGCTGTCTGAGTATTGGCACGTGCGGACGTGGGCTTTTTTGTGTCCCCTCCTAAGGCTCTCAGCAGCTGCTGCCTCGATTGCCACTATTTCTGCTTGGAATACAGAGGTGTGTTCCCCTAGTGGAATTGAAACGTTCCACCTGGATTTAGCCCATGCACTCCTGCACCAGTTCCTGCTTCCATTTTAGACCCATCTGTGAACCAAATGATGTCATTGGAGCAGCATCTGTTCTCCCATTGCCCATCTCTTGTTATGGTTGACCCAATAAGACCAAGCCTATTATTGTATTCAACGCATCCATTCTAGTTTGCATCAATCATTTGCGTCATTGGACTCGACTATTTTGTACAAAATGGCCTCTGCTCTACCATTCAATTCAAGAAACAGCTGTAAAAAACATTCAATTCTTTTTATGTTGATTGCTTTATTTCCAGTTAATTCCCTCCCTCTACCTCGTATATAGCATTCCTTACTGAATTATTTACTTGTTCTAAGGCCGATTTCAATTCTTCAAGTTACACAGTGGAACTGCGTCCTGCTACTCTCTGCTACTTCTTTCTTTCTGATATTTCTTCCTATTTGTCATACTTATCTCTTCAATTTAATGAACTGCTCTCTTTCAAGTTTTGAACTACAATCTTTATTCGTAAGAGAAATAAAGGGAAACTATTCTTCTAACATCAGATGATTTAAGATTTAGGTGGGAGTAAAATAACACCTACGCAATTTTGACACCGAAAAAAAATTCCAAACATGAAAATTATTTTGAAAACTACGTTTTTGCCTCTCTTATTGTCTAATTGTCTTAATACTCAGGAATCAGGCAACTCTGGAAGTTTCTCGCTTCACCACTAGTTTGGGCAAAACAAGTTTCAAAACGAGTGTTTACTCCAAAATGACATTGTTGCTGCAGGGTACTTTTGATGATACATAACTGCAGTTGGTAGCATTCGAGCAAAACTGTGTTTTATAAGAACCGTGCAAATAATTTTTCTGCTACCTCAACCTTTGTCAAAATTCAACCCCCTCCTCGGAGTCATGTGATATATTCAGTAAACTGAACGGTTTGGTTCCAAAATCTGCTGCTAGAGAAAATAAACTGTTTGATTGCAACATCTACTACTAGAGTGAATTGGCGTCGCTCATTACTCATATCTGACTTGCAGTAGTTATGTTGGGTCACAAATTAGAGTAGGATCGGAGAGGCATTTGATCTATTCAGTCTACTGAACTGCTAAGGTTCAAAGCTAAATCTAATTTGTCTCTTTGAATTCAGATCAAAACTATAGGGAACAATGTTTTACGCTCTTCAAATTCAACAAATGAACAAAATGTAGAAGTTGGTAAACAAATTGGCCACGTTGAACAAAATCTCAAAATCCTCATCCTTATTGGCAGTGATTTCATCAACATTTTCTTTCAAAACTGGCACCGCACTATTTTATAATGTTCTTAATGTGTTACTTAATGCACTGTTAATGTGTTACTTAATGTTTGTTACTTAATATACCTATGTGCTCTACTTTTATAATGTACTTATGGAAAGTGGAGTGGTCAACGTGCTTTGATAGTTGAGTTGTGAATGCCAATGTCGTCTCTTACCGGCCCAGCCTTGGTATACCAACAGTAATTATTACTGAGCGTGAAGTCTGGAATGCTTCAGATACCAGGAGTTTCTTCCGTACCCATGTCCTTCAGCGTTTTCAACTAAGTAGCATCTGGGTTCTGCACACTTCTGAATAACGTTTGGGGGTTTTATCATTCCCATTTCTACCATTCTGTCTATTTCTTTTTACTTCATCCCTAATTGCAAATGGTATCCTCCTAGCGGGAAATATTTTTAATTCAGGTTCATTAATTAAATAAATATCGTACGATTAACCCTTCAAACATCCCATACCGTTGCATATGTTCATGTTGAATATTTAAACGTTTCACTTTCGGTTGTTTGAACACGTTTTATGAGTCCCAGATCTTCACAAGTTGACAATCCGAGGATTGGTTGGAAATTGTTAGGTAACATAATTTGACTCGATGAGTGGTTCCCTTCTTGCTTGTTACTTTGATATTGAGATGTCTGTCTCAAACCACGATTTCTTTTTGAAATCCTGTGAAATTTGTTTTAAAATTGTATTATAGGAACTGTAAAGTGAGGAAGAACTTGTAAATACCTTAGCCCACTAACCTTTCTTTTTTCTTGTCAGCTTTTCTATTCAAGAGGCCAACTGCCGTCACAGCAGGTTCGACGGCTAACAGGAAATCTTCCACTGAGCCAGATGAAAAGGATTTGTTGAGTGCAGTGAGGGTCTCTTTCGCATCGCCGTCAAGTTGAGACAATATCTTTGTCCTATCCTAGAATGACATGAGAATGTTAAGGAATGTACGGTGACGAGATGAACATAGAACCTGTTTGGAAAATGGAATAGATTGGGTAAAATCCAATAATTTTGATTTGGAAGTTTCATAGAAAATGGAGCGATTGCAATAGCTCTGAAAAAGTTAAATGGAAAAGAACACAATTCTGTGTCATAATTTTTGAAAAGAGAGAGAGAAAAAACATTTATTGATCATTATATGGAGTGGAATGTTGGGTTAGTTGGGATTTGTGAAAAGTATAAATTGATATGCCAAAAGCTCGAAGTGGTATGCCAGAAGTTGAAATTGAGTCGCCGAAAGTTTAAATTGACATGCCAAAAAATATGGAAATTGATTTGTGCCAAAAGTTCAAATTAATTTGCCAAAATTTTCAATTTGATAATATGCCAAAAATTCAAATTGATTTTGCCAAACTAATCTGATTTTCTTTTTTTCCTAACCATATATGTACGTAAGTACATAAGCGCGCGCGTGTGTGTGATTTCATTCTTCCGGCAGCCAAATTGCTGCTCCGTCCTCCAGTCCCAGTCCTCGTATGTGTTTCCTCGGCCCCTTAGCCTCATGGAAACTGCTCGATGAACCGAGAATTGAGTTTTCCCTCGTGCCCACATAATCACCTGGAAGTAGGATTTCGACCACTTGTTGGCGAGGCGTAAGGAAACGTTCTTGAGGAAGGATTCGTATTCTTTATGCAACACGCCATCGCATGAAACGACGAGTGGCGTGAAAGACCCTCTCAGGTCTTCAGCGACTCTGTCGTATTTTGCGTGTTTGGCTTGGGCTGCATGCCGGGAGATGGTAGGCCAATCCATGGAGGAGTAAGAGACTGCGTCAGCGTTTATAACGTGGGTATCGAAAAACGCAGGTCTCTCACGGTCCCACACGCCATGGACCTTCATGTCCGCTACCAAGCCGGGGCTGCCATCAGCACTGCCACGTAAAACTGGTTCTGTGACCATACCGTTCCATGCAAGGCTCGCTATTTTCTGTGTCATAATGAGGTTTGAGGGGTCAGTTTTAGGTTAAAAAATTGCGATTATTTGCTACGGGTGATTTTCTACGGATCTGGAACATATCCCAGTCGATTTGGCGTCCAGAATTGGTGGGAAATGACACCACTCGCCGATATCAGTAAAATCTTCGAGAAAAAAAAACACATTTTGGGGCCATAGTATCTATGGGTACAAGGAATCAGGCTGGACAGAATTTAGGATATCAAAAGGAGCCCATCTGCGAATGGACGGCTTTTTTGCAGACATTTTAACGTATATTATGGCTCTTACGACCCCCTTATTATTTTCAATCATCAAATTTTCTGAAACTTGAATTAATCTATTTTAAAAAGGGGGGACACGTTTTTTCTCGAATGCAAAGGTTCATTATTGAAAATAACATGGAGATATTAAGACTGACAGGGAAGCTCACTTGCGCACTCATATTTTTAGCATTCGAGGAGCTGGCGGGGTCTTCACTAGCGTACGCCATAAGGGCATTCGTCAGGTCCACTCCAGTTGACTTGAGAAGATACTGAGTCAGCTTTGTACGGGTGTCTTCGTTTGGGAATTGTTTGATTCCTCGATCAGACAACCTGAGTTCCATCACCCAATTGTCGACTTGATCTTGAAGGTTTCCGTGAGCTTTCCTCCTGTCTCCAGCGCTTGAGACGAGAGTCCTTTCAAAAGCTTCAGCAGCAAGTTCCATACCCTGCTTGTTCAGAAGCCTGAAATAGATGGTCAAGTATGATTGATGTGAAATCACTTTTCAAAATACTTCCGTTTACTAATAAGCCACATCAACTAACAAATATCGATTCTTCAAGTGGCCAAAACAATACTGAATCTGAATTTGTAAGCATATCAGAAATCGAAACTGTGCCCCATTGCCGCGGATTGTAACAACGAGACTATGAATGATTCTAAACGGAAAGAAACACGGCTTTCTTGAAAAGAAACCAATTTTAGAACATGGTGTCAGAAGGTTTGTTTCAGAAACCCTCGATACCCCCAATTTATCAGTCTAGTGGAGTCAGCAATAGTGATGGGAAACTATCGACAATACTATTGGCAACCTTTCAAAAATATTGTTTTAGCTAATATTGAAAAGGAAACCCGATGCTTTCCCAATCTATCTAAGTTATGGAAGTTTATAAGTTGAAACAAAAATTTATATTGAATTGAACAAGATTTTGCAACTCAAAATTCAGGTGATCTCACAATATTCTTATTTTTCAAACCCTCAAGTAAAAGCTTTGAGAAGAAACTGTTTTATTGCATTAAATTTCACAACTTTCTGTATATTTTTTGATATCACAGCATGCATATCGATTGAGAAAAAAACTAGATTCAAGGGTACCTACTCAAATTTTATTTACAAAGAAAGGTAAGGTCACATTATGTTATCAAAATGTCAATAGCAAACAGTAAAGCACATTATGGAAAGCAAACTCCTTTAAAACTGGTACTTGCATTAATAGAAGTTATAATCATTTTATAAAATTATAATCCTCAGGCAAAGTTATTTTTCTTTCCTTTTCAAGATTCAACAAAGAAAAGTTTCGGTTTAAGAAAATGAGCATGTCGACGTGTTTTGGGTCAAGGCGATTTCGTCTTCCTTGAACAATGTAACCAGCAGCATTGAAAACTCGTTCTGCTAGTGTGAACGTTTGTGGCATAGACAAATGTTGACATACGGCATCACCCAAAGCTTCCCAGCATGCTTGTTTTCCTTTCCAATACTTGAGAGGGTTCTCAAGTTCAGCCAAAAGAACTATCGATAGTTTCCCATCACTAGTCAGCAAAGCGTATTGTTCTCAAACGTGAGGACTTGGAGCAGGTCTTCGGCCCTATCGCTCAACGCCGCTGGAGAATTGTTTCTCACCCTCAGAATTCCTCATGGGTCGCCGATTAAGGACCTTCATTCCCACGTCAACAGCGAATTTGAAATCATGCAATAAAAATGTATCCCTAAAAACCTCAAAAAAGTTGAAGCGGTGCAGGTGGTCTACCAAGATTAGGATCGGGCTCTTTTTGAAGACTTGGAGCGGGTCTTTCTTCCTCGTCTACCCGATGACAAGGAATTGAGGTTGAGGTAGGCAACCATTCGACCAAAAAGAAAGGAATATTTTAACACCGAATTTGGTGTCAGCAAGGAGCTCTAAAATCCTCTAATCAGATTCAGATTAGAAAATGTTGAATACAGAATTTAATGATGCGGTACAAAGAACATTACTGTTTCATTTCTTTCTTAAATAAGACTTATTTAAGATAGGTACTTAGTATAGAACGTTTCTCGATTGACTGGTGTAGCTAAATAAATAAACTTACGGATACAGGTGTCGGGCAACCTCACTGGATAGACCATCAATGTCGACTAAATCCTGGAAAGCTTCGTTTTGAGCGAGTTCTTTTTCGATTTCTTTCAGCGTGATGAGCTCCAATTTACCCTGTTGAGTTGGCTTTTTCACAGATTCCTCTTCGCTGTCAGAGTCAACTTGATCTCCTCGCCCTTTTCCCATTGCGTACTTCTTTTTTGTTGATTTCGTTTTCGTTTCTCGACCCTGTAAACAAGGCATTTAGTTAATTCCATATTTTCTTTGGGAATTGTGAGACACAACACAACCAATGATAGAATAAAATCGATAAAATATCAACGAACAGGCACAAATGAAAGATCTACCTCAGACTTTTTCCCTCGGCGTGCCCCTTCACTAGGAAAAATAGTATCAGGCCCCCAAGCCTATATTTTATAATATATATTTTTCCCTTATTATGTTTACCAAACATAATTTAAAAGGATTTTATGCAGCAGATATGAAATTTTCAGGAAAAATCCATGTTGGTCCGCAACGCCTCATTCTTGAGCCAGCTCTCTCACTTAATTTAAAGTGCCCTTTAAAGGTTGTCAAACTTTTGTAAAATCCGTAAAAACCTCAAAAAAAGTCAAGGCAGCCTGAATTTGGACTCTTTTTGAAGAACTTTCCACGAGGAATCGAATAAGCCTCTCCCCAGGTCTGTAGCTCAAACCATTCCCGATGTATGGCCCGATTTATGCTGCCAACATTTGCGTTTTTTGGTTCATTATTGTTTTTGTTTTGATCGCAGTAACCTAGTGATGTAGTGAATGTGGATACTGGAGTGAACTCCTAAAAGGATTTGTAGCTGGTACACGGGTTGAAGCATTCTGATATGCATGAAACGCTGCAAATTCTTTCACTTTGATTTACTATTCAATTTTATTCAATTGGCTTGCGTTCATGATTTGAATTTCTACTAAGCTTCGGAGTGTGGGTGTTTCACAGGTGATAGAGCGATTATCGAATTTCAGGAGATATGCATAGAGCACGTAAATCGGTTCTCAACCAAAATACCAATTTGGATTGACCAGTTGATCATATTTGTGTGCCTCCTGAAATTTAGCATTTTCTCCCAATTAGAGAAAACGTACGCATGTTTTTATTCCGTCGTTAATGACTGGGAGGGGGGGGGTATTACTCAGTCTTAACGAGACCCCAAATGTGGTTTTTGACCTTAAGTTTCGTCCAGCAGTTGAAACCACGAAAAGCAACTCCAGATTACCAAAACTCACCATCGAATTGATTAAATAAATTAAATCTTCCAAGTCAAAAAACGTAATGGTTAAAAGATGTAAAAAAATATAGTTCATGTCATTTTTAACTTGAAAAAATAAACTTTACAGTTCGGTTTGGAAGAGAACTGACTTCGTAACGCACTGTGGTCTCGAAGAAATGTAATTTCCATCTCAATACAAATCGCTTGATAACCAATAACAACAATGGATTGATAAACAACATACTGGTTACAATCTGCCATCAGGGTAAGGTGAATTTCTCAGCAATTAGCTGAATTAAATTCACTATCAAAGCAATGAAAAGTGAAGACCCACCTGTGACCCGCCACCTGCTTTCCCTCCGGCAGCTTTTTTCCTCCGTTCATCTCTCTTGTCTGTTTTTGTATCAAAATCCTCCTTGATGGTAGCTTTCCCTTTTTTGTCGTATTGCGCTTGGATGTAAGCTCCAGAACTAACTGCCTGCAAGAATCATCACACCATTAAAATTCACAGTGAACCAAGAGTTAGTAATGAAAATAACAATGAAAAAGTGGACAAGTTGAAAATGTCTCACTAGCTATGTGCCACAACTAGATGTAGTAAAACGCCTTACTACTAATCTCGCAAAGAATCATCAGTCAAGTGGCATGCATACTTGAAGTAAAATAATGTCGTAAGTGTTTAAAAGTAGAGCTATACTATTGCCCATATAGGAGCGACCCCGGACCGCAGGGACGAAAACCCCTTCCCCGCCATCAGGTGGCAACACTGCAGAGGACCCTTTAACTCGGCCGACTATCCCTCATTAGCAGCCCCTTTCAATCTCCCCCTCTTAACGCAAGACGTTTAAGTTGTTTTTGTTGAAAAATTGTAATTTTTTGTGAGATTCAAAATGTTCTCGTCGTTCTGAGGAAAACAAGTCTAAATTTCATATTAATCGGTTCAGGAACACCTTATCAAACAAGTGTGTGGCCATATTGCAAAAGTGTAATAAATTGCAAAAAACGCTGCAAATTTGATTACACATGGGTTTATTATTCTTGTGTCGAACTTTATTACATTTAAACTCATGTTTCTTTGATTCAACCCTGTCAGATGGGATGGGGCTCGAAAAAGTACGGAAATAATGTCATTTTGCACCATTTTACCCCATGAAAATGGATTTCCTTGCTCTGGGTCAATCGCACAGGTTTGGGAATTTTTACTCACAATGATGACATCAAATAATCAATAGTAGGTAAATGACACATGAGTTTGACGAAAACCGATATTGGGTATTTTTACCTACATTACGTCTAGGTACGTTTTTCCAGTTCAAATTTATACTCAATGTGTCCCTTTTTTCATGTACATCACGATTCTGGTGATGGCATGATCGAATTAACTAGTAGATCACATTTGGATTGCATAAGACGAGTAAGTACCGCACCGTAATTAGGGTATGATGCGAGCCATCAGGCCACTACCTGGAGGCTTGGATTTGGGCGGCGTTGCCAGACCCAGAGGTCTTCAGAAAACTGCAGGGTCGCTCCTACGTGGGGAAGAGTATAACACTTCAAATGAAAAGGGCAGGCAGTTGGTAGGTTGCAGAAAAAACTGGTTTATGAGCGAACTTACTTCCTCTGCTTTCTTCTTCAGTATTCCTCCAGAATGATATGGCTTTGTAAGCTCTTGCAGGTAATTGTCTGTGATCAGGACAGAATCACAGAATATGTGGGGGGCAAATTTCGTTTTGTTTTTCTTTAAAGTTTCCTCTAAAACTGTATTTATGTCTGTTGGACCGAATATAGACGGAAGCAACATCTGAAAACAAGATTAAAAATAGGATTCAATTATAGGCAGGATTCTCAATTTGAATTTTCAAAAGAAAAAGAATGCTGCGAATTCTAACACATGTTCTTAATTGTTATTATTATTATTGTTGTTGTTGTTTTAGATAATACTTTACTGCTCGTGTCATTAAAGGTTTGGGAGTTCACTTCCAAGTTCAGAAATTTCGATTATTTGCTATGATAGGATTTTCTAAGGATCTGAATCCCATACCAGTCGATTCGGCCTCTAAAATTTTCACGCAATGAGGTCCCATTCAGTTGTCAGTACAAAACCTCGAACAACTACATCTTTTGCACGTTGTTGACCAGCTCTTGGCCCGTAGATCTACGCGTATGAAGCTGGCCAGAAGTTAAAACCAATTGGAAACCTAGTAAAGTCCATGTGCAAAAGAACTGCATTTTTACATCAATTTTCAAACACACGTTGAAGCAAGTGTAGCAAGTCTATTTGGGCGAAAATACGAGAATTTTGAATAATCCACTTTTTTGCACTCAAACGTCTCCCCATTAAGTTCCAGCGTAAAATATTTTTTACTGTGAAGTGGCAGTTCATCGCGGGTGTTTGCCTCTGAATTTTTAGTGTCGAATTTGGAAAAATCATTAGAATGACCATTTTGTTCATACTCTGTAGGTCCAATAAAGTTCTACCCGCCAAATTTCACATGATAGAATGTTCACACTAATGGTATAGACATCCTTTCATGACTCACAAATTCTGGAAAAGCGTTGCTGAAAGCTCGTGTCCGTATTTCAATTATAACCGTTTGGTGGAAGAAGTTGATTTCATTGAAGCAAACCTTGAATGGGTGTTCATTCGTCAATCTGCACAACAGCCGGGATCAATTTGGAGATACCATAAATTGATTGACGAGTGTTTCATGCAGTACATATATCATCATTCCAAGAAGCAAAATTATAGATAACTTTGGATTATTTTAAATAATTTTACTTACAGTGACATCGAGGAAGGAACCAGTAAGGAGAGTTTCCTGTACAGCAGCATCCACTTGGCTAATCAACTGAGGTCCCACGGCGCAAGTTGGGAGGACGAGCATAGATCCCGTGTCAAAGTGGCGGTGGATGAATGAAACAGGATCAGAGATACCCAGTCTGGTCAAAGCATCGTATTCTATGACAAGTGAACGGTAGAACAGAAGTCACTATTAGATTTCACTCTCCTCCACAATTTGTAGCATGCTACAAATTCAATATGTTCTTTACCAGCAAGATGTTTTCCTCGCAACAATCATGAAATATTGTATTCACTTACTTCCTAGACTTGCTAGCGAACTATACTGTTCAAAGTTAACATTTAAAACAACTAGTCAATAATTCTCACCAACTGCAATAGGTTATGGGCCCAGCAGTAATCATCCTAGCCACACAATGTACGTGCTGCAGACAAATCTGGTGACTCGAGGTCTGGAGAGTTAGATTTTAATTTATTTCCAAAGCTCAAAAAATGTCTCGTTGGGAAACGCTTCGATAATCAAAATGAAGTAAAGGCAGTGGTGGAAAATTGGCTGTCTGGATTGGCGGGAGATTGACTTTATGACTGAATTTAAAACCCTTAAATGCTTATGAAAAATGTTTGGAAAAAATGGCGATTACGTTGAGAAGTAGTTAAATGTTACCAAGTACAAATGATATTTTATTAATTTTTAAAAGCGTTTCCAACTTTTTACAAAATAGGGAAACTTTCTTTTTGGATAAACCTCGTATTATGAAGAGTATGCACAGAGCGGAGACAATTTAGATGATGCGTTAGCAATGTTCAACGTTAACAGAGAATTCAATCGTTCAACTTTATCGAATAGTTCTCTATACTTCACTCTATATATTTTGACTTTTTGCGCAAATATAATTATCAATTATGAATCCAAATGTCAGGATAATACCCGAGAAAGGACTTACCCAAATAGCCGTTTTGCTTGTAGAAATTTTCAACCCACTCCGTCTGTCGTTTAGTGTAGATTTGAGGGATGAAAAGGGAATTGGCTTGCCGCCCCGTCAAATGACCACACGTGTCTTTCGTCTCCATCAAACTATCAAAGGCAACTACAAAACAGTAACATGAAAGCAAAAAGTAGTTATATTCACATCAATACATATTAATTTAATAAAATTTGCTTAGAATTAATCAATTTTTTCCCAAGGAAATCCTAGATTTTCTTTAATAATGATAGGAACATTCACATTGACGTAGGAGTCAGCGCAAATAACAAACAAGGCAAGCTGTTCGAATTATTTTCAGAAATAGGAATTAGTTTTTAAATTGATTTGGTGAGAAGAAATTGAAATTCTTGGAAAACACTGTCCTGTCGAAGATATATTTGGGTTACCCGTGCAATAATCAGGTGCAGCAATATGCTAGAACATCATAGAAAGTCGGCTGTCAGGGCACTGCAAACAAACTACTACATCACAGCAAACAAAGTGACTTTTTCTGGTTTAGTGTAAAACTATATGGGTCGGTATCTCGTGACATCTCATACATTCAATGTTTCAAATAATCGAACCCACCTGTCCCTCGGTGTGTTTTCTGTCAAAATAGCGTTATTCAAAATCTATTATCTGTTATTGTAATGCTGTTTAATTTTCTAGCAGGAGTTTGATAATTTCCAAGGACAGGATGGAGTCGGTGCGAAAAATTGAACTCAACAACAATTGCAAAAATTAAAAAACCTTATCACAAACTTGTGATTTGGAGGTGGAAGTAATCCTGGTTGTTTTGTTTATGTTCTCGATATTGCTTAATTTTGCTTCCGAGTCTACTAAGGTAGCGGAAGCATTGTTTTCACTTTCGGAATGTGAAAATTTTTTGTCTCCAAAATCAAAAATACTACTCGCATTTTGCGTTTTAGACCTTTCTGAACAATTTTGGTTCCGTGTCTGTCTGTCTGTCAGCAAATCCTTGTTACGGGCAAAACTACACGAAGTTATAGTCCGATTTTGATGAAATTTTCATGGATTGTGCGGGTTGGGGTGTAGATGGTCCCCTATAGTTTCATGACCCCGGATCAATAGTAGTCTCTGCGCATGCACAACAAATCCTTGTAACACGCATAACTCCAGGAGTTCTTGATCAATTTCGATGAAATTTTCAGGGATTGTTCGGTTTGATATGTAGATGGTTCCCTATGAGTTTCATGACCCCCGGATCAATAGTAGCCTCTGCGCGTGCACAAACGTGAAATCCTTGTTACGCATAACTCCGGGAGTTCTTGACCAATTTTGATGAAATTTTCAGGGATTGTTCGGTTTGATGTGTAGATGGTCCCCTATGAGTTTCATGACCCCCGGATCAATAGTAGCCTCTGTGCATGCGCAAACGTGAAATCCTTGTTACGCGCATAACTCCGGGACTTCTTGACCTTTTTTGATGAAATTTTCAGGGATTGTTCGGTTTGATGTTTAGATGGTCCCCTATGAGTTTCATGACCCCCGGATCAATAGTAGCCTCTGCGCGTGCACAAACGTGAAATCCTTGCCATAAGCATAACTCCGGGAGTTCTTGACCAATTTCAATGACATTTTCAGGGATTGTTCGGACTTATTAGGTATATTTTATAGTTTGTTCAATAGTTGAACATGCCTACCTTTATTTTCTCAAGTTATGCTCCTGCACAACAATAAATTTACCCTAATTGAACGAAGTTCTTTAGTCAATAATAATTTTCAATGATCTATACAGTCATGTTATGGATACGAGGAAGCTATGTGCCACACCCACTTGGCAGATTATTCAAATTTTTTTTTTTTTTTTTTTAATTCTATAAAACGAACCGAATATTAACAAAATGGTTAATCTAACTAAACTAGCTAAGTTGCACTTACAGAACAAGTCTCTTTCTTTCAATTGAGTGAGGTTGAGAAGAACGTTCACTTGCACTGGTTGCGTCAAAGCGCGGAGGGCTCCCCTCAGAATGCATTTGTTCTTCTCCACGAAAGCTTCCGTGTAGAAAACTCGGCTGTCTGACTTGTCCTGTTTGCCTTGGATGATTTTCCCCAGATTCTTTTCCACCACCTGAACATAATAAATGCTGAGTCTTACAATCAATCAACATTGTTAATCAATGCACCAAGTTTAAAACAAGAGTAAATTTACAATATGCTAGCTGCTTCTAGCATCTTCTCAACCAATTCAATGCAACAAGTATCTTTTATAAACAAACTGTCAGACTTCACTGTTCAGATTATCAATAAAATTATACGAGTTACTGTTCATTTCATTACAAACTAAATAGACAAATCAATTATACACCTGACAGGGATTAATCTCACATTTTCACTTCTTTACAGCTTTTGCATTAAGGGGCCTATTCACGATCCTGGCCAATTAGGAGGCCGTGGATTAATGAACGAATTCCCTTTGAATGTTCTTGAGGATAAAGTTAAATCACAATGGTAGAACATTTGCAAACAGGTTTCTGGTGCATTGAGGTCAAAATGAGAAGAAAAAAGTACAACTTAAATGAATTTTTGCACCAAAACAAGTTTTAGGACAACCAGTAAATTTCTTCCAAACGACCTAACTCCAGGCTATGAGGTGTGATAAGAACATGGAAAGTGGTCTGGCAGCTTCATGCAAGCTCGGACCTTGCTGGTTGATGGGATGGAGGAAATCCATTGAACAAGATGTGTAGGAGACTTTCAGCAGGAAGGCCTCCATACACGTCCTACACGCCACTTATTCTGTGATGGATATGGTTAGTTGGCCCTTCCCGATTCTTGAATCAGACTCCTTCAGGCCTGAAGGCGTCTGGGTCATCCCCTGTGCGTGGCGGGCATTACCGCATTCAGCTCAATGGAAGGGGCAACTGTACCATTCCATCACCTCACATGGTATCAGAGCGTGGTTAAGACCAATGGCCCTTTTATTATTAACTGCCCTAACACTCCCAATCACTTGCATATCCTCTCAGGCTAAATGCCATTAATTGTCATGTCCCTGCCCTACTTGTTGTGAACCCCCCCCCCCCGGCTTTACTCAGAGCCCTGGGAGTGTGATGGATATGGTTAGTTGGCCGTTCCTGATTCTTGAATCAGACGCCTCTGAGCATGGTGGCCATCACCTCATTCAGCTCAATGGAAGGAGCCACTGCACCATTCCATCCCCTCACAATGCCAAGAGAAGGCACTTTTTGGTTCCTTCCCACTTTGTGCTGCAGGATCGTTAATGTACGGCTGTATATAATCTCATAACCATCAGAGTGTGGCATTTGTTTTGAATTACCCAGAAGATCATATCTACCCCAACTACCCTGGACTCTACACAGGAAAGTGATGAGGATCCGACATAGTGGAGAGCCCAACTGGAAAGGATTCAGGAGAAGTCGAGAGAAAGCTGGTTGGATACAACGAAATCAAGAGCGCTTTCATCAGCCTCCCGCATATTCAGATTTATTGATATGAATGTTTAAAGAATCGATTTGACAGTAAGGGAACAGAAAGCTTCATTGTTCGTTTTGCGATGGGTTTGTAGAGAGCGGGGAGACTTGGTTAAGCTGAATAGCAGACCACACGTGCCTCTACAAGAAGAGGTCACGTAGACATTTGTTCGCTTTGCAACATGAGCATGCCTGAGGACCTTCAGCACTTTCTGGAGATGTGCCCTGTTCTTGTGGTATTTGGGGTCGCTATTTTTGGGACATCCTTCCAAATGTTTTGAATGGAGCGAACTGCCTGGAAATGGCTAGATTCTGTCAATCAGCTTGGAAGTATAGAGCCAGAACTGGTGTACCAATTTAATTGGAGGAACAGCTTATTGTTTATTTTTCCAGATCATGTGTTTTTCTATCTCCTCTTGTCGTGTTTTCGAAGAGAATCTCTCTCATTTACCACTACAACCACGGACTCTATAACAGGAAAATGATGAATGAGCAACTTACCGACAGAAGGAAATCTCCAGGAAGATCGTACAGTTTCGTCAAGTCGGAAACAGAGATCTGCCCTAAACGTTGTAGACTGTCGTTGATCTCTTCAGCAATGGTGAGTTGATAAGAGCGGTTTATGAGCTGGCCCAATACAACTATACACCCTGCTTCAGACCTCTCAACTTCAGGAATCCGAGATGATATATGGCTGAGGTCTACCTTCAAATTTTTAGAGAGTTCGACCAAGTTGACACGACCTAATTAAATTACAATGTTGAATTAATTAAATTAAACCGAGTCACAATTATAATCAAAACACATTACATTTATAATAAATACAAAAGCAAGGCCACCGTGTGGGGAATTAAGGAAATCTTACACATTAAAATTTGAGTTAATGCTTTATCAAGTTGTGATAGATTACAACTTCCTTTGTCATACAAATTTATTGAACAAATTATCGTTACCACATGTATAACTATTAGTTCGTAAACTCTAATGATTTCTTCGTTTAGAAGTGGAGCTATCAATAGTGGAAAGTTAGGGAAAGAAATAGAAATGAGTTTTTCGTATCACCTGCGATACTGGTTTCTAGTCCCTGAAAACGTTTTGAACAATTTTTTCGGATTTTTGACTTTTTGACCTTCAGTTTTGATTTTTCTAATAGTCTGATTGCGCTGATTTTACTCTCATTTGATCCAAAAAACTCTCAAATGATACCAAACACGACTTTTTTCTCAAAATGCTTAAAATTTCGTCTTTTGACATCAAATTTTGACTTTCTCGGTCGTCTGATTGCGCTGATTTCAATCTCATTCAAATCAGCACTTCAAATACCAGAAGTGAGTGAAATTTGATGTCTCTAACGCAATTATTGTAGTCAGTAGTGATTTTTTGCCGTTTTTACCTGTTTTGCCACACTGTGCGGCGCCCATAAAGGGGTTGGAAACAAGGTCAAGGGGTTAACGTGTTATAAATAATAATTGGGATTATCACGTTGTTAAATATGTCGATTTTTCGACGACACTGAAAAATCTTAACAAAGCGTTAGTTCACATTCGTTGTTTTAAAAGGAACGCACACTGATTTGCCCACTCAAAGTTTAGCATCACGTTGCTCATTCTAGGAATTTGAAACTGCCAGCACCCATTACTACCAAAAACTTAGAGGTGTGTAAACCCAGGTCACCTGAGAGAGTAGAGGACCTGCAGGTCACTCAGTCCAAGGACAAGGTCAGAGGGAGAAGTTCGCCAGTTCACTCCGTAGATGAATGCGACACCTGCAGTTCACTTCGTGAATGCATGGGACCTGCAGTTCTTCGTCTCCATTCTGAGACAGTCACCACCACTATCGCTATCTCGTGGCATGACCGTCAACTTCTATTATCTTCGTCATCCGTCAGAATTCGGTAAATGACAGTCATCTACTGTTCTATTTCCCTACTCCCTAGTCATTTTTCGAGTCCTCATGCAGATTTTATTATAAATACCTACTTATTAGAGAGAGAAAAAACATATTATTGATCATTATATGGGGTGGAATGTCGGGTTAGTTGGGATCCGTGAAAAGTATAAATTGATATGCCAAAAGCTCGAGGTGGTATGGAAGCCAGAAGTAGAAATTGAGTCGCCGAAAGTTTAAATTGAGATGCCAAAAATATTAGAATTGATTCGTGCCAAAGGTTCAAATTAATTTGCCAAAATCTTCAATTTGATAGTATGCCAAAAATTCAAATTGATTTTGCCAAACTAATCTGATTTCATTTTTTTCCTAACTATATATATGTATGTAGGTATGTAAGTACGTTGTGTGCGTGTGTGTGTGTGTGTGATTTTTAGTCTTCCGGTAGCCAAATTGCAGCTCCGTCCTCTAGTCCTAGTCCTCGTACGTGTTTCCTAGGGCCCCTTAGCCTCATGGAGACTGCTCGGTGAACCGAGAATTGAGTTTTCACTCGTGCCCACATCATCACCTGGGAGTAGGATTTCGACCACTTGTTGGCGAGGCGTAAGGAAACGTTCTTGAGGAAGGCTTCGTATTCTTTATGCAACACGCCATCGCATGAAACGACGAGTGGTGTGAAAGACCCTCTCAGGTCTTCAGCGACTCTATCGTATTTTGCGTGTTTGGCTTGGGCTGCATGCCGGGAGACGGTAGGCCAATCCATGGAGGAGTAAGAGACTGCGTCAGCGTTTATAACGCGGGTATCGAAAAACGCAGGTCTCTCACGGTCCCACACGCCATGGACCTTCATGTCCGCTACCAAGCCGGGGCTGCCGTCAGCACTGTCATGTAAAACTGGTTCTGTGACCACGCCGTTCCATGCAAGGCTCGCTATTTTTGCGCATTCATCTCGGACGAGGTCATGTCCCTGTTTGATCAGGCCTCCCTTCATACAGTTAAGGGCGTGATTCATGTCCATGGGACTCCCGCATCCGTCGCACCACACTGGCAACCCTTTCGGTTCCCAGCCGTACCGAATGGACAGTGCATCGCGGAATTGGGATTGTGACAAGTCGAAGTTGTCTGCCGCCAATGGGAGGACGCTGAGCCATTGGGACGCCTCTCTTGTCCTTCGAATGGTTCTTTGCTGCCTTGTGGGTAGTGTTGCCAGGAGCTGCTCGCTGGCTGCAAGCTCAGTGGCTTTACGTCGTGCTTTAAATACCTACTTATTAAATATAATTGACTCTGTGATGAGTATAGTATCGACCAGTATAGCTTAGTATTGAGTAAATTTGAATAGTATTGCCTCTGCGATGAGGGGAGTTCTTTGTTGACTAGAAGGAAATCCGAGCTAATGGCGGATGGGTGAACTGTAGGTAACTTTGTGAAGAACGGTTTGGCAGACCTGCAGGTCTCCGAGTAGTTCGAACGTCGGCCGCGGGAGCCATGCTGTTGCAAACGTCTTGTGATGAACTGCAGGTCTTCCCTCCGCAGGTCATTTGGGACAAGTTCACTTGAAAGAGAAGTTCTTTGAGACAAGGTCACTCACTCACTACCCATCTCTACAAAAACTCTCCATTGTGTCAAAGAAAACCTTTCTGCTCTAGTGCCCTTCAATGAATACACCGAAAATCATTCATGACCACTGCTCATTGACCAGTCCGGATAAAGATAAGTACCTACTTACCTCCATTTACATAAAGCTCGTCCTTTATTTCCTTGACTAAATACTGGGGCGTGATGCACTCTTTTCCATCTGTGGTGAAGATGACATCGAGTAGATTCGATTGGATTAATTTCGTGAGGACTTCGATGCAGTTTCTTTCGGATAACCTGAAGGAAAACACAAATGACGCATTTAATGATTCCACTGTGCATAACAATGATTGACATCTTCGTGGGAAGAATTACTTCTAAATTATATTCTGCGATAAAAACGAATGTTTAGGGCTAGTCCCTCTCATTTGAATTCGACGACTTTTCGAGGAACAAGAATGGTCATTTTTCGCTTACTAAACTTTTTAAATACAACTTCTATAAAATCAAATCATAAATGAAGCTAGTGCCAAATTCATTAGGGTGAATAAGCGATTTTAAAAGTATTTTTTATTGCAAGCTAAAGTCAAATTAAGACTGTTGGTGTCTTCATTTTGAACGAAATCACTGGGGTTTGTTATTCAATTTTATTCATTTGGCTTGCATTCATGATTTGAATTTCTACTAAGCTTTGGAGTGTGCGTGTTTCACAGGTGATAGAGCGATTATTGAATTTCAGGAGGCACACAAATATGATCAACTGATCAATCCAAATAGGTATTTTGGTTGAGAACCGATTTACGTGCTCTATGCATATCTCCTGAGACTCCAAAGCTTAGTAGAAATTCAAATCATGAATGCAAGCCGAATGAGTGATAAACCCCAGTGAAAGAATTTGCAGCGTTTCTTAATTTTCATCGAACATTTGTCAAGTGGAAATTTCATCTTTTTCACTCTGTAGTCATGCTGGCCAGTATTGCAGCTACTTGAGGTAGGTCACTTATTCATTACAATAGTCCAGCTCTTAACGATACGTACGTCTGAGATGATGTTGTCAACTGCGCCCTTTGAAAATCAGCAGCGAGTCGCTTGACCTCTTCCCAACTTGCACCTGACATGGTTGTGCTTTCTACTGCCAAGACAAAATATGTGTGTTATTCAACTCAAATGTCAATAACGAGACAGCCAATTAGAGAGTTAATTCTTAACGTAGATACCTGCATTTGTTGACTTACCTGTCCGACGAGTAGAGATGGTTGTTCAATTGAACACAAAGTTGCCCTGAATAAGCACCCTGCACTAATAATTATCAACAATCAAACGTAAACTGTGCTTGTCTTCACTGTCATACTAACATACGTCCATCAATTTATTTAACATACATGCTGTTTGTGCTTTCTGTTACGTCAAGTCACCATCACACCTCCAGCTGGGAGGTTCGCTTGTGAGGCTAGTTGGCCACATTTGTTATCACCTTCTTCTTCTTCTTCTGTATTGTTTTGACAGTGAACTAGTTGTGTGGTCATTGTAGGTATTTTGTAAAGTTTAATTTTGTCTACTTGTCAACTTGTTTTCCTGTCTTTGAAGGTTTTTATTTATAATCCCCCTGTGCTTATATTCTTTATTATGTAGGTGCTCCTATTTGCATTAACGTACTACGTAGTCAATCCAGCGTTGAGGAGTTCATGTATCTCAGTATTTTCAAGGATATCAATTATTACATTTCTATGCTTTGTTTGAGCAGAGAGAGTGTCTTAAGGATTGAATCTCCGTTATGATTTCCAAAAAATTCCTCTTACTTTCTGTTGTTGGTTCACACAGGATTAACGTGATGTGATTGGTTTATTTCTAAGAAACACAAAGGTAGTAAATAAATTACTGTGATTTTAAATCCAATCGAAAATTGTCTTACGTTACAAGATGTATACAGATTTCCAAAATCTATCAACCCTATGAGATTATATTTAAGGATTGATCTATCAAAAATTGAAATCCCAAATACTTTTGATGTAAGAAGGTAGATTTTAGTTGGATTAAGATAAAAATTAGTTCCCTGAATCGAATGAGACCATTTGGGCTTTTGAATGATCATCCTTTTGCGCATCGTTTGAAAAGCATCATCTTCGGGTAATGAAAATTGGTCATCTACTATCCAGTAGGTGGTTGACCAGGAGAGCCTGTTCAACTGGAGGTCTGAGCTAGACCACGTGGATGGTGGTTGCCCAGGTATTTTCAACTTGAACACAATCACAAGGTTTGCAGGGAAGAGGTGTCAAGTTTAAATAATGTACCTCAGTTCACGTCTGATGTGCGTCTGAACTTTGCTATTTGTGAAGGTTTATTGGAACAGTAAGGGGTCACGGGGTGGGGGTAAAAAAAAAATTTAGCATCTTAAGAAATTTATTTGGATTATACAACTGATTTTCGAGTGAATACTGTCTCACCTGGAGTAAGCACCTCTTCGTTGTTTTGAAACAAGAAATTTCATCTGTTAAAACACCCCTGCCCCCACCCTGCCACACGTCATTGCTAGTATTAGAGCGGTACTGACTATGAAACTCCCTTTGCCACTGCTACCTTCTCACCTGTACAGCAAATGGGCAGACTTTGTTTTGCTCATAAAAACGTAAACGGTTGGAGCTATGGAAAAGTGGAAGGAGTCCATCCGAATGGAAATTTCAAGAGCTACAACTTTTCTTCTATGACAATTTTTGATATCTCGAACGGTTTTCGAGTTAATTCAGCTTTACATCGACAAAAGGCGAAATAATTGTAGTGCATAGTCCTTAAAATCGTTATAACTCTGTCAAACGAATATAACACACAAAACCCGTTGGGGGCATTGTAAAACAAGTAACTACAAACATGTTAAGACCTCGAACGCCTGATTCTACTGAGCGACTTGGGAGAAATCGCATTTTTAAGATTTGTGGACGTCATCCACAGCGACAGACAAAACGGACACTCATACCAGCTTTCTGCAAGGTCCGTTGCGTTCTTTACTTCATTACAAAGAAAATCAAATGGCGTACGCTTAATTTGATCGATTGGAACGGAAGATATAGTCAAAAAACCATGTTTAGGTCATTAAAAAAGTCAACAAATCATACTGCTATAGTTCATTTTTGGAGGAGCTAACCTGGCAGGCTTTTTTTACTCGTTAAAGGAAACAACTACACCAAGTATGAACAAAATCGGAAGGGGTCGGTACATTTTGAGCCTATCTGGGTATGGAATGACCCTCCTCTAAAGTTTTCATTCGGCGTTGGAACTAGTGGTTGTTAGCACTCCCAAATAATATCCCGTTAATGTCCGCTATATGTCAATTGTTGAGTTTTCTGTCAGTTTTTGAGTATAGGAACTGGATCTCCTGTTAAAATTGGCCTCATTCTTATTGTTAACAGATGTTCACAGCAGTGCCGCTAGAGCATGCTTTTTCCAGCCGTGTCGCGAACGCCTAGTGTATTTTGTCGTTGTGATGTTGGCTCCTTCGCTCAGGAATGCAACAGGTGAAGAAAATCAAAAGTCTAATTCATCACTGTTATGTTGGTAACTGTTGTAGCAGAATGCAGGATAAAAGTATTATTTATTTATGATTATAACGGAGATGGAGAAGGTTCTAGTTTTTGGCAAATTCCTTCCTCTGTATATGGAGTTGGTACCTTTAATTTATATTTAGCCGTAATTCTAAAAGGGAGGAGTTCAGTTGCCAATAATAGAATAGTGTATTGTTCCGTACGCGAGTGTGTTCGTGAAATTCTATTCCGTCCTTGTGTCGTTTCGCCGTTATTTTTGTGGTGAAGATAGAAAGTAATGACGTAAACGTCGGTGTTGAGCCAGCCCTTTCTGCGGTTGGAACAGCAGTACGCATCGTTTCCGTATGAGTAATTCCATCCGCATACCGACTTGTTGCGTTGTGCCGTTGGGCGTCTCCACCTGTGTCACATTTGATCGGCCTGGTTTGTCAATACTTCGCCTCGGAACTGTCCTCTTTGTTGAGTTTCCATAGCGTTCAGGTTTCCCATGTTTCGCGCTTCGAACGTCATTATAAACTGTAAGTTTTACATTCATGCGAGCCCACTGGGACAGCTTAAGTGAATGAGATAAGCGGTAGTGCTAGTTACGTTTTACTATGATAACACGCGAACCCCAGGATGCCGTTCAAACTCCGTTTAAAGCGAAGCAAGCAGTACAACGTCGTGTCAAAGAGCCTGTTTGTCATTTGCGTCGAGCTCTTGGATGGGAACACGATCGAATGCACCTTATCTTCCGAAAGCGTTGGAAGAGATTGCTTGGATAACGTATGTCAACGTCTGTCACTGCAACAGGTAAGTTCTGGCTTTTATAAAGGGAAATTAATTGTTAACAGTTTTTTTTCTTCAAGAAAAAGTAGGTACCTACCTGTACTTTTTATGTTATGGTCATCCGAAGTGTTGATATTGACGAGTCACTTGAGGCTTTCGAGCCGAGCGTCATCGCTGAACGATGAAAAGGAGTTTTCCCACTTATCACCTGGTACGCCCTCACTAACCTCTATCGGAGAATAAGGCCGGCATCACTTTCATCGGACGAAATTAAACCGTACTATCCCTCTTTGTAAACCATCTGTAAGACCTAATATCAAGCCTGTAGACAACTGCTGAGGACGTACTGTTCGAACTGTACTACTCCTAGAACATATAGGTCATTTCAAAATATCGGTCACATTTATGTCACTGATCAGCATTGCCGTCAAGTCTCAACTAAATCCAGTTTTGTAAGTTTTTTAAAATTTTCTCCTATGTGGATGTACATGTTCTCATGGAAAAGAATGTAAAAGTTGTGCCTACAGGACCCAGGAGAAAATACCAAAGTCCGTATTTCTCACTCCCTACAGCTGTCACTAACCAGAGGTATACAACTTCCGAAATATTGGGGCTGTTATATCCACTTACACTATGAAAGAACATACCATCTACAATGGATATCCGCCTCAGGAAAAAAATTGGATCAAATCAAGTAGCCTTATCAGCCCATTATTTCAGTGTCACACGGTTTTTCCTCACTCCCGACAATGTTTTGAAAAGTAGCCCCCAACAGGCAGGAAAGGGTGTTTATGATGTTGCTTCTGTTATGTTGACATCCCTTATTCAAGATGGTCCCAACGCTGGTGGTTGGATTTTGCCTAGACCTTCCCAGTCAGTTCTACCAGGAAAACCATCCCTGGAGGCAGCAGTGTAGGTTTTTTAACTCTCACTCCCTACTCCAGTAACATTCTGACTGTGGCGAGTGAAACTTGATCGCACTTGTTGACAATTAGTGTAGTTGTTGGAAGTTCGTTGACAACATTTTGGTTCAACCAGTTTCAATTGATTTGTGGCCTGTAAAGGCGGTGAACGGCTATACCTCACTCCCTACAATATCCAGCCAATAGCCCTTAAATTGTAGGGAGTGAGATCTGCTTGTAGCAAGTGAGATTTTGGCAAGGAAACCTTAGTATTTACTGTAGCTAAAATTAAGCTAATTTGTGCTGTTCCACTCACCTAATTTGAAAGACTTGAGCGGCGATTTCCATGGAGGTTGGAGGCTCAAGAGGGAAAAAATAGTAGTATATACCTCACTCCCTACAAAAGTTTTTTTTTCAAAATGGCATATCAGCAGTAAGGTTCAAGATTATGTGTGCTCACTTGGGTAATATGCCAAGAGAACCGCAGTGATTGATTAGGAACAAGAAAATTGATCAAGTTTGAACAATTTTTTCTTAAAGAAAAGTCGATTCCCAAATGTGACCGAAATTTTGAAATGACCCATATATGGGCTGAAGTAGAGAATAGGTAACCCCTACCTCATAGATATATATAGGATAATATATCAATACCACTGCCATGTATTATGGAATTATGGAATGATTTTCACGACCTTACCTATTCTCTACTTCTGCCCATATATGTTCTATAGTTTATACACCAGTGGTCCCAATGTCATTCCAAAGTTCTTCCCACTTCCTATACACGGCGAAGAAAGCCAGTGATGGAAAGGGAGATCGTTTAATTAGGAAACGCAGGGGTTATTTGAATGTTTTGACAAAGGTACCAAGTAGGAGAACAAAATGTTATTCTTCTTGCTTCGAGAGAAGCTCATTTAGAGCAGTTCCATTATCCTATCGGTCAGTGTTTTAGATAGACATTTCGAATATGCTGCCTCCTGGGATTCGTGGATCTCATTGTTGATATGTAAGGGAGTGTCCCAGCATACTGTGCTTACGTCCTCCCTCCCTCCCTGCAAGCAAGGAGGAAAATCCCTGGTAGAACACTGTGGGAGACTGTTAAGCGTTGTTCACATCCATCGGGATAGTCTGGAAATACGGATAGGGGAAGCTAGTAAATGGCAATGGGCGCGAATCGCCCTAGCACAAGCTAAAAACTCGTTTCCCGCGCTTCCTCCCACAGTTTTTTCAGTTCCTGACGCCATTCCGTATGCGTGGTAGTGAACTGCGCAGATGCGGAGCAGAAAATATCTGAAAAATCTGATGCGTACAGTTTGAAAAGTGCTTGTCTTGAAAAAATATTCCTCCACCCCAGCTGATGTCCAATCAATCAGCTGCTCGTACGCACTTGCCTGATAGCTTTCCAGATGGATGTGAATCCTGCTTTACACCCTCAGTCGAGGGCCTGGCATTGGAGACACAGTACCTGTTTCCTCAAGGTTCTAGAAATGGAGCTGGGCGTTCTAGCTCGCCCTACCAACTGAGTAGGTCAGTGCCCGAGTTATTGGTGAGACACGTAACTCACAAGCTGGCACTGTTTTGGAAGACGAGTCCACCAGAAGAGTGCCTACCCCTCAGATTGTAAGCTTAGCCTTCCTGCCTGGATAATCAACCATTGCCACTACGAAGCCAACCACTTTTGGGGGCAGGCCAAAGCGTTGTGTCGGTTGCCTGTGGTACCGATTTTGTGCATGAAGTTCACCAGTAAACTGGGCATCCCAAACACCAGAGCCCACATCAGTCCCGTTACAGGAAATGGCTCCCTGTAACTGCCACTTTATCCTTAACCCCACCGTGTTGTGGATAGACAGACTGCATGTACACTGCCCTTCCTTAGTATGAAACGCATTCGCTCAAACGTACCAGATATCTGGCATGGTATTAGAAATGACGACGCTGAACATTTTTGAGTTGAGTGTTCCTGTTGTTTTAGTGCTGCTCTTCGATTTGTAACTTGCCTCGTTCATTTTCATCCTCCTGCTGCGTTGTGTGCCTTCAAGGTCTAACTGCCGGCCATACCATATTATGCTACAAAAATCTCCTTTACCGAACTTGATTGTTGTGTTGTTTATAGGTGGCCCATGTCCAGTTGAGGCTTATCGAATTGAGCATTGAGATTGACACAGGATTTGAAACAGAACATAGTACTAGGAGAATCTTGGTGACATATCATAGCTAGATACTGGTATTTCTCTGTTTGATGGATGCTTGAACAACAGGAGCAAGCCAGACGTCTGTTGGAAGTTAAACACTAATATTGCAATGAGTGAGGGAAATTTGAAAAGTCTAGGAAGAGTTGCTTGCTTGCCGAGTACATTCAGTAATGAAGAGTACGCTGACATGATGTTAGTGGCGTCGCGCGAATACCACCGAACGTTCCCTGACTGAGGAGAAAAACCCATGCCCTAACTGAAAATCACCAAATTGTCGGATTCGTCCTTTAATCTCCCAACGGACGATTACGTGTTCTCAATGTTTGTATTACCTATTTCAACGACTCAGTCGTACTTCAGTAAAAATTCGATCTATTTCTTTACAGCAAGAGTTTTTCGGCCTTCGCTATGTAAATAGAAACGATCAAAGACGATGGGTTGAAATGGAACGGCCCTTGAAGAAGCAGCTTGACAAATACGCGAAGGACATGACTCTCTACCTCAGGATTATGTACTACGTTTCGGGAGTCAATCTCATTCAAGATGAAAACACTAGGTAATATTGTTTTTTTTTTAATTTAATAATTTAGATTCTTGGGCTGTGTCCTATTTAGTTGGAAAACGAAGATATATAGTACAATTGTGATACCCTTAATGACGCACGGTATCTTTCTGGATACCTTCCCTTCAACCTCACTCCCAGCGAAGAAGAATGAAGGATATAAGTAAAAATGGGTTCTTAGTCCAATTTAAAACCCAATTGGCATGATAAAGTATCTGTCAACTGCCATTTTAATTTTTTTTCCAGTTTCTAAGTGGGATGCTAGAGCACATGAACTAGGATACCTCTCCTGGAATTGTTATGTTTGAACGTAACAAAATTATTACCTAAACTTTCGGTGTTTTCGTGATATCATACTTGACAGAAATATGTCTAGAGTTTTACCAATGTGCTCTAAAAAATCGAGCATATCACAGAATATTAGGCAGAACAACAGGACATCATGAGTTTTGGGTGTCTCAAAAAATAGTCCGACAAAAAATCAATAAAATTCAATTGAATGATTGATTAAATTGAATTTAATCATTCCTTTTAAAATAAATTGTGCATTTAAAGAAAATGTGGTAAACAATTGGAATTTACCAAGATTTCTGGATCTTGGGGATATTAAGGGTTAACTTGTATCAAAAAGCAAAAACAAAAGAGCCAGTTCAGTAATTCGCTCTTATAATAACCGTAACATGGAGACAAAATGTGGCATAAACAAGGACCCATAACAAAGAAGGGGAGTTTGAGGGGTCAAAGAGGGTTAATTGAAGCCTTCGGTGTTGTCTGAGTGGTTTTTTCTTTCGAGGCGGTACACAGTGTCCCAAATGACCGATCTAGTTGTTCAAAATTATTTTATACGCCTATTTTTCGAGAATCCAACGCTGATCACGAATAACATTTTAATGTGTTTTGGTCAAAAATAGAAAAATAGTTGACGGTATCTCATAAAAATGTGAATGTAGAATCACAAATAGGTATCTAAATCATCGTTATTAATTTAATTTTATTTTGGAAAACGAATTCTATCACCTGATATGACCTTAATAGTACTTTAATTTTGTTAAACCCTCTAACTTATTATTATAAATTTTAGGTATCACTACTTCCTTCAGTTGAAAAGTGATATAATTGAAGGGAGGATCAGTTGCAACCACAAACAAGCCAGTATGTTAGCGAGCTACAGTATGCAAGGTACATCTTTATCCTATTTTGCTTTTGTGAAACTATTTACTACTATCAACACCGTAATCCTTGAATACCAGGGGCTTTGTTTAAATGTTGAATTTCTCTGTTCGTGTTCCCAGCGGAATTCGGAAACCATGACTTGGAAAGGCACACGGCTGAATATCTCAAGGATTTCGCTCTCTTTCCCAAAGTATGTTGAAGCTGTCAATCGTACAAGTTCTTCACGTTGTAAAGTTTCTCTTCTAGAAACCCGAACGTTATGCCTTATTTAGTGTTTGAAATGTGTTAATGAATGATGAATTATTGTAGCATTTGACGCAAGAAGGACATCTGGAAAGTTTAACCCAAGCAGTGATACTACAACATGGGGCATTGGCAGGGCTTCCTCAAGGCACAGCTGAAGAGTATTACATCTTGGCGGCGCAACAGCTTGATGGTTACGGCCAAGAAACTTTTTTAGCTAAGGTACCTCAATCTGATTTAGTGTCAAAATCAAGTTACAATCAAATGCCTTGACATATCCCATTGCAGCTTTACAAATATGTAATACCCTCAAGTATTTTGCCATATACCACTTCATTGATAGTTTCTATCATTGTTGAATTTCAATTTTAGGATGAACTTGGTAAAGAAGTCACGATAGGCGTTTCGCTCAACGGAATCATCATCCACTACGTAGAGAACATTCCTTCGAAATTCTACAGGTAATATAAAATGTACAATGCGAAAAGTTGACGCTCGACACTCCTCCTGCTCATTATGAACGTAGAACTCCAGTCTTGGACGTTCGTTCTACAATTGTCACGGTTTTGTACTGCTAAAAAACTGTCTGTTTGCAACCATAATAACCAAAGTTGGGAACCAAACAAATCGGTTGTGAAAAGTAGCGCCGTTTATGAAGTAGAAACATGGTTTGGAGGTTCTGGCTTAGCCTATTTTATGCTATTGAACTCAGTCATTTTACGATTGCTCCTGTCAAAGTTGGTATCAAAGTTTAGCCCTTTATTGTGAACACGATAGATGGACAGAAACGAACTTTGATTTTTATGTATAAAGGTTCAATTTAGCATGGATCTTATCGTAGAGGTTTAACTATAAGGCCCCGTCCTACGTGAGCAGGAGTCGGGCGATTTCAGCGTTACCAGCGGGACCGGCGTTTAACGCCACTAGTGTCCTATTTGCGGGCGATGACGCGAATGGAGGAGAGCGCGTTTTAGTTAGGTTACCGTGCCATTCGAATACGCTTTTTTCCAACGATATTCTTCACCAATATGAGTGTTTCTTCTGAACTTTTTAATCGAAGACGATTTTTGTTGGCCTCATCCAGTCCAGCGTTGATTAATTACATTTCTAATAGACGATTGCAGAGGCAAACGACCCACGAAATTTATAACTCACGAACAGAGTTAGGGGAATTCCACCACCTCTACACAGAGCTCGGGAACAGCAGATATCTCTTCAGATCCTACACAAGATTGGACATAACAAACTCTCTTCATAACAAAGAATTCTCATAACCTTGCTGACTTCCTTACAGCAGCTTCGATTCTTCATTCTATTTTTGTAGTTAGGGTTCCTTTTGTCCCATAATGAGGGTCGTTTTCTAATTTCGTTTATCATCTGCTCCAACATTTCTTTGCAAACTTATTGAAACAAGATAAATCACACTATTGAAACAAGATAAACAACTTGGGGAACACAAGATAAATAAACAACTTGACAAAGAACATCGCGTTTGTAGCGGGTAGAAAAAATCAAACCGATTTGATTTCGAGCCGCATGTAGCGTGTGCGTGTTAGCGATTTCCGCTAGAGCGTGTGCACGTAGGACGCTCAACTCAGTTGTCATGGTTTGATCGGAAAAATCGCCCGCCCCTCGGTAAACGCTCAACACGTCCGACCCGCTGGTATCACGCGGCACCCGCTCATGTAGGACGCGGGCTAAATGTTGGCATCCCTGTTTGTTGTGACGCTATCTTTAAACGATCTGGTAATTGATGTTCTTGCAGATGGAAGGACATTACTAATGTAGTCAATCACAAAAGAAGTTTCGGAATGGAATGTCAAGACCCTGCTGACAACACCAATTATCAACTTCCAGACGTAGAGACAGCCAAATATATATGGAGGATGTGCGTTCACCAGGTAAATAATATCTGCATTTTGCTTGGGTCATCAATAAAGTTTTTGTAATCGTATGGTAAAAATTTTGTACACTCTTTTGTCACTTAACGTTTCAAGGTGCGTCGATTCCAATTCTACAATGTCCGTCTGGGGGAACGATTCTCTCACTGCCTGAAACAATCGGTTCGTAAATCAGACGAGGAATACCTTAATTTTTCCGAACTGTTCTTGAGGAGCCTTTTCCGAATCCTGGAGAGAGGTGAGGTATTTGATCCGCTGCTGTGAGTAGTGGGGCATCGACGGCTGAGCGGGTTGACAAGCCCATTAAACTAGGCGGGACCGCCCAAGTTCCGGTTTCTGTGGGTTTCCCTTGCAGGCTTTTCGTTAAATTTGTTCCTCACAATTATATAAAGAGAAATATGGCTGAGCATTTGAAATGAAAAGCAAAACGGTTGTAGGACTCAGTTACCACCTCCACCGAAAAGAAAAATAGGAATGATGCAGAAATCAAAACAAGAAGTGGAGAATTATATTGATCAAGTGTATGGTTTTAGGCGTAAGTAGTTTAAGAAGGGCGTAAGACAGGGGTGTATCTTATCTCCTCTGCTGTTCAACCTCTACTCGAAGGGAATTTTCAAAGAAGCCCTTGAGCCCCATCATGAAAAGAGGATCTGTGTGAATGGGATGCGCATCAGCAACATTCGATATGCAGACGATACCGTTGTACTGGCTGACAACCTGGCGGATCTGCAGTGCCTTATTGACTCGATCGTGGAGCACAGTAAAGCGTTTGGCCTCACCCTGAACGTCTCTAAAACAAAAGCGCTCGTGTTCTCGAAACGCAGAATAGATGTGGATCTGTTCGCCAGTGGAGCAAGTCCCTCAATATAAGTACCTCGGAGCACTTCTGAACCAGCACAATGACCCAAAAAAGGAAGTTAGGGCTAGGATTGAGATGGCACAGGCGACTTTCTTCCAAATGAAGAAGTTTTTTGTGCGTTCCTCGTTGAGTCTGGCCCTAAGGATGCGCATGGTCAGGTGCTACATCTTTTCAGTCGTGCTGTATGAGTGTGAAAGCTGGACGCTTGACTATAGCATTGAGAGGAACCTGGAAGCCTTTGAGATGTACATTTATAGACGTATGTTGGGCATCTCTTGGGTTCGGCGGGTGACCAATGTTGAGGTGCTCCGACGTATGGGGAAGGAGAAGGATCTTCTTCTTACCATCAAAGAGAGGAAAGTGTTACGAGCTGCTGAAGCTCATCATCGAGGTCAAGATTTGTGGGAGGCGTTCGATTGGGAGGAGGCAGAATTCGTGGCTGAAGGACCTCAGGCGATGGTTTTCTTGCTCTTCGGTAGAAGTCTTCCGTGCATCAACCAGCAAAGAAGAGCTTGCCGTTTGGATCGCCAACCTCCACGTGGAGACGTCGAATTAAGAAGAAGATGGTTTTAGGCATCATTTTCAACTACATATAAATTGAATTCATATGTTTAGAGAAGGCAGTGTTCTGCCCGTAGCACACAATGTGATATTGATCGTATTCCTTAAGTTTTCTTTTATTGTTTGCAGCATCAGTTCTTCTCCGAATTCGCTGAGAAAAATGGCGACTCCGGAAACGCTGCTCAGGTCGTGCGGAACCTCTTCACACAAGTTGGCAATGAGGTAAACCTGTTCATTCACGTACCTGTCACCCCTAGTTAAGGATGCTGCTTTGCACCTTGCTTATATTCTCTGTTCTCACATTATCCAGTCTTATTTATCTGGATGACTCTTGAGGGGGTTATGGGTGAATTGTTTAATCGAAGTTTTTTAAATATGGTTTGTGGGAGAGAAAACCACTCTTCGTACGAGTAATATAACCATCGCTGTAATAGTTTGTATTTTGTAACTTTTACCTAATGTTTGTTGAAGGATTTGCACATTGGAAGCAGTCATGAAGAGCTGGACAGAGTCGAAGTGATTCCTGAAAGAACGGGGGCAGATCGACAAAGGGCTCAGTCCACCTCGTGCCTTGACCTGGCTCATCCCAATCATCAAGAAGTAGAACGGCTCAGGTGAGCTGGTATATTGAAGAGTCGTAGATATTGAAATATTTCACGGGGACGGTTTGACTGTTAATCAATGACAAGGGATTTGTCTTGATTTTTGTTGGAAATAATATTAGAGGAATAGTTGTGAATAAGGAGAGGAATAGTGAGTGTACCTTTTGCCAATACATTTGTCCTGGGCGGAACCTAATTGAACAATAATGCGAAATCACGTTTCTAACTAAAACAATAGTTTGACAATAAAATATGACGATAATAATAATATACACTGTTGTGGGTGTCTATATGAGATCCAAGACTCCCATACGAACTTAATGGATCTCCCAACAATAGTTTGACAATAAAATATGACCATAATAATAGTCATACGAACTTAGTAGATCTGTCCCAAGACTGGTGGACAATGTTGAGAATACCTAGGTCCATTCAGTGGTTTCTTTAGAAAATCTGTGGGCATTTCTTCTGTCTTCATGTATTCCACTTCCACGTTATCACATTCCGTTGCTTTATGGACGAAATTTTGCTTCAGCTTGGACTTAAGAGTTGATAGTTTTTCGTCAGGTTGTGAGGTCTTGAGGTTATCACAAGATATTCATTTTTGGGAAATTCAAATCACAAGATAGGCGTTTCCGATAAATTGCTTCCTTTGCTGCATCGGTAGCATTTACTCATTGTCTTGAATTGATAAAGCCACTATGCATTGTTCACGCTATTTGCATCTCATCTTTCCATTAGAAAACGAAAAACCAAATCCATTGTATGATCTGCGATCCACAGTTTATTCTTCCCAATCACGGTTTGTGTAGCCAAGGATCCCTTTCTTGTCTGTCTTTTTAAAAGTCTAGGCCATGTTTTGAGTTTGCTGTTCTTAATGAAGAGCACGCTTTGCAGCCCACTGGCGTGGCGCACTGTAACTGGCCTAAGTAGTTGAGACAGGACCCCTCAGGTCAGGGAAGTTGGTCCCTTACTGCTATATAAGTCATTAATATAGTGTCTGTTGGAGTGAAGCTGTTTAGGATAGGAAAGATACAAGCATGTACACTTGCTGAACCACATGTTTAGACCTTTGCTTATACTGTTATAAAATGAAACAGATATCTGTAGACCACTCATAGTTTATATCTTCTGTTTTGTTTAGATCAATGCTCCCTTCATACCGCCCTGCGCCAGACTACGAGACTGCTATTCAAAATAAAATACGTGGCCACGCCATCATGTACAGCAGCCAACCCGAAATCCACCAAACAAACATACACGAGGTCTGTACAATTATATTCCTTCTGGCGGAAGAGTGTTTTATTCTGATAGTTGTAATGTCGTAGTACTTGGCAATATACAACGGTGTCCATCTAAAATCGAAGGGCCTTCGATCGAAATCCCTCTTGGAATTTTGAACAGCTTAGTTTTCGAGGTATTGAGTAGTTGTGTTTTATTCACGTATCACGTATTTTCAGGGAATTTCATGTTTTTCCTTGACAGAACCATCCAGTTTTTGGTACAATGCTTCAGATGACAATTACGATAATTTGTCTTGAATGTAAACCCATATCGTTGAAGAACCATACAAATACTATAATCGGGAAGAGCAGGCTAGTACAGAACTATTCGATTTCTGGTACAATGACAGTTACGATAATCTGTCGAATGTAAACCCATATCGACGAAGAACCATAAAAATACAATAATTCGGAAGAGTGGTCTTGGAACAGAATTAATTAACCTCAATATAATAATTAAAATCGTTTTAGCAATACGTTTTACCTTCAATGTGTTTGTAATACGAACGAAGGCATACTTCGCACATCTGTTGCGAAATTCAGTTCCGAAATTATTGTGAAGTCCCGAGGTTCCGAAATGTCAAACATGAACAGGCAACATTCAACTTACAGTGCTGTTGTGTGAAACAGAGACCCCATTGGAACGTGGAAAATCTTATCTATAGGATCATCAAACCGATTAAAGTAAATTACTGTTAATTTTGTCACCATTCTCACCGTATCGTATAAACATGTAAACGTTCATTTTAATGAGCTACGTTATACTAATTTTCTATAGCACTAAATAATTTGATGTAGGGTCGGTGGGCTCACTGCCATGGCTGGGTGACCCTAAAATGCACTTACCGATGTACGTTCCTGGATTTTAATTGTTGGGATTTCAGTTGATGTACATTCATCAAAGTTTCTGTTCTTTAGTTTAATTCTGCTACCGGCATCCTCCCTTCCCCTATACGACTTTTAATAACTTTTAATATTTCACTTTAAATTATTGGTGAGCTACCATAAGATGTTTGTTTCGTCATTCTGTAGCCAGTTGTGTATTGCAGTGAAAGTTTTCATGTTTAATTATGTGGGAATTCATTTCAGGGAATCGCCCACTACACAAATGCGTACAAGCACTTCCCCGACGTAACGAGAGTGGAACGAGTCTACATGGAGCAGCCTGATGAAAACCATGTGGCCCACAACTTGGCCAACCTCCACTACAGGTATGTTCCTCATAAAATCGTAACACTAACTGTTAAGAAAAGTTGGTTTTACGAATTAGATTAGCCTGATATCGTCGTAAAAGTCAAGTACAGCATTCGCACTCTGAATCGAACTTTTTGCGAATTGAATGGAGTTTCCCGCTAATTGAATTAAACATTCCGCCTATTGAATTAAACCGTATAAAAATCTGTTGTTTTTGTCAACATAAAATGTACAATTTCAACTATACGTAAACAGGCCAGGTCACCTGTCACCAGTCAAATAAGACCGACTCCCTGTCAATAATAACAAATTGTGTTAAAAATGTCAACATTGCTGAAAAGCCCCAATGAAACATCGATATATTTGGTTTATCAGATTGGCTCTAATTTCGTTTGACGCAGAAATGAATCCTCTGACATATCAGTTCTTGAGGGTTCTGAAATGTAAGGATCTCTTTCGATGGAAAGAGTAAACTCAAAATGCTGAAATACATTTTAAAAAACCAGGATTTTGAAAACTAATTGTGTTCGTGAAAATAATTAAATAAACATAAAAGATTTATATTTTACGTGGAAAGTCGTGGCAAGGAACACAGTGAAAAGATTGATGGTAACTGGTTATATGGCGATATAATGTTGTAGTGATTGTTGTATAAATTGACAAATTATTACAATTTTTTTAATTTTTTTTTTTTTTTTTTTTTTTTTTTTTTTTTAGAGCGTTTATTTGTTAATATATCAGCTAGTTACAACTGATAGTATACAGGACTATCTAGATATTTACTTCTCATAAATTCCACGATATTTTACGATCGTTAGTCCATTGACAAACCACATTTCAGCTTCACATCAGCATCCAAGGTCCGAAATGGCTTGGTCCTTTTCAGGCGTCGGTTTACTTGGGATAATGGCTTCTAGAAGGATTGGATGAGCAAGAAGCCTCTTTTCGTAGTTCCTTGCGTATCTTTTAATGACATCGGTGACTCTTTCGATTTGGAGGTCCTTGTGGATGTCATCATTACAAATGTACCCTGGAGCATTCACAATACTCCTTAGTACCTTATTTTGGAATGTTTGAATTATTTTCAAGTTACTTTTGTACATCCCCATCGATCTTATCTGATAGGTCCAGATGGATAAGTACTGTTTTGTATAACATCAATTTATTGTGCAAACTGAGTTGTGAATTTCGGCCACAAACAGTGACAAATCATATGAAAAACCATGGAGCTCCAAATACATTGGTGAATGAAGAGACAAAAATGTCTCCTATTGATTATTTTAAAACCATTTACAATGTCTTTGAATGACTTGATCGGAAAATTGAAAACGAAGAAAATAAAAGGATGGATCGGGGGAACGCGGCCATGTGGAGTCCGATTTTCTGGAAGGGTCCCTGCCACACCAGCGTCGTCTCAGCAGACTTACTACCCTGCAATGCTGCAGGTTTTTTTGGGTAGAGCGTATCTGGGTGGAGAGAAGTCTTCAGAAAAGGCAGATGGAGATGAAGAAAGATGCAGGAGGTCCTGGTGAAGCCGGTGTCCCAAAGCTGAGAAATAAAACGTGCATTTTCAGCACCATAAAATTCACCAAAGTGAATTGGATTTCCGCAATGTGGTAAGATTTTTACTCACTTCGGTCGTAATGATGGTGAGGTAAAGACGTTATTCCTTCCAGACCAGTAAGCAAATCCTTATAGAAGGTGTTGGAAAAAAGTAAAAGAAAATGGCGCACAATGGCGATGTTTCGGCGGAGAAAACGTTGAAAGTGGTCTTGCGAAGGGCAGCGATGGAACTAAGACGCCGTCGATTCGGTGATCCGGAGATGCGGCACGGGGGAGGGATTCGCGATAAAGAACTCCAATCAAAGTACAATTCTTAAAAAATAATAACACTTCTTTGAAAGTAAAAATAGATCTAACCTTGGGAAGTTGCGATAACAAATTGAAAATAATGCTAAGTGTGATAAACTTCGAAATTATTTTCTTTTTTTTGTGGATTGATAACTGAGGTTCTAATTTTCTTGTTTGTTCAATTGTACTTTGTCAGCACGCCCGAATTGGATGGGGTTGACCGAGGTATGGTGGTTCAACTTTACAAACCTCCTCCGCCGTACCGGCCGAACAGCAACTCCACGCCAGACCTGGCTTCCCAACCCTTCCAGACGTCACACACCTTCATCAGTACCCAGGTTCGTTATGAATTTTGCAACTTTTATGCGTAAACATGAAATGTTTGTCTGTTCTAAATTAGTTTATAGCACGATTAACCTAAATTCGGATAAACTCGCTCCCATTTCTATTTACGCTGGAAAAAAGTTATGAGCACAGGATTGCAGTTTGCAGTATGACAAATGCAGTACACTGTCTGCTTCCCGATCCGTCAGCAGTCACAGACTTATGTCATTCCAAGAAGTGTAATGATGTATTAAATCCCACCAATTTGATATTAAGCTCGAATGAAAATGTCCTCCAATTTAAGTAAAATGCATACTTTTCACATTCAATTTATTGTTCCAAAGGCGACCTCCTGAACTAGCCCTATTTGACTGCAGTAGTTCCACATAAGGCCATTTTTGAGCAAGATAGAGCATTGGCAAACTAATGATACAGAACTCAAAACAGTAAAAGTGCAAGTCAAATGAAACGGTTGTCCTCAGCTCTCAATATAATAACTTGTTTCGTAGCAAACAACCAGAATACGCCTACCTCAAACAATGACGTTGGGTTTTAGAAAAGAATAACAGTTCTGCTCTTTTCTGATCTGTTTAATGAAAAATGTTTTATCAATTTTATCAACCAACAAACATTACCTCCCTGTGAAGCCTCCGAGTCTTGTAAGTTTTCAACTTCTTCAAATGAAGGTAAATAGACAAACCTATCAGGTGCCTTTTTGTTATTTGATTAAATTAATAAGCAATACGTGTAGTATGAACCCACCAGTCCACTTTGTCAAAAATTGTGTACCATCTCCGTGTTTCATTGAACTGTGTGGGATTTGTAGCATAAATGGACTAACAAGTGTGGTTTTTGGATCGATTAAGGAATGAGTCGGTTGGTTTACCTTTTTCAAAGGGAGTAAAATGTGTTTATTACGTAAAATTCAACCGTTTGCGGTGAATAGTGGTTTGGCCATTCCCGAACGCTGCAACGCGTCAAATGGACTGCTGTCTCTCCAAAAATGCATATGGAGAATCTCAGATGGAACAGTCGAATATTCTTATGACATTGTGCTTATTGACAAGAAGGTGCAGTGGAAGCCGCTAATTACTGATTTTTAGCTCATTTTATTGAAAGTCGAAGACAAAAATGTTGAAATATCTCGAATTTGATGGCCAACAAATGTTTTCTCAATGGTATCTTCAATACAAACCAGTTTTCAATCTTATGTGAGCCAAACAGCGATTCTGAGCTTAAGTCATTGAATTTGGGGACATTATCAGCTATTGGGACGTTCATCAGCAGTGTTCAGGATGGCAAACGTTTGCATTCTTGGAAGGTACTTATGTCCCATAAAAACTAACCAAAAACAACTTTTTATGATTACGTTTCGCGATGATTTGTACTCCAAATAAAATGTAAACTTTTTGTGCAAAATGTAAAATAATACATTAAATGATTAAATATGTAAGAAAACAGGTCAATGTCCTCTAAATGTATGGGTCACAAATGTGTGGTGATGAGGTAATGATGTCGTTACATCACATGGTGTCATTACCTTTACATGATGTCGTCAGGTGAGTGGCTCAAGCCCGGATTTAGTGTGCCAGAGGGGGAGGCCAATGGGTTTAGGCCCGCAGTACATTGTCACGAATCCGCACGCTCACAGAACCTACACCAACCTCGCTGCCCTCGTGGATCAACAACAAGTATGGAACAAATTGATCCACTCTCTACAACCTAACAGTTGTCGTCTGCCTTTTTATACGAGATATCGATTTCTGTGGAAGCTGCATTATTGGATAAAAATGGTTTATTGCTGCCATTTCGATTCATTACAACTTACTATTCATGTTTTATCATTATTATTTTTAATCTCCGTTCCCAAATTTATTTCAGGGGTTGAAGATTCGATTAGGAAGAAGCGTTCTTAACTGTTTTCCCCTTCAAAGTCCTGTAAATTTAATCAATATTTTCAATAATCCAGAACCAAAAGACCCGACTTTGCTTCAAATTTTCGATAACTGCGATCAAAAATCAATTTCTTTCACATTTTGTTTCTGATAGGAAATTTGTGACCAACCCGAGCAAAATCAGTTAAGATTTGAAGGTCATTAGATGCGAACAAACATACATACTTGGTAATAATACAATAAGAAAAGTAATGATCCGCGCCATATTTCCTTGCCAAGAGGATCTGATCCAGCCTGGATGGATAAGTATCGATCCTTAAATTTTTCCCCCCGCCCTACAATCTGCAAACCCCGGTCGCCTCAGACTCATATTTGCTATGGGTCAAAAACGTGTAATAAACATGTTTATTCGAGGTTTTTATTGACTTAGGCTATAAAGGATAGGTTAGGGATCCAAAATATGTCACCCATAGCAAAAACACGCATGTTTTGAACCTGAAAGTGATCCTACAAACCTCAAAATGACACGATCAGTCACTGGGGACAGAATAGTTCGATCTGAAGAAAACCTTACTCACACAGTTTTGACAAAGAAATTATGAATACCTGAAGCACAGTGTTGTCATTTAAACTTTGCTTACAATGCTATGCAAAACGTTAATCACTATGCATAGACTAATGAATAAAAAATTATTAGCGATAATATACATATTATATTATGAGATATTAGTGGAAAAGTCGTGCTTCGTGCGAAATACAAACTTCCTGTCCAAGGCTTCTCCAGTTGCCATAGTTTTCGGCCTCTAAAAAACTGGCTGTTAGCAATCATAATAACAAAAGTTCTGGAACCAAACCAAGAGGTTGCGAAGGATAGCGCTGTTTATGAAGTAGAAGTTAAAATTTCTCAGCTGATTTCGGACCTAAGCATCTTCTTGTACCAGTCCTGAGGAGGCCACAGCAAATCTCAGGTTTACGATTAATATGGTAGGCATTTGCTTTTGTTGTTATCAGCTGATCGTGGACCTTACAATCTTCAAGTATCAATCCTAAGAAGGCTACATACCAAATTTCAGCCTCATACGAATAATACGGCAGAAATTTGCTTTTGGAGCTTCTCAGCTGATCCCAGATCTAAGCATCTTCACGTATCAGTCCAAATGAGACTAGATAACCAAATTTCATCTTCATACGACTAGTTTGGCAGAAACATGCTTTTGCAGTCAGTCAGCCTATTCCAGAAGTAACCATCTCCAAGTAGCAGTCCTAAGAAGACTACATACCAAATTTCAGTATCATACGAATAATATGGTAGACATTTGTTTTAGAGCCACTCTGCTGATCCCAGATCTAAGCATCTTCACGTATCAGTCCAAATGATACTATTCAACCAAATTTCATATTCACACGACTAGTTTGGCAGAAACATGCTTTTGAAGTCAGCTCACCCTATTCCAGAAGTAACCAAGAATATTCAGTCCTTAAAATAAATATACATATTTCAGTCCTAAATGGTAGACATTTCCTTTTGGGAGCCATTGCTGATCCCAGATCTAAGCATCTTCACGTATCAGTCCTAATGATACTGTATAATAAATTTCATCTTCGTGCGACTAGTTTGGCAGAAACATGCTTTTAAAGTCGCTCATCCTATTCCAGAGGAAAGAATATTCAAGTATCAGTCCAAAGGAGGCAAATTTCCTTTTGGGGCCATTAGCTGATCCTGCCTATTCCAGAATAACCATCTCCAAGTAGCAGTCTTAAGAAGGCTACATACCAAATTTCAGTATCATACGAATAATATGGTAGACATTTGTTTTTAGAGCCACTCTGCTGATAACAGATCTAAGCATCTTCACGTATTAGTCCTAATGAGACTTTATAATCAAATTTCATCTTCGTGCGACTAGTTTGGCAGAAACATGCTTTTAAAGTCACTCATCCTATTCCAGAGGAAAGAATATCCAAGTATCAGTCCTAAGGAGGCATTTCCTTTTGGGGCCATTAGCTGATCCTGGACCTTAGAATCTTCACGTATCAGTCTTGAAGTGGCTACATACCAAATTTCAGTATCAGAATAATATGGTAGACATTTGTTTTTGGAGCCACTCAGCTGATCCCGGATCTAAGCATCTTCACGTATCATTCCTGATGATACTATATACCAAATATCAGCTTCACACTATTAATATGGCAGACTTTTGCTTTTGGAGCCATTAGCTGATCCTGGACCATAGAATCTTCATGTATCAGTCTGAAAATGGTTACATACCAAATTTCAGCTTCATACGATTGATATGGCAGAATTTGTTTGTCACTCAGCTGATCTCGGATCTAGCATCTTCACGTATCAGCCTGATGAGGCTATATACCAAATTTCATCATACTATTTAGTATTAAGTATCATGCTTTTTCACTCACTATTAATAGCCAGACTTTTGTTTTGGAGCTTTTGGAGCCATTAGCTGATCCTGGACCTTAGAATCTTCACGTATCAGTCTGAAAATGGGTACATACCAAATTTCTGCTTCATACTATTTAGTATTGTAGAATTTTACTTGTGAAGCCACTCAGTTAATCCAGGATCTAAGCATTTTCACGTATCAGCCGTAAGGAGGCTACGTATCAAATGTCAGCCTCATACGATTAATAAGTCAAAGGTTTAGGATCGGGTTTTCGTCCCATGCTTCCCAGCTGTCTATATATGCAGTCTAAGTAACCCTTTACATAGATAGTTGAAAACAAACTTTGAGTTTTCAAAATAAGAAATCATGTTACGATGATGATGTGTCCTAAAACCTTCCTTGATGTCATAGAAATGCATGCAAAAAATTGCAGCTCGGTCGGATTCCTAAATCAAAAGTTATGGGCGAACATACAGACAAACTCAACTATTTTATGAATAAGATATGAGGTTCAACATTGAAGTTCTGCGTTGCGGAAAAAGATTTAGAATCTTTCAGTGCAATAATGTATGTATAATTCGATATGGTGAACTTTAATGAATTCGGGAACTTTACAAATGTCCCCACGAATGGCAGTTTTACTCCTTCGCATTTCAGTTTAATAATTTACGTATTATTTTATTTAAAATAAAATCAATGTGATAACACTTCCACAGAAATATCATTGGTAATTCGTATTTCGTATAAATACAACGGCGGACAACTGTAAGTCTCATTTCATGGGTGGAGGTTCGGAGGGCTGGATTAACTCGTCTACCTAACGCTGAGCATGTCTGTGTACTCATTTCATATGTTGGAACATTGGTCGGTAATGGGTTAACATCAGTTTCTGAACTGTATTGTGTCTTTTTCGTCTTCTACCTTGTTTTGTTTATTATGATGTACGTGATATATTCTTGTTTGCATATGGGTCATTTCAAAATTTCGGTCACATTTGGGTATCGATTTTTCTAAAAAAAAAAAAAAAGTTGAAACTTGATCAATTTTCTTGTTTCTAATCAATCACTGCGGTTCTCTCGGCATATTACCCTAGTGAGCACACATAATCTTGAACCGTACTGCTGATACGCCATTTTGAAAAAAAAAAACTTTTGTAGGGAGTGAGGTATATACTACTATTTTTTCCCCTCTTGAGCCTCCAACCTCCATGGGAATCGACGCTCAAGTCTTTCAATTTAGGTGAGTGGAACAGCACAAATTAGCTTAATTTTAGCTACAGTAAATACTAAGGTTTCCTTGCCAACATCTCACTTGCTACAAGCAGATCTCACTCCCTACAACTCAACGGGCTATTGGCTGGATATTGTAGGGAGTGAGGTTATAGCCTTTCACCGCCATTGCAGGCCACAAATCAATTGAAACTCGTTGAACCAAACTGTTGTCAACTAGCTTCCAACAACTACTAATTGTCAACAAGTGCGATCAAGTTTCACTTGCCACAGTCAGAATGTTATTGGAGTAGGGAGTGAGAGTTAAAAAATCCACACTGCTGCCTCCAGGGATGGTTTTCCCGGTAGAACTGACTGGGAAGGTCTAGGCGAAATCCAACCACCAGCGTTGGGACCATCTTGAATAAGGGATGCCAACGAAACAGAAGCAACTTCATAAACACCCTTTCCTGCCAGTTGGGGGCTACTTTTCACAACATTGTAGGGAGTGAGGAAAAACCGTGTGACACTGAAATAATGGGCTGATAAGGCTACTTGATTTGATCCAATTTGTTTTCCTGAGGCGGATATCCATTGTAGATGGTATGTTCTTTCATAGTGTAAGTGGATATAACAGCCCCAATAAATATTTCGCTGAGTAGTGACGATGGAAGTTGTATACCTCTGGTTAGTGACAGCTGTAGGGAGTGAGAAATACGGAGTTTGGTATTTTCTCCTGGGTCCTGTAGGCACAACTTTTACATACTTTTCCATGAAACACGTACATCCACATAGGAGAAAATTTTAAAACACTTACAAAACTGTATTTTGTTGAGATTTGACGGCAATACTGATCAGTGACATAAATGTGACCGAAATTTTGAAATGACCCATATCTGAACATTCAAGTTTTTAGGAGGTGAACTGTTAAAATTTTATGAGGCCAGCTGGTAAACTTAGAGATGTACCCCTCTTTCGTTCTATTAAAGTTCGAAACACCTTTAAATTTATTACTAATAATATCAACCTAGTCCTTCATAGTTTTTGTTTCTCGAGATTTGTCGAGATAGGATTGTTACCCTATTATTTCAATACGTGTATTGAATAATGACTATACATACGTGATTCGGTAAAGCTGTCTATTTTCTTCATTAACCAGTGAAGTTGAAGATTCGGTGACTGTTCATTGGTAACATCGTTCACTCCGACATAGCGTTGCAACTCCCTAACTACAAACACGCTGAAGATCAATCGATTCGTGGAGGTAACATGGCCAAGACAGGGGAACATCATGTTTGTAGAATTTTGGGGTTTCATTCAAGAATAAACGGCTAAACACTATGAAAAATACGATTGATTCACGGAATAACGAGGTTTCCTCTCCGAATTGTTTCGCTTTCAAGATTTGAATAGTGTTGTTAATCTTACTTCAATAAAATTGACATAACTCCCTTAGTTTACGTAAAAATTCAAATTTGAGGGTATCGTTAAAATTCCCTTTCTCCTGAATGGTGAACATAGTTTCAGGCCACAATTAGGCGTATTAGTCGAGTCCAGAGAGAAAATGCAGTCAAAATTCCAAAATACCTATTAGTTAATTTTCATGGAAAATGAAGCTATTGCAAAGGCTCTACAAATTTCTCTATCAAAATCAGTTTTGAAGCATTCTAAACTGATTCCTGGGTTGTGTGTGTGTTTGTTATTCCAGACGATAACTCTTGAAAGGATTGAGATAAAAACTTCGTTCTTCCGCCAAAAAATCAAGCTATCTAAATGAAAAAATTAGTTTGTTGGATAACTCTTTTTGAGCACATTAAATTGGTCAAACTTCAAAAATTGTGCCTAAAAAGTCACGAAAAATAACCTAAAAACTTTAAATATGTTCCATTTATGTTTTGTAGCAGAATATTATTGAAAATAATCTTCATCAACGATGAAATAGGTCATAAAAAAATCAAAGCTCAAATTTTTGCTTAAATTTCATTAAAATGTACAAAAATGAATCAAAATGTTGAAAATTAAAAAAATCCAATATTTTTGTTTGGATAGAAGAATATTAAGTATTTAGATCAAGTTTTTCGTTTCAATAATATTAAAAGTTAGAATTTTTTGCATTCAAAAGTGCTCAAATGTCAACTCAATTTATCGTAAATGTAATACCATAATTTTTGGAAAATTCGCTCATACAATGATACTGCATGACTCTCACTCTTTCCAAAGATTGGGGATTCTATCAATTCGTGTAGAAAATAGTACTACTAAAAACTGCGCCAAAGATTAGAGCTTTCTAACGGAATATTAAATTATTTTGTTGCAATTGAATTTTATAGAAAAATTGAAGTTCGGATGCAAAGAAAAAGTGGATATTTAAAGGTAATTTTTTTTAATTGACTTTTTTCGAAAAAAATAGTTTGGTATCGATTTTATGAACCTGTATTTTTTGACTCCATAGGGCCTCATTGCTTAACAAAATAAAAATGTTTGGGCCCTTTCCTGTGGACGGAAAACCTGAATTGTAGGCCACTTCATTTCCGATCAAATAGCAGCTATCTTACCTATTAATTTAAAATTCCAACTTTTAAATCAGCCCTACTTAGGTAATACTATGATCTCGCGGAAAATCGGAAGAGATTGTCTCATTATTCCAGAAACCAACTCCGTGATTCTCCTTTCGGTATCTTCGGTTAAGAGGAACGAAAACAGAACAATTAACTATTGTTGACTATAACTGAGGCAGTTGAACGGTTTTGACCCAAAACATCGCGTTTGTCTTCATTTATCTCCTGTTATGAAGTAGGGCGTCTCTCGATTCACCCGCTATCGGCTGGTCTAGATAGTCAAGAGCGGGCTTTTTCATAGACAATTTTACTGCCGATTCGGCGATATCATGTTTTTTTTTAAAGATAAGTCGGAAGCTATATTGGTCTCTTTGATAACATTGGGTGATGGTTTCCTATCGCATTTGTCATGTGCCACCTTTCCACTTTTTTCCCACTTTCAGACTGCTGGCTAGTGCGGTATTCGTTTCCCTGACTCATCTCAACTCTTTCATTTTAACTTCTTGCCACCTCGTATATCTCAACTGTTTCCGGGGCCCACTTGACAGTTAAGTGGATTCGTCTGTTGATATAATGTTTCGTTTTTGTTTTTACTTTCTTTTCATCGACATCAGCATTTGGATGAAGTTCCGGGCAACAATATCATCTACTACATGGGCAGAGGGAACGCTTTCATTCACCAGCCTCCGCCGGGACAGGCGCAGGTCCCTATAAGGCAGCAACCTTTCGTCCAACGACAGAGTAAGTTTTTACATTGAAATATAAGTTTAATTTAATTTAAAAGATGCTAAACCATTACATAACGGTTGATTACTTTCCCAATGGGGCTTCCTTGTTTTTCATACATCTGTTGCAATCAATACTTTTTCATTAATTCACCTGATACTGATATTACACCTAAGCTATGAATGGGTTTGTACAGACTCAAAACCTTATATTCTATATATTTTACCTATCAAACAGGAAGTTTGGAGTGATAAGAGTGTGATAACGGAGAATCTTTGCTCATTCTGAATTCTTAATAAAGCCTTGATGTCTTGAATTGAAGGGTACGGGGGGAGAACCTGGTTTGTCACCTGGGGGTCGATTTGGGTAATCTGGAATTGAAAGTTCAAAACGTCTCGTTCATCCCCAGTCCAGCAAATCTTTCGGCCTCATTTTGGTTTATTATTCAATAATAAACCACTGTAATAGCTCTTGAAAAAAAAAAAGTCTAACCCCCCCTGAAAATGTCATGGTTTAAGTTTCAAAGGGTGTAGAATCCGAATCTGCAATAAAAATTTTTCCGTCCGTCCGCCATACGCACAATTTCTCCCAAACGGCTGGAGCAAAAAATCTGAAATTTTCAGGGAAAATCCATGTTGGTCCGACAACGCCCCATTTCTTTAGCCAGCACTTTCACTTAGTTTAAGGGTTGTCAAAGTTTTGTAAAATCCTTAAAAACTTCAAAAAAAGTCAAGGCGGCCTAAATGTGGACTTATTTTTAAGAACTTTCCACGAGGAATCGAATGAGTCCCTCCCCAGGTCCGTAGGTCAAACCATTCCCGATGTATGGCCCGATTTATGGTGCCAACATTTGCGTTATTTTGGTTTATTATTGTTTTTGTTTTGATTGCAGTAACCTAGTGATGTAGTGAACGTGGATACTGGAGTGAACTCCTAAAAGGGTTTATAGCCGATACACGGGTTAAAGTTTCTGATAACCATAAAAAACGCTGCAAATTCTTTCACTGGGGTTTATTATTCAATTAGCTTGCGTTCATGATTTGAATTTATACTAACCTTTGGAGTGTGCGTGTTTCACTGGTGATAGAGCGATTATTGAATTTCAGGAGGCACACGAATATACTGATCAATCCAAATAGGTATTTTGGTCGAGAACAGATTTACGTGCTCTATGCATGTCTCCTCAAATTCAATAATCGCTCTATCACCTGTGAAACACGCACACTCCAAAGCTTAGTAGAAATTCAAATCATGAACGCAAGCCAATTGAATAATAAACCCCGTTTTTTGAAAGAATTTACAATAGTTTTTTTTTTTAATTGAACCTCAATACCCCCGAAATGAAAACATCTATAACTTATCAAGTCCAGTGTCGAATAGTGTGTAAAACAGATTGATAAAACGATATAACTTGAACACTTGATCTTTTTTAGCTTCTTGAAACGTAAAACAACATTTAGGCTTCGTGCCTTATTGATCACGACATTCTTGACCCATAAGCAGCTGTTAGCAACCAAGATTTAATAATTAGGAAAATATATACTTATTAAGAATATAACACTTTAAGGAACTACTTAGATCTTTTTTTAGCTTCTTGAAACGCAAAACGAAACATTTGAGGGATTTCGATGCCTTATTGATAAACACACCACATTCTTGACCCATAACAAGCCCCTTGGAAAAAAAAAAAAAAATTAATAAAAAAAATAATAATATAGAAAAATATCTGCTTTTAAGAATCAAGATAAAATACTCTTTTCAGTTCTAATTTGAAACATTAGATCTTCTTTAGCTTCTTGAAACGTTAAAGGACAACATTGGAGGGATTTCAGTGCCTTATTGATAAACACACCACATTCTTGACCCATAACAAACCCCCTACCAACTACCAAAAAAAAAAAAAATAAAATAAAAATAATAATAATAATAATAACAGAAAAATATCTGCTTTTAAGAATCAAGATAAAATACTCTTTTCAGTTCTAATTTGAAACATCAGATCTTCTTTAGCTTCTTGAAACGTTAAAAGACAACATTTGAGGGATTTCAATGCCTTATTGATAAACACACCACATTCTTGACCCATAACAAGCACCCTATCAACTACCAAAATAATAATAATAATAGGAAAATATATACTTATTAAGAATTAATATGAAAGACTCTTTTCAGTTCTAATTTGGAACGTTCACATTTCATTTTCAATTTGATTTAACTTATCAATCTCGTACAGCACAGTTATTGTTCAATTACGTTGTTCACAGCTGGTGTAGAGCCCATATACGAGAACGTTCCTCTGCCGTGGGTGACAGAAGGGAATGAGCCACGAAGTCGGGCGGCCAGCATCCAATCTGCCCCTGAAATTCGGCCCGTCCAAGAGCTGGAGCGGACAGTTGTCATCTCGGGACCCCAGCAGATGTCCCCACAGACGACGGCCTCCATCCAACAGAGCCCTCACCAGGTCCAGCAAATCCCTCCGACCCCTGCGCCCCGGGAGAGCTTAAACCAGAACCTCAATCATCAGCCTGTCAGTCAAAATATCAACCACAGCCTCAACAACCAGTCACTTAATCGGGAGAGAATCCACTTGGAAGTGTCCATGGGTAAATGAATGATATTACCATAATTATTATAATTGTATGTTAAGGCAGGACTGGGGCTTTTACACGACTGGGTTTGAGACCTGAAGTCAGGCCTGACCTCCGTCAGTCCTTGAAATCCAGTGGTGTGAGACTACCCGTTTCCGACTGCCCGTTCCTATTCAAGATCCCGATCTCTCCCCCCTCATCGCGACAAAGCGACGCATTTACACGACCCGTTCTTGGGCGCCCAACCCCTGGCCAGTCGGATTCTGACCTTCCCTTGTTCTTCATTGCAGCGTCAAACGTGTCATACAAATGGCTCCGTTTTCAGCAAAGCAGCAATCAGTGGATGTCGCATAACTGCTTTGCCCATGTGCAGGAAGAGAAGGAGGATACGTATGAAGAAAGTGTACATCAAAAACACGATTATGCCTGAATCTGTGAGTGCTGGGGAACGGTTGATTGTTACGATTGGATTGGAGAGATCCTAATGGTAGAAGATTACACATCTTGGGTAAAGGGTGGGGGCATACCCGGCCCCCACTGTTTCTCCTTTTTTCCCTCAATATGAGGCCTCAACAAATTTAGGAAGTTTGAGGTGTCGTTCGTAAGTAATTCCTAATATCTTTTGAATCCAATACGTGAAGAAGAAGGGGAGGGATAGGGACCATGAACGGAAACGGGCAGCAACAATGAGTAGTGCAAAGTATGCTTTACACCATCAGATTTCAGGGTCTGACGGAAGACGAACACGAATTCAAGTCCGAAATCCAGTCATCTAAGAGCCCCTTAAAGCGTGCTTTAAGGAAAGTCTTTGCTTCTCCTTTCATCAAGAACTTTGTCCAAATTCCTGGTATGGATCGGGGTGATTTAACTGTTCTCATACAGATTCTCAATCAGCATCCGCTTCCTATTCGGAACACTGCTTGTAAACCACCTTCTATTTCTGCGATCGAGTTTCCCTGTGGTCAAAATACCACCAAGTCCCATCAAACTCGAAGTATTAATGAGTCGGGGAAAATCGCGGTTTCATTTTCTCCCTTCGAGAACAATAAAAGTCGGCAAAATCCTGACGATTCAGCCGTTGCTAAATGTTTTTTGGTCGAAATATCGCGCGAATGAATAAAAGAGAAAACAATCTCTCAAGGAATCCCCAGTCACAACAGATGCAACCTTACAGATTCTTGCGTCATCTCGTGAGACTCTGTACAACTGGACTGGCTGTGGACATTTCGTCATTTGTGGACGAAGCCGATCGACCGCAGTCCTCACATTAGATACGATTGTTCAGTATTCATGTAATGATTGTCTTAGTTCTTGATGAAATCTTTAGGGTTAGGTGTATCTAGTTCATTCATACATTAAACTGTGGTTGTTGACCGGTAAATTAAATAATAGTACTCTTGGTTTTAGTCATTGCTACACCTCACATTTCTTATTGTTACTTGAAAAATACTATACGGCTTGCAACCTCATCAAAGATTTTGGTCTTGGCCCTTTGAGGCCTTACAAGTTGGACACCCCTGGATCAGCCTGTAGCAGTTATTTAAGGTTAACATCCTGTATAACTTGCAACACCTATATCTAGACAAGAGCTCGGAGATTTCCCAGTTCTAATATGTTTTAATAATACCCTTCTTGTATTCTGAAGTACTTTATTGATTGCCTTTCAATTTGTTCTTCAAATTGACGAGTAGAAACCTTACATCGTCCCCTACCTATAGTAGGTGATTCGATTCATTCATATTGTGTGCAACAGAAATGTTGTTGGCACACTGTATTGATGTATGCTTGTTCGGTATATGCTGATCTATATTCTGTACTCCAAATATCTCATATTCCAGATTCCTCGGCAAGAAGTTCCGATGGTTCCAATAGCGGGACGTTGGGGAAGACGGGGAAGAGCAAAGGGAGAAAATGGGTGAATCTGCTGGGAGGAGGTAGCAAGAACAAAACGCCCACTTCTACGCTCACCAAACCCCTCGACCCTCAAAGGATCCCCATTTCCCCGGCTATCTCCAAAGAGGCTATGGTGAGTATACTTGGTTTTACTAGATCAATGTGGTTTCTAAATATGTTTCTGCTAAAACAAATTTTAAAATACTCAGAAAATGTTATGTAGATACCTGTGGCACAGCCAAACCATTTCTCATGCTATTCCATTCTCTTTCACCACAATTCAGTCTATTTGCATGTTTTGAATGCATTTTGTTGTCTATGTTGCAAATTTTTGAGCTAATAGAATGAAAATTGACATGTGTGGCCCCTTAATTAGGGTACCGAGTGAGGGAAAAAAAAACAGTAATGCTGGACCATTTTCGTTGGTACCTATGCTTAGAACACATGACATAGACATCACTGTAACGTAGATTGTAAATTTTGTTCACCTTTCACAGTCTTTTGCACGTAAGTGGTACCTGATTATCATATTATTTTGCACTCAATCAATGCCTCTAATCTCAGTTTAATTGTTCAATACCAATTTCATCTATACTCTCGCACGATATCTGCTGCGTTCTTACTTGTCTTATTGCCATTTTTTACAGTGCCAACTGCTGGAAAAGAAATTGGCCGAGAGTCAGCTGTTCTTCGAATTTGAGAAAATACCAAAACAGAAGAATAATGGTGATTTCTCGATTGCTACACTTCCGGAAAATACCTCAAGGAACAGGTGATTAGATTTCTTGGTCTGTTGGTAGCTTTAATGTATTATTTATGCATTTCAAACTATACATAGTGTATCTTTCTCATTCAACTGAGGGGACAGGTTGTCCAAGCGACAAGCGTACTGTGGTCAAACTGGTAGGAAATTTAGGGAACGAATAAAGAGCATGAAAAGGATTTCAGGGACAACAAAGGTGATTCTGCCTTTTCAAGTCATCTGAATGAATCCAATCATAGCTTTAGTTTTGATCTGACAAACAGGCAATATGTACATTTTCCTCACTTTTGCCCAAAGGGAGGTATTTATGTTGGATGTGCTAGAAAAATTCGAAATTGTTAAGAGTGATAGGTCAGGAAAATGTTTAAATGATGTCATTCCTCAAAATATTCCACCATTATTGGGTTCTTTCTTGCAATAACTTTGGCCCCGCCTCTCCATTATGATACTATTTATTTGTGTCCCTTTCACTTTGTACTTGAGTGGCATTGGTTGGTCCTCCCCGCCCCTTTCACTTCCTTGACCCAATAGGATTCAATCTCCTCTCACTTGATCCTATATAAGATATGCTTTCTGTGATGTACTTTCAGTTCATGTTTGTTACTGGTGATGACCTAACCGTCGAAATCGATTTAACAGTGTAACTCTTAATTTTCGTGGAAATATAGACAACGTTCCATCTTACTCCGTTTTTATTTGTCCAAGCGAGCTAAGGCATCAGTACTTTGGCTGTTTAAGTATCCCGGTTCGAATCCGGCAGGCACCAATGATTAGGGCCAAAATCCTATCAAGTTTTGTGTACCTGTCCTGTCGTTAGATAGTTAATCTCTGATCTCGATATTACGTAAACCCAAATCGCTCCCAACCCAGGAGCGTGAGGTAATGGGAAGCCACGAGCGAAATCGTCAAACCTAGTTCCAATCCTCTCTAGAGGACGGCTGGCGACGTCCGCGACACCCCTGGGTAGTTGCACGAAAATCCAAGGTGAAATTCCTTGTTTACTTTACTTTACTTTTACTTCCCACTCCACTCACTTTTCCATTGATTTTGGTTTATTATTTTCAATAATTAACCTTCGTAATCGACCGAGAAAACAAACAATTTTACCTCCCACAAAATTTGATCTTTTACGTTGCTCGTGACGCGCAGAATCCGAAAAACCAGTTTTTAAAAAATCTGTCAGTACCCCGTACGCCATCCTAAGCTGTTCTCCGAAAATACTGAACTAAAGTTAATGAAACTTGGGTCACAAATCGACCTCAGTTTGTACTGAAGGGTGAAATCAAAGAGCTGTGTGTTACAAAAATCAGATTATCGAAAACTTTCGGCATGACACTTTTGTTTTTATGTTCGTTGTTGAAAGACGTGCCGTATAAATCACCTTTTAAACTTTTAAATCGACGTTTTAACTTTAACTGATATTTACTGATAACAGTGTAACCATTGATTACATTGCTAAAACCCGGTTGTTTCCAGTTTCGTAGAACAATGATCTACTTTAACCATAGTTAGATATTGTTGGTGAAATTGGCCCTAAAAGGCCTTTTGGTCTAAAATGAGTTGTAAAACACGTTGGGGACAGTTGGATACGATTCACGTATACATTATACCATAATTTTATATAATGTAAGAACGTGGATTTTCCCCTACATTGTAACACCGATGTTTGCATACCTGTAATTCTTATCTGTAATAAGAACTACATCGAGTAATTATTTAATGGCATTTAATTGAATGATTGTTTGAAATCAGGTTTCCTGACGTGTTACCTTATGAGGACAATCGAGTGAGGCTGTCTCCCAGCAAGGAAAATCGTCATGGCTACATCAATGCGTCTCATATCACAGTGAGTAATCATTTTCTAATTATGACATTTGTGGATTTTAACCTTTTCTTTCATTAGGTACTTTACTCTTCAATTCGTCCGAATGACCATGAAAGCCACGCATAAATTACAATTATCATAGATGTTTTCCTTGACCATATAAAAGCTAAAAATGACGTTGGCAACATCTTTTCCTCTACCCCAAAAAACGTGTTGATACTCACGTCAGGTGATGAGTCAACCTGACAACATGTAAAGTAATGCACCTAGTGAGCAGTACAATCAACAAAAGTGATCTCTACAAAAATAATATCAAGCAGAAAAAGTTATTTTACCCTGGAACAGTTGAAAGAGGAGATTAGGGTGTTGCCAAGGTACTTCACAGGAAGATGACTAGCTGCAAAGTTAGTATAAATGTATGCTAGACTGATGACTGAAGTAGCGCATATAAATAAATTAGATGATCACGTTGACGATGATACAAACGAATCTGAAGAATGTTTAATACCAGAGAGATTGTTGCTTATATAAAAATTAAGAAAATACCTGCTGATGAAGCCCACGTTGTATGGGTGAAACGTACACGACAATAAAGATGTTTTAAAAATTGAAGAGCTCCAACAACCTTATTCGCAAAGAAAAATGGTCAAGCCATACCCCACCAACTCAACCAACATCTTTTTGCTACTGATCCTTCGGCTTTGAGCCGTAACTATATCTTGTGTAATACATTGTGCCGTATTACTTGAAAATGGCATATCGCCTTAGGATTGGTAACATAAGTGCTTTACAAATTGTTGATACGGCTGTACTTGATCCATTGTTACTACACATGAGTAAAGTATTTGCTAAAAGTTGATTTCGCTACGTCCTTACCACGTATTAGCCTGTTAGTTATTTCAAATAAATAACTTTAGTTTTACGCTTTTTATAAAAATTGAGCAAATACATCAGAGGTCTTAAGCGTTTGAAAATACGGAGTTGGCTTTAATTTCATTGAATTTTCTCGGTTTTGCATGGTTTGTAAAACGCAGTAAACATTATTCAACTACAAGGGAACATAATAACCGTGGATAATCTCATCGAAATGGAACGAGACTTTGTCATGGTTGCCAAGTATAATTCCCCACATCGCGCTGCCGGTCCCTCAACTTCCCCCTGTCTCCTGTAGAGCGCAATATTCTAGGGGTCAGATTGTACATTACTAGAAGGATTCATCTAGGATATTTTTTCATTTTTTGGTGGCTAGCTTAGCATGCTTCCAGCCTACTGAACTAAACTGAACTTGAAAACAGTAAACTTTGCCCTTCCACTGGCGCTTATGAAACTTAATGAACCGTTATTGAAAAATGTTGAACCGACTTGGCCTAATTGACCGCTTGGCCGGCCTCGAGTACCAAATCAACATACTGCGACCAGGACTCACAGTTGTCCAATTGTTCAATTGGCTCCGAGTAACAATCTCTTAGTTCTTTCACATTGCTAGAGCATTCTGTCATTATCCTTTTCCGGAAGCTTCTTTAGCACTTTAACACCAAAGCACTAATCAGATGTTGCATCTTGGGATTTTGCTTGAACTGTAACTTGGAGTAGCCGTGTCCATTTTACAGATGCCCTATAATTAATTGTTCATTTGCAAATTGAGCGTTGTCGCTTTACCAAAATCGTTTTACCAAGAACGTTTCAGTGCACTTCTTGCACACTGTATACACACTTTTTGGATGGCACTCTGCTGAACCTCGACACTTCTATATGTAAGTTGTACTGGCAGAGGCGAAGTCAGTTCCCTCAATAACCGGTGGATAAAGCTTACATCTTACACGTTGCTGCAACTCCAGGAATGTCAACGTAGGATGGCGACGAGGAAATCCCTCTCCCATATTTTTCCCTTACCTAAAACTCGCTCGAGGTTTTTCGGTAAAGACATCAAGGGTTTGTGAGTTCAATGACAAGATAGACTATACTTCACGGAGAATGCCGTTTAGCTTCTAAAGCAGGTTTTACGTGCACTGCTGTTGTCGCTGTTAGTGTGCTCCCCTTTTCCTAGAATCATCAAGAAAGGTTGCATGAGATGATGAGAAAGACTAGGTAAATATCAATGAATATTTTGAGTTAAGATCACTTAAAAACAGTTGCCGTTCCTCTTGTCCATGCGTCCATATCAGAATAAATGGTTCTCCAGGTTGCCATAAATATTAGCATGCTGTGGTGCTCCTCTCTTGTGAAGGTATGGTTGGTTGCCGACTTTGAAAACATTCATTTTTTAAACATTTTGCTAACTCCACCAGAAAGCTTGTGGATGGTGTGTGGCTCTGGGCGCTCTTGAAGAAATTGGAACTAAAACGATTATAGGACAGTATTTCATAACCCTCCTAAACTGTTTGTTGAGCACGTTAACTTTAGAGGGAACGTAAGTATGTGAATAGTAATCATTTACATTATTATAAAAAGAAAATAATCGTCACTAACTTTTTCAGGCCACAGTTGGCTCCCAGCAAAGGTTCTACATTGCCGCTCAAAGTCCGCTGAATACAACCATCAGCTCCTTTTGGCAAATGGTGTGGGAGGCGGAAGTCTATCTCGTCATATCTCTCCCAGCTCCTGGCGAGGAGATCGCTCCCTGTCTCCCTGCGCCAGATAAAATTCTTTCAGTTAGCCACGTAAGTTTAAAACGATGACCCATTTTCCGATTGTTATTTTACATGTTGTAACGATTAATTAAGAAGAGCGTCTTTTCGATTCGCTGCACTTTGTTCTAAAACTTTTGACCAGTTGGTTTTCAATAATTAAATAGGTTTATCCTGGTAAGAACATTTTTTAAACCCAGAGAATTATTACACAAAGGTTAATCATTTTTATATTCAATACTCCTTCGTTACTCATAAATCACTCATCTATGTTTATTAAAAATACATGTGGCACATTTTTTCTCAATTTATTTATTTAAATGAACGGCAAAAGAGGATGTACAAAGAAAGTGTATCAACTAATCGAGTTGATAAATTATAACATGATATTACATTAGGATCAGAACAAATAATCAAAACAGTGGGACAAGAAATGTGCAAAAATACAATAAAAAGGAACGAATCAAAAACCAAGACATTAGCCCCAGACGGGAAAAATTTTTACAGAAGGATTTTTACCCAGCAGGGCACCACCCAGGTGCCCTACGCAAGTGGGGAAAACCTGCTTGGCACCGGTGCAGTGCCTTCCGCTTTGTCAGTTAATAGATAATCCCAGCCACCTGATGCTTCAGGGTGTGGGAAGAGGTAATGAATATGGCACAGTCACTTGACTCCAGGAGAGCATTGACCTCACGAGGCAAACGATACAACGGTCAGTTCAAAAGGTAGTTGTAGGCTGCAAAAGGCACCTGGAACAAGAGTGTTTGCCAAGTTGTGTAGGGGGAGGCACAGTTATGTTGACTTTGGAGAGAAGCCATGGGAATTGGAGAACTCCATTCACAAGCTTGTGAAAAAATGTAAAAACTGCACCTCTCTGTGGCTTTCAAGAGTGTACTTGTGCAACCTGTACTTGGCCGCCAGGTGCCTAAATCAACCTGCTCCATTGGTATTTTCAGTTTGCATGCTAGGTAACGCATGGACGTCCGTTGAACCATCTCCAATTGATATCTGTATGCTACATAAAATGGGGACCAAACTGTACTAGCTTACACCAAAATCGGGCGAACCAAAGACTTGGTTCGATTGACAGCAATTGCTTCAATTGACAGGAAGTCCCGCGTGCACCTTTTCAGAATACCGAGGGTTCTCAAAGCTTTCAGAGCTACCGCATCCACAACATTCCAAGGTCCCTGGTCAACACAACTCTGGTAAGAGGGGCTCCTCTGATCATATAGCTGTACTCCTGTTGAGTTGATGATCTCTTGTTATGTTATATAGTACATTTGGTCGGATTAAGTGCTAAGTGATTTGCTGAACACCCTTAAGGAGTGAATCAAGGCTAGCCTGAAGAAGGCAACAATCTGCCAAGCTAGAGATCGTCTGAATAGTTTGTCTAAACTCTGCGCATTGATACCATATAATTCTACTCTACATCCCTTAAAAGCAAATCGACTGAGGTAGGTTTAAAATCCGTTGAAATTCACCTATATCCAATAATCGCCATTTCTCGACCTCAAAGTGGCTTCGAAAACCTCACAATGACACGAACAATCACGCTCTATGTGTTGGATATGGTTAGTATCCCCATATAACTTGTAAGCATGAGCTTGGTTATGACCACCGGCCTTTTATTTTAACTGACCTGAACCGCATTGCCCCATAGGCTAAATGCCTTTAAATATGTCCCCTTCACTAACAATTATAACCCCTGCCCTGATTATTGCGAGCTATTCCTCCTATCATAAAAATATCTTTCTGAACTTTGATTTTGATTACTCTGGTGCAAACTATTCTCTTCCCTGTAGTGGCTGAGGTAAATATTTACTGACACTAAAATAATAATAAAATCGTTTCCGACTGAATCATTGCCAACACTTCTGTTTTAGAACTTGTAATAGTTAACAAATTTTTCCTCTCTACCAATAGGAGTGATTTTCCTCATTTCAAGCTCCAAAAAGAAGAAATGAGATCAACGGCAGGGATTGAAATGAAGTTATTTTACTTTTTTTGAATTTGTGTCTTACTGAAATTCTTGATTGCCTTGTATTGTTTGAATTACAATATATTAATTTATGTAATTTTCATCAACAGTTTGAAGTAGTTTGTCAGTTCTCTCAAGCAACGGGGCACTGCGGTACTACAAAACTGATGCTACATCACGTCGAATCGAGGTCGTCAAGAGGGGTATGGCATCTTCAGTATAGCGAGTGGGGCCACCAAGGATGCCCAAATGCAGTCCCTCACTTCTTAGGTTTGTGATTCAGCTTGTAGTATGTAACATAGATGTTTACTTTACATATATGAGGGGTATCCAGAAAAAAAGGTCGCCCAATTTTTGCCCTGCCCCTAATGAACTGGCAAACTTGAAACTTTCAGGGATTTTCAGTTCTGGTGTTGTGGTCACACTGAATTTTTTTCATAACCTGCTACCGCAACCAGAACGCGTAACCTCGATGTAAACATGGATACCTTGGCCAGGGACGTGTCCAAACTGGAAATCCGTTCCGTGATCCGATTTTTTATCCTAAAAGGATTACCCGCGAATGAAATTAACTTGTATCTGCAAGATACTGCGAAGTTTTGAAGCGCTTGAGGGCAGTAATAAAACGCAAAAGGCCACATAAGCAAATCATGTGCTGCTTATGCATGACAACGCTCGTCCCCGCTCAGCCTGCCAGACCCAAGAATGCTGAAAAAATTCAAATGGGAAAATTTCCCTCATCCTCCTTATTCTCTGGACCTTGCCCCGTCTGATTACCACCTCTTCCCAAAACTGAAAGGGTTTTTGGGGGGCCAAAACTTCCAAAATCATGATCAATTGAAGGCTGCAGTTTGTGCTCACCTGCGAGATGTGGGCACCCAGTATTACGAGGAGGGATTAAAGAAACTTTTACTCCGTTGCCAAAACTGTGTAGTCCGTCAAGGAGATTACGTTGAAAAATAGTAAATTTGTCAAGGAATGCGGATAAATTATACATTTTTCAAAAAAGACAAGATTTATATTTTTTCCAGCCTACGGAACCTTTTTTTCTGGATACCCCTCGTACAAATATTTGATTATTCACCACAATAGCTCATTTTTCTGAGGAAAGGATGATAAAAACGAGGGCCATGTTGGCTGTGTTATCGCATAAAACTAACCTCCTTAATGTTGAGGAAGGTAAAACTTAGAGATATGTTAATTTCTAAATTGTTGTCTCATTTTGGTATCAACTATAAATTACGCGTGATGAAATTCAATCGCTGTAGTTCAATCAATGAAGAGGTCACAGGAGATTTGTGACTTGACTTCACCTCCCTGCGAACTGTACCGATGAGTTAGTCTCAAGAAACCAAAAACTCTTGTTATTAAGCAGTTAGTAATGTCTTGGAGTGTCTTCTTTCGATTGAGCGTGAAAAATTATCTGGAAGATGATCTCAAACTCATTAGGTCAATTGAAGGAAGAATACAAACCTAAATCATCGTCGCGTTTATTCTAATGTGAATTTCCCCTATGTATGGCTCCACCGTTAGATTAAAACGTACCACTGTTCATTGAAGTGTAGATCTTGTGTTTATTCATTAATATATTTTGGTTGTTGCCTTCGTATATTTAGATTTAATTACTTAACGATCAAGGTAGTGAAAGACTAGCTAATAATTATTTAAATGCCCTAAAAAGAAGGGAATAAATTTTACTTACAAATTTTAACTGTCTACTTATAGCCTATATACACAATTCATGAAATCATAAAAGCTTGTCGCGAAATTTAGGCTTGTGTAAATTAACTAGTTCCTAGGTACCTATTTCATTGACCAACTTATTCAGACAAGTTTGTTTTTTATTTCAATTTAATTACGTAAATACTTACAGATACCTATCTAGTACATACTTACGCAAACGTCACGACAAGCTTTTATGATTTTATAAATTGTGTATATAAGCTATAAGTAGACGGTTACATTTGTAAGTAAACATTTATTTCCTTCTTTTTAGGACATTTAAATAAAAGCTTCCTTAAAAAGGTTTTTTGTTTGATTTATTTATTACTTTTTAGTCATTACTAGTTAGGTTTCTGAGTCTGTTCATCTCATTCAAAGTTAATCAACCGATTTTACAGGTTCAAATCAAGAATAAACGAGGTCTCTACACCAAATTTCAGGGGGATTCTGAAAAGAGCTTCTTCTTTTTTAACATGCATTTTTTCTCAACTTTAACTTCCTCTCAACAAGCCCTTTCATTTGATACCCATATTGTAGAAATGCATTAAAAATTACTGTTCCGCCATCTTGGATCGTCCGCCATATTGAATTTAGAATGACGTCACACAAATAATCGTGTACTGTCATCCGATCTGAACGTGCATATAAAATTTCAGCTTAATCAGTTGAGAGTATCTGCTTCAAAATCGGGCCGCAAGGTTCCCTCCCAACATCGTTACATACATTGCAAGTTAAATAAAAGCTTTTAAAAATAAACCTTTTGTAAGGATACTCAGCGTTTTTTCAAATGCATTTATTTTCAATTTTCCTTCCTAGGATTCCTTGAAGAACTGAGTTCTGTAAGACAGCATACAATCACTGAAATTCCTGCGGGGCACAATAAAAACCCTCCCGTCCTCGTTCATTGTTCAACTGGAGTTGGTCCCACAGCCGTGACCATTCTCTCTGATCTGCTTTTATTTGCTCACGATCACAACCAGGTATGTTTTATTAATATGTACTCACGTTTATAGAGAATATTAGTTATGCATTTTATAAAACGTATATTTTGCCTGATAAACATACATTTCATAAAATATTAATTTATATTTTCTTTTTTCCTACTTTTCGATATATTCCTCGACAGGAACAAAATCTGCTAGTTAACCAGGTAGATAATGAAAAAATTGTAATCTAGTCGACTCCATTGATTTGAAAATCTAACACCAGTTATTTATGTACTAAGTATTTTGTACCTCTTATGAAAAGTGATATTGGAGTGAGAGCTGTAAAAAGGCATTTCACGCAATTACAGAGGTAGGAAATAACAATCGTTTGCATACTACAATCCTACCTACCTTACTCTACTAACAATTGACGGTTCTGGACAAGTTCTCGAAGCTATGGTATCCCAGAAATAGAACGGTATTAAGCGTCCTTCAGCATTTGCATCTAGAACTTTAACACGTTCAGAGCAGTGATGCATGATGCGTACTGTTCACTTCGAATTTTGGCTGTCCACCTCGAATTTTGGCTGTCTGGAACAGTTGTTTCATGTGCTTCCTCCCACAGCTGTTTCGGTTCCTGTCGCCATTCCATATGCATAGTCAACTGCGCAGAAGCGGAGCCAAGAATATCTAAAAAATCTGATGCGTACTGTATTTCAAAAGTGCTTCTCCGGAAAAATTATGCCTCCCTACCCAGCTGATGTCAAACCAATCAGCTGCTTGTACGCACTTTCCAGATAGCTCTCCAGATGGATGTGAACCCTGCTTTAGTGCCAGTTCATTGATGACTGTTTTCTGGTACGGACTCATGGAGAAGAAGATGCTCTCATATTTCTGTTGGGTGCACTAAATTCTCAGTTTTCGGTCAAATATACATGGACATATTCAGTGGCAACGTTTCTTGATGTAGATGTAGCATTGATCAATGGCGAGTTCACCACTGCAGTGCATACAAAGCCTACCAACAAGAACTTGTATTTACACCATGATAGTTTCCACGAAGGGCTGTCAACTGAGACTCTGTAGCTACACATTTCTTGACAACGCAAAATTTCCTTATTGCTAGTTTTTACATTTGATAAAGGCAAATTAGCCCTAATATAAATTCATCCAATTTTCATTTTCCTTCGTGTCCTTAACTGAGCTTTCCTGTACACACATATCCTTTAAACAGTTGGCCAACGAACTCGTCCATTCTTTTTGAAATACTTGATTTTTGGCGAAAGATCGAAGTTGAAATGTTTGAAATTGTGTGCAATTTTTGTAAACCCATAACAAAAGCTTAATTTTCTAAGCAAATTCTCTAAAAGTATCTTTGCGAGTTTGTGAAGTCCAAGACAAAACTATGCATATCCTCATCAGAACGTGATTTGTTACTGTTTCCATTGCAGGAGCTGGACGTTGCAAGAGTGGTCTACCTCCTTCGACACCAGAGAATGCTGATGATCCAGAATATCTCGCAGTACCGATTCGTCCACAGTCTTCTGATATATTATTTGAAGAATTCTCGGCTCATCTGAGTTCATCATGACGAGTATTTCTACATCATTCAGAACAATATGGATTGTTGAAGAGTTTGTTCAAACCATCAACTTGGTGTACACCTGTGGTGTACTATCTGGAGCCAAAGCATGTTGGGTAGTAACTGCATGGAAGTCGGTGCTAAACAGCTTTTTATGACATATAGAGTCTAAGACTAATAATAATTTATTCACCCCTTCGTTACTTAATAGCGCCTTGTGGCATCATTCGCGTTTGTGCTGAGCATCGATTTTTGCCCACTCGAGAATAAGTCAATTATTCTAAAGGCAATTGCTTGGCTTTACCATTTATCGAATACTGTGCAATGCACCCTATTCAAGCATATTTATTTATTTATTTTCGGATTACACAGTTGAAGAACATCAAGCATTGTGGGCTGAACTGTCTCCATGTTGCGTTTTTGGACCCGTGATTTCTCATGATTCTCGTGAAACACCTTGGCATATACCTTGGCTTGGTAACTTTTGTGCCAAATTCACCCAAACCAATCCATGAGGCAAGGGTTTTAACTAAACTGCGGTTAACTAGCACACAAACATGTGATATAGGACAGTAGGCCCTTTAGGCCATGCCTGTCAATACTGTTTCTGTGGGAGCAGTATGTGGTTGGATTCTGATGAAATTCCATTTCTTTAGTATCTTTCTGCTGTTGCTAAATACTTACGTGCGTATTTTGTTGAATACGGCTTCTGGCGAGTATGCATTGTGTTATGACGTATTGGACAGGATGTTGTAGAGTACATGAGGATGCTGTAGATGTTGTAGATGGTACATGAGGATGCATGTCAAGCCTTTGCACTCCTGGTTCTAGCTCCCAAAAGTTCTGTCGAAACAAGTGGAATTAATATACCACCTCACCAAATCTCTTGGGCGTGGAATGGCGGATTCTGGAGGATTCTGCATTGAACACCATGTTGGCACTATCTATGCCGCCCCATTGGGTGATCTGAATTATCTGGAATGATATACAACACAAGTAAGCCTGCACTAGAAATGGATAAAACCTGATTCCCAGTAAGGGAGAAGTGCGTGAACAAATGAATTTATGAGCTACTTTTGGGAAATATGACTCTAAACTGGGTGAGGAGAGGTATAAACCACCAATTTTCAGTTTAGCGTTGGTCACCCACTGAGTGGCTTTTCCTTTCCTGAGCCATTATAATTTTCGATGCGTATCTGGAGTCAATGACAGCTTCCAATCAAGTCCAACTTATGCTCATTTTTTGATCATTTCTAAGTGATGGTTTCTGTCAAATTTAGATCCAGTTGTGATGGTTCTTGTCAGTATAGCTGAGGTTCTCTACAATAAGCTAGTCCTGGTTTCCATTGTTGGAACTGTGTCTTTGATGTCTGACCCTCCTATTTTACAGGGGTAGATGAGAGCTCTTTCTCGTTCCTGGTTATGATCCTCTTGGCTTTCTGTATTCCCTTTTACCCGGAATCAGCGTCCCTTAGAGGTTAGTAATCACTGCTGCAGCTTAGTGCCACCCTCTAGAGGTAAGGTCATTCCTTATATCAAGGTGTCACAAAATCTTCTTAAGTTACTTTCAGACCATCCCCCGCTCACTTTGTTGCTGAAGTAACCGGGTCTCCTCATATGATCTCTTTTTCTCAAACGAAATTTGTTTTTGCCACAGTTCTGCCAACTCTACTCCCCAGATATCGATGAGGCATCTTTTTGCCTCCTGCTGCACCAGTCGATAGTTTTTATACCATTCTGGATACTAACTCATTTGTATCCCTTTTATTTTAATATCATGCTCATTAATATGTCTCAATGGACCCTTGCTATCTGATAATCTGCGATAATTTACACCTGAGTAAATTTAAGCTGCAATAGAGTGCATTGCATACTGTTCACTGAAAAATATGCTATCTCAAAATCATCCCTTATAACCTCGTGATTTAAGGGCCTATACAAAGTGATTGAATATGAATAACGAACATGAGTATTCTTATAAATTGAGTTAATTATGTTGCATTCTATGTGTAGCTTGAATAGCTCGTGAGTTTTATTAACTTTCGTCAAACCGTCTTTGAATAGCAATTTTTTTTTAAGTTTAAAGAACAGCTGCTTCAATTAATTTGTCTTTCGTAAAACTGCAGATTTCTATACTTGGTGTTTTAATTTAAGACTGTAATTTGCAGTATGCACGTTTGTAATTTCAGTATGACGTTACATACTCAGATACAGGAAGGTACAGTTGGTAGATGGACAGTTTAGATATTACAGAGACTTTTCCAACGCGAACCTCGACCTATTGAGCTTTGACTTAACTGTTGAAAACTTTGTTAAAAAACTTACACTACTTGAAAGCTACAAATCATACAGTCTTCCTCATAGAATTTCCCATCCTAGATTCAATTTTTCCATTTCCCGATATAATATTGACTGTTATGGTATTCCTAATGTACATATTTTTTTCTTCTATTAGCAATGTGGTCATTTGTGATGCGTGTTTTCTTCTAGTGCTTCAATCGTTGTTTTTATTTGAATGCTCGATGCAAGTATTATTTACCAAGAAAACATTAGTTGACATCGCCTCAGACTTAGGAGCAAATGAAAAACGGTACATGGCAGTAGGGAACCATATGTATGTATAACAATGACCTATACAAAATTGTAAACACTAAACAGTGGAAACACTCATGAGACTCATAATTCCACTGAGAAACTGCATGCAAAGTTTGCTTTATAACTTGAGCAGTCAAGGCAGCAAACAGTCCCACGTAAACTCTTGAGCTGATTGTAGTTGGCAATTTGAGCTGGAATGCCACGAATCTGAGAAATCACTGTTGGATCCTCTCCAGTTACACTCTTACGGCGTGTCCCACGTGAGCGGGAACGAAGCGATAACTGCGGGTTGGGTGGATTAAGCGTTTATTGCGGGCCGGGTGATTTCCGATCAAACCATGACAAATGAGTTGTGGGTCCAGCCTGCACAAGCTTTATTGCAAATCGATGACACACACACGCTTCATGTGGTTTGAAATGAAACTGGTTTGATTCTTTCTTGCAACAAACGCGCGATTGTTTACATCTGTTGTCCAGGTTATTATAGTTGTCCAAGTCTGTTGGAGTCAAAACAGTTTCTCGAGTATTTGCAAGTTGGTCAGAACAATGTTGTAGCTACTACTGAAATAAGTCATGAATTCCTTGCATTTGGTCCTCGATTGACGGATTTCATGGGACAGTTGCCTCTGCAAACATCCATGGGAAATATAACTGAGCAGAGCCTAAGCTGCCACTAGAGTCTGGGGGGAGGACGAACAAGTGCTAACCATAGTCCTATCTACCAGAACACGCTGTAACTAGCGTGGCGTAACTCCCTGGCGTCGTTTCTTCGAACTATCATTATCACAGCATTCCAGGATTTTCCCGTTCAAGTCCAGGCGTTCAGATCGTGGTAGGATTAGCAGTCCTATGTTTGCTCCCCAGACTCAAGTCTGAACTGACTACGTGGGCCCAAAAAATGTCCTCTCTGCGTAATAAATTCAGGAAAAACACTCATTGTTCTGATTGACTCGGTGGGTACAAAACTAACCTAAATAAAACGCGCTCTCCTTCACTTGTGGCCTGCACCAGTGGCGTTTCCTGCTATGTGCTTGCACTCGCGTAAATCGCCCATAAACTTTGAAATTGCCCGCTGCCTGCTCACTTTGGACTAGGCCTGAGGGTGTACGATGTAAATTTTATTTGCCAAGTTTAAATAGCTGTTTAAACAAAGTTTTGCTAATTCGCCCAGTTGTACAGCAGTTACTACTCACCTGCTCAGGACTTGTGATAAAAGTTGATCATTCGATCCCGTCCATGTTACAAGATCCTCAGGGAATATCATCGACTCTGCACCATTAGTACATTTCTACAATTTCATCACCAAGTTGCATGTGTCCAAGTTACAATAGGAAAGGAAGAATAGTGAAGAATACTAATTACTTATCAAATTTGGAAAATTCTCAGTCCAATTGAATAACATTCACGTAATTGGAAATATTTGTCTGTGCAAACCAGATAACAACTTCACAAACCACAACTTTTGACAAAAAAATAAAATTTAGGAATACCATGACGAATCTTTTCATTTTTGTGAAATTCTCCCTAATATTTACGTAACCTGCTTCGTTAAGTTCCACCCTGTATATGGGTGTTCTATCATTTTTTATCTACTGAAACAGATGTTCTTAATTTAATATTCTTCATTATAAGGTAATAATAACTGCAAATAATTATGGGTGATATTGATTATTTACCACCGACAAGATTGTGCTATCTATGTTCGTCCTGTTAGGTTCTTTTTGTACCTTCAAATATTGGACAGAAATTAATAACGTTCCTTCGCTAATTTACCATTTGACTTTTTATTAGTAACTCATTATTGTATTGATCAATGTGTGGTTTTGAATAAAGAAAAACAACCTTTCCCTGGTGAGAAAATCACTTGGCTGAAATACCGCTGAATAAGCGTGGCTCTAAAATTATTAACTACTCCTGGCCTGCTTAAATTCACACTTACTGGTTTTTTCCTTGTATAACTTTCCCAAAAGGCTAAATAGAAAACTATATTTGTGAAACATATTCTGCCTGGCGTTTTTAAAGCTTCCTATGAGAAATTTCGTTAATGTTCGCTATATTTTGAGCAGACTTTGTGAAGGTGGGACACGGCAACATCGCTTCGATATTTCAATTCCAGAAAATTCATCAGTTGAAGTATTCTTTCTCTTATAATTGAACTGCACTATAACCCACTAAATTTCTCTAACATTCACACGTTTTAGTTGCTACTTCTTCATACCCAAAAACAAACGAACCGTTCTTCGCAGTTTTTTACGATCAAGCAGAAGAAAATGTTCAAATCTTTCAAGAAACGAACGTGTACTGGCCACGTGTGCGACTTTACTTCTTTTTTTTTACCCACCACCGTCATAGTGCCAAATTTTGATTTCTCAAGTGCCTTATCATCATATATGTATCTAGAATGAGAGTAGAAGTTTATTTTTAAAGGAAAAGTACCTGGGTACTTACCAGAGATATGAAATGTATTATGTACATGTCCTTTTTTTGAAATTTAGATTTTAAATTTATAAATAATTCAATATTGTGTAGATTTGTATAATTTGTACAGCAAATATTCTGTGTTAACTAGTAACTAAGTTGAATGCCGATGTTTTGAGCTGTTTGTAATTTTTACCAAGCATTCAATGTTATTTTTTTAGAATAATGGTGCTCTTACTCTATTAAGAAGTAGCACAAACATGTTGTTAGTTTTCTACAAATTTTGATTATGAGCTTCAAAAGCATTAACACATTAAATGCGTGTGAGAAATAGAAATCAGATATTATTGCTACTGTCTTCTAGTAAAATGAGGATTGGATATTGTCAAGTACTATTCTTCTTCATTTTCTGCGGGTTTTTTCTAATTCATAGGTTAAAAAATACTAATTTATCGAGATTGTAGAGCCAAGTGTGGTGATAACGTCATCAAAACTTCCGAATTTAATCAACAATCAACAACACATGTCTCAATCTCATTTTTTAGATAAAACGTAACGTTCAGTAACACTACTCTTTTTTTGGGGGAAACGGTTGCCTTGTGTGGTTGTAGATTAATCTCAACTGATCTATTGTAAAACCTCGTGAAGAGTGGGATTCCTCTATCTACATAGGAAGGAAGTTTTATGTGTTCCAATAGTTAGGTTCAACTCTGAAGTAAATATTCAAACTTCTATACTACACAATAAGTGTCCTTTCTTGAGGCCGATAACGTTACTAACGGCTTGGACTGCATTGTTTCTGTTGGTGAGTTGTGGATTCCTTGTATCAGACCGACATGTAGACGGTTTTGTGTTCATGTGTCAGGCCCCTGGGGTAACTGATTTTCGTCTTCTGTTCAGACCAACTCAACACAAACTTGTGGGGGAAGGGGGACTGCTGCCTACGATCTAGAGAGTTCACTACCAGAGGACAGGCTGGTGGTGCTTTGCCTTACGGCGGTGTACCAGTGGCAGCTAGTGCTCCCTCCTCCTGTGCTATCATTCTGGGTAGCACTGACTTGCAAACAGTTCAGCCAGCTTAGATGTGCCCTATCCAGAGCACCAAAACACTGACTTATGGGGGAAGGAGGAACGCTGACTACAATCTAGAGAGTTCACTACCATCAGGAATGCAACCTCTGGCAGAGAGCAGGCTGGTGGTGCTTTGCCTTACAGTGGTGTACCAGTGGCAGCTGGTGCTCCCTCCTGTGGTACCATTCTGGGTAGCACTGGCCTGCAGACAGCTCTGCCAGCTGAGCTGTCCCCCATCCAGAGCATCAAAACACTAACTTGTGGGGGAAGGGGGACTGCTGACTGCGATCTAGAGAGCTCACTACCATCAGGAATGCAACCTCTGGCAGAGGGCAGGCTGGTGGTGCTTTGCCTTATGGCGGTGTACCAGTGGCAGCGGGTGTTCCCTCCTCCTGTGGTATCATTCTGGGTAGCACTGACTTGCAAACACCTCAGCCAGCTGAGCTGTCCCCCCATCCAGAGCGCCAAAACACTAACTTGTTGGGGAAAGGGGATCTACAGAGTTCACTATCATCAGGAATACAACCTTTGGTAGAGGGCAGGCTGGTGGTGCTTTGCCTTACGGCGGTATACCAGTGGCAGCTAGTGCTTCCTCCTCCTGTGGTACCATTCTGCGTAGCACTTTCCTGCAGACAGCTCAGCCAGCCAGAGCACACTAGGCCTAGAATGGTCGCAGGCCCAACAGAGTCTACAGTTTTCCATGTCTGCTTGATTCGTGGGGTTGGACTTGTCCCAGTTCTCAAGCCTCCATGGAGGATACAGTCCCGTTTGTAACATAATAACATCGGAAATTTGGTTGTTGCTTTTTATAACAGACTAACAGTCGCATCTGAATCCGTGAACTCTCTAGTCCTGCTTGGTTTTCAGATCAAAGATGATGGCCACCCTGTAAGAATTTACCAACTTTACTAAAAAGTGCTGTAACATAGTAAGATCCACACTGATTTCATGAATGTACTCGCTGCTTTATCTCCTTACAAATGCAGCTCTGACAAACCCCTACAATCAGTCTCTTGATAGCTAGAGATCCGACCTGGACACAAGTAACATTCGAAACTTCCTAAATCATCTTATTTAGAAGGCATTGAGTCAGTCTGAAAGCCCACCGGCGTCAGTTCTTTAACTGTTTTTATTTTTTGATGTCTCGCAATTAGCAAATCAAGAATCCAAATCAACAGAAAACTACTAAGCACTTCAATTTCAGTTGCTTTCAATTTAGAGAGATGTACAAAATTAGTCTAGAATGAGCTCAAACTCAAGAAACAAGAAAGAATTTAAATGAATTTTGAACTAATTACGTCGACCAATATTTGTGGGCGCTGGTATACCGTTCTTCTTTCAATCTGCCTTCTTATTTCTTGGCGGTTTAGAATTGTTAACTGTTTGTAGTTGGGTTAATCCTAGTACATAATTTGAAGTGGGACAATACCAATAATTTTGAATTCCAATCCTTACTTATACTCTTTTCTGTTTCTCACAGCAAGCTTTGAATTGAATATTTAATGACTTCACATGCCACAATTATTGTTTCTTCACATGCTTTCTTGTAATACTTTCCGAAATGTATGTTTTATCATACATTGAATCAACATTAAGTTGAAGTGTATTTATTAATTAGGCTTGTATATAGGCAACGGAGACAGTGGAGTGTTTTCTTTTGATTAAATATATTTTATTTACGATTAGATTTCTCTACCACGTTCACATTAAGTTCCATTAAATGAATTACGTAAGTTCTAACTGACCTTTACAATGTCACAAGTGTTTTACAACTTAACTTAAATTAATAACGATATCTACCCTCATGAAATATCAATTTTCAGTGTTTTCATTTATTTCTGTGATCTGTATATCTCTTTTCAATTATTTTTCATCAGTGTAGCTCAATTGTATTGACACACTATATTTTTTGAATCCAGGTTAAGTTGTTTTTTCAGGTTATCTTGTAACCGTATCGGTTGATGGATCAGTCACTAAGTTATACTGATATCAGCTTTGTAAGCAAAAAATAAGCATTAATTCGTTTCGTGTTGTAATTTCAAATTGACTCCAGTAAAGAAAGGATTTTCGATTCACTTGTGTAGAAAAGATGTTTATTTTGGTTGAAGTGTGAACTTGGTTTTCGATAATCCACCAGAATGTATAGGAGTTTTTCTTGTTTTATTTGTAAGTAACGGTGTGGTATTCAGAATGTTGGTTTCGAAGTCTAGTCTCCCAAGATTATTAATGCATTTGTCGATATATACATACTTCTGTTTTAATTTTGTCGTTTTCCATGTATTTTATATTTATTATTTTCTTGGTTTTTCTTTAAACGTTTGAATCATCACAACCAGTTTAGTATTGGGATTCCAAAAAATGAGAAAAATGTAGAATGAACAACATAGAGACTTGTTGACAATCCCGAATCTTTTCGAACGGGTTCAGGTTTAATTATTTTGAAAAAAAGTGGACTCAAAAGAGGGGTATTCTTAAATAATAACAAATGCAAGCGCCTGGCCCCCGTTGGTTATGCTTGTCATCCACCACAAACCTCATATCTCAGAGGGTTTCAATTATTAACAACCTACCCCTTTTTAATCAACCAAGTTTTTTTTGTTTATTACCTGGTGGTATTCTACAAATTTATTAGACAATATTTAGGTTGCAGCAATAACGCCTCCATGTGATTTTCTTATTAATAAATGTCTCAACAGTTGTTATATTACATTAAAATGATATGTTACTAACCGAAATCCGTCCATATCAATTGTTGTTTACTACTTAAAATTTTACTGAATTAAATGTGACGTGCTCGTGTACTGATCAAAAATTTTCCGCTGCCTTTGTACTGGAGACATGGCTTGTAAACTTCACAATACCAGCGAAAGATGAAAACTCTAAAACAATGAGCATTTCACTCCTCCCGGTGCTACTTTGAGGTGGAAATAGATTTTTTTATGCCCTTGATTAACAAATCAACTAAAAATTGGCAAACAAATCACAAAAAATTGACAAATTCATATGTTTTAGCTGGGTACTAATTCATAAAAAGTGAATCTGGATATTTAAAATAAATTAAACAAAAAAACTTTTTCAAGAAAGCTTTTATTTAAATGCCCTAAAAAGAAGAAAATACATTTTTACTTACAAATTTTAACTGTCTACTTATAGCCTACATACACAATTCATAAAATCATAAAAGCTTGTCACGAGATTCAGGCTTTTTAGGAATTTAGAATGACGTCACACTACTTTTCAAGTCACTCCCAATAAGCCCTTCCATTTGTTGCCCATATTGTGGAAATGCATTAATAATGACTGTTCCGCCATCTTGGATCGTCCGCCATATTGAATTTAGAATGACGTCACACAGCTAATCGTGTATTAGAGACTTTTTGGTGCAGTTCACGCGACGACGTTGACGGTACCGTCTGGAGAAAAATGCAGACTGCGCATGCGTGACGTCCCGTCCGTCATGCAAGCCGTCATGACGAACCGTCTGAAAGCGGTTCTCCTACACGTCTTTCCTTGACGAGTCGGCAGTAACATAACCTTCCATATTTATAACCCATTTTACCTATTTCTCATCTTCCGTTTTTGGCATTGTACAAGTTTTTTTGCACGCGGTAGCAATAACGAACGTCCGTGTTGTTTGTCAACAATCCACAAAATACAACTTCAACTCAATAACACAAACTTTAATCCACAATAACGACAGTATACAACTTCCAATGAATGTTGACGTCACGTTAAACGTGACTTCAACAGCCGGTAGCCTTGATGCTATTCGTCATGGAAATGTTAGCATCCAACTGCTCGCCTCAACTCGGCGACCACGGTTTCCTAGTCGTCGTCCACCAAAAAGTCTCTATTATCATCCAATCTAAACGTGAATACAAAATTTCAGCTTAATTGGTTGAGAGTATCTGCTTCAAAATCTGGTTGCAAGATTCCACCCAAACATACATACATTGCAGGTTGAATAAAACCTTTTAAAATCAGTTAGAACTCTCAGAAAAACTGTATAAATCCAAAAAATGCATTTGTTTCTGAAATATTACTTGGAAAAAGTAGCCGAATTGCTCAAATTTCAACAAAATTTCGCTCACACTGTCATACAGCATTACTGGGACTTCTTCGGTTCAATATTTTTAGTAATAAGCCTTCGCAATTCTTGAAGCAATAATTTTTCTATTGTTAACAGACTCGTGTTGTCCGCCCCATGAAATTCATCGTCTTTCAGAACAATGTTGTCCAAAGTAAGTCCCGATTGTCAAAGTCAGACGTTTTTTAAATTTCTTCGAGTAGAAAATCCATCGGCGTTATCACTGCAAAATAAATCATTGGTTGTGTAACACAATAATTACATGATTTATAAGGAGAAATGTTTATCTAACTTTCTAGTACGTGTAAAATAACCCACCTTGTTGAAAATTGTAATTTTTTATATTTTTGATATGCTGAATAGTTTTTTTTAGCTTTTATGGCTAATGCTCCAAAAAAGAATTTTGTTTGTTTTAGTGTGCGAGAAGTCGTAAGATATTTGGTTTTTTTTCAGCAACTGTTGGCCTGCAAAAATTGGATATTTTATCGAATCCTAAAGCTCCAAAAATTATTACCGAATAAATATATTCTTTATTTCTTGTGTATTTATTCAACAGTCGTAACTCGTTTCGCTTTATTTCGTTTCCTCAGAAGGTTGTGAGAAGCCTTGAATTTGTGATTGTGGCAGATAACAATATGCGAACAAACGATACCATTAAATTCCTTTTATCACGATACTACTGGCAATATTATTTTCTATTTCTCTGAAATGAATGGAAGGATTTTAATTAAATCACCAGCTTAGGAAACTGCTATTAATATTAGGCGTACTGATAAACGTTATGACCTTATTCCTCATAGGGGAAGGTGGGGCAGTTGTGGCCGTTTTCCTTCAATTGAAAATGGGAACTGCATTTCTGGATTGGTATCAATCTCTCCAGGAATTCGGACATTTTTGCCCATAGAATCCTGATTCATTTGAAGAAAAAATCGGACTAAAATAATATGTCCCGTTTTGTCTTCCAAAGCTTGAATTTCCGCAGCTGCCCTTTGTGTGGTTTTCCCTCTACCTTCAGATTCTTCATTTTGGGTGAGTCAGTGTAGATCATGCTTACTTTGAACCTTCCTGCTGTTGAGCTGAGGAGCATAGTTAATGCACCCGGGTACATCCAGAATGATAGACTTCACCACGATCTTGAGGTGGAAACTATCAGTCCATCAGGAGGATTGCGATTGCTGACCAAGAGCGACTAAGAGGTCATGTCAACATTGAAGCCGTCCATTTGCTTGATGTAAGTGACCTGTTTAGAAGATTGAAGAGAAGAAAACCACACGAACTAGCACAGTGATCGTGAAATAATTCATTATTTGTCCAACTGGTCAAAACATGTTCGGTATCATTGTTTTGCAATATGTATGTAGTAATTAAGATCAAAATCAAATTACTAATAAGATGTAAACTTGGTGCAATGCTAATAAAGTATTAAATTAAAAAAAAAACTAACCAAAGGTGGCCACCCCCCCCTTCATAACGCACCCCCCCCCCCCCCCTACAAAATGGTCATGACGCACCCCCCCCCCCCCTCCTAGCTTCATACCCCCCCCCCCCCCCAAATGTAAAAAGTACTGGTTAGCACCCCTTATTTTATCCAAAATTAAAAGAATAGGTATGGAAAAAATTCAAACCCAATCAACAATATTGTGTATTTTGATAAAACGTGTATATTTTGTGAGATTCTTCACCTAGGATGTAGTTTGTATTCGAATGTCGTCACGCTAAACACTGTTTCAATCAACTTTACCCCCCAAAAATTTTTTTGGACCCCCCCCCCCCCAAGAATTTGAATGACGCAGTCTGCGTCATAGCCCCCCCCCCCCCCCCCTGTGGGCACCCCTGCTGTATCCATTGGAACCACTCCTGAGAGCTGAGGTGACGATCTCCAAGTTGGTGCCTATGGAAGGTTCATTGTCATTTGTTGGATTCTCCGTGTAAATTGTTTATCTCATCTATCAACGCCTGTTTAGTAATTATGAGTGAGGTGTTGTCCCGAGTTACACGTATCATGACGTTACCAAAATTCCATTCATGTGGTTCAATCATTTGCGTTAAACTCGTAACTGAAATCGAAACAACCTCGTTATGTTAATCATTTTTATTGTTTTGATTTACCTGACGAAGATCGTGCAAAGTGGGAACAAATGTTTTTGCGGTTTCGGCGGACCTTGCAGGTTTAACCGCGACACTCACGCAGTTGTGCAAACTGACTGCTCCCAATGCGCCGAGACCAGCAAAGGCCTCTACAAAAATTGCCACGACCTTTTAGACCACTGCGAATCAGACCCTTGCCAGAATGGTGGAACGTGTGTGACGACATTTGGCGGCTTTTTTTGCAAATGCCCCCCGAATTTCTACGGTCATGAGTGTGAAATTTCAATGCAAGATGGAGGTAAGTTTTTTTTTAAATAGTACTCCTAATCCACCAATCTATCGCCCCACGTTTTAAATGGGGAACTAGTTATACAAGTAGATCCATCTCTAAGTACTCGTAGTAGGTAGGTGCCTATGATTTGGATATGCGCTAAATCCACAATTTACTAAAACTATGCTAATTTTCCTTCAGAGCAATTGGAAACAGTTCACGGCCCCAGAGTTTGGTACCAAGTCAATCGAATTTGGGGAGGAATGACTCGGGCAAATCAGTTCATTACTTTTACCGTTGAGGAACCCGGTGATGGAATGGTGGCGCAAATCAGGTTCGACGACGGTCGGAGTTTCGCTATAACGGACACGGAGTTGAGATTGAACAACGAGAGGCGCAAGTGCTTGGAAGACTTCAAGAGGTGGCCCCTGTCGAACGATCCTAAAATTTGCGAAACGCTGCCTGACAAAGGTACGTACTCAACAACCACAGTCCAATCTTGATACAGGGTGTATCAGATAAGGTGCGCAGTATTTCACCCACGTATTTTACAACCAATTTCCAACAAAAACTGCCTCTTAGCAATTTTGTTTTATCTCACTTAGTTTTTGAGTTATTTCACTTCCAAGATTTTTTTCGTGTTTTCGACCTTTCTCAGTCAAACGGCTATAACTCACATACAGTGTTATGTAAAATAAAGGTTGACAATACAGTTGGAAAGAAGCGTTAAATTTTCTATCATTCAAGCGCCAAATCAATTTTTTTGTTCACATAATGTTGGCCAAAAATCACTCAACACAGCAAACTTCAAGAAATTTTAAGAAAGAAGGTTTTTTTAAACGTTCAGTACTCCACTCTAATCTGCATTTTGATCAGATGCCTGTAGCTTAAAAAATAAGCCAAAAAGTCAGTTTTCGTAAAATACAGTCATGTATTATTTCTTCATTCTTCAGAGGTTTACAGTAAGAAGATAAATGTTGGTTACTTCAATGACCAGTACGATCAAAACAAAGGCATCGTGACAGTCACCATCGATGGTAAAAATGTCAGTGAAGGAAGATTGGACGATATCCATATTACTATTTTGAACGGCAGAAGGATAACTTATTCTCAACGTTACAGAATACATTCCATTTTCGACATCTGGCCTAAATGTTTGTACAAAATTGACTTTTTCGGGTGGTGAGTATATTTTCTGTTGTAGTGTCTATGTAGAATCGAGGTGTAACTGTTTTGGTTTACTATTTTTAACCGTACAGAGACAACATGTGGGTCAAAATGTGGGGTTTTGAGGCAGTGGACATGGGTACTCAACTTGATGTTACTTACACTGATTTCGGTAAGGCCTTCGATAAGGTTGACCATGATCTTCTGCTATTGAAGCTCGGTGCATGTGGAGTTAGGGGCCGCATGCTTGATTGGTTTGAAAGTTTCTTGAGGGATCGCCACCAGTTCGTTTCCGTTGGCTCATCACTGTCTGCTGGGTTTCATCAGACGTTGGGGGTCCCACAGGGTTCCCACCTGGGGCCTATTCTCTTCAATCGATTCATCAACGACCTCAACAATGCCCTGGGTAGCTCAGGGAGGCTATTCTTTGCAGAAGATCTTAAGGTTTTCCCAGTTATTCGATGTTTGGGTGACTGCGATGAGCTTCAGTCCTCCATTGATGGCCTCTTTCATTGGTGCCTCGACAACTCTATGGTCCTTAATGTTGACAAATGCTCCGTCATTTCGTTCACCAGAAAGACCCATCCTTTTGTGTATCACCATTCCGTGCTTGGGCAACAACTGGAAAGAGTGTCTGTTGTGACGAATCTTGGCATTCAGCTGGACTATACTCTCTCATTCGTGCAACATATTGAGTCAATCTCAATCAGAGCCTATAAGATCCTTGGATTTGTATGGAGGGCATCTAAAGACTTCCTGGATGTCAGGACTGCAAGAGTGCTTTACACCTCTTTGGTTCGGCCACTGCTGGAATTCTCAACAGTGATTTGGTCCCCATATTATGCTGAACATATGGGCACTTTAGAGAGGGTTCAGAGAAGATTCATGCGAATGATGTACTTCAAATACGGCCTTGACTCTTTGTTCCCTTCTGAGGATTATGTCTTACTCTACAACGATTTGTCAGCCTATCTCAGTCTTCCAACGCTAACTTCAAGAAGAATACTGAGTGACCTTGCCTTCCTCTACAATGTCTTACAAAACAAGGTGGACTCCCCAACCTTTCTTTCATTGCTCTCTTTCCGGGTGCCATGCCGCACAACTCATTGTGGGGACCTCTTCCAAGTTCCCCTCCTGCGTACAAACTACATGTTTAACTCCCCCACTCCCCAGATAATGAGGTTGGCAAATATATACTCCGGGATATAGATATCTTTAATGTTTCTTGGGCTAGATTAATTATCAGTGGAGAGTTATGATATCATTGTCCTACGAATGACTGTTCGTGCGAATATCTTTATCTTTTTGTTATAATTATGTAATTGGGCATTGCCCGTGTATTAAAATAAAATAAAATGACCCGAAGAATGGGAAAATGCTCATGTCACTTAACCGAATCAACGCAGAAGGCACCACACTGGTGCCAAGCAGGGTTTCCCCGCTCACAAAGCCTCCCTGCTGCGTAGCCAATCACCTCACACTCATTGATGCTACAAGCCAAAAACGAGGTTTTTCGGGATTTTTACTGACATGCGGCAAGTGGGGTGTCATTTTCCTGTATTTTTTTAAGCAAAATCGACCGAAACAGCCTTCATATTCGTAAAAATTCTTACAAACCGAATAATTGCAATTTTTGAACCTAAATGTGACCCCGTAACCCTCACTGTGACACAAGCAATTTCCAAGTCATTTTGGAAACCGAGATGGGTCCCAGACTTCGTTCCATACAAAGATTTTTGAAGCCTTAGTGAGATCTGTCTTGATGTATGGTTCCTCAGTTTGGGCACTTCGGTATGGAGCTGAGCTGGAGCGGGTCCTTGTTGGCTTCTACAAGCGGATTCTGGCTGCAGGTTCTCCTAATGCTGCGGTATGCGCAGAGGTGGGTGTGCTTTCCTACCAATTACCAAGGTCATTGGTATGCCACCTGACCGCTTGCCAAGATTGTGCGTGGAAAGTCTATTTTTTCTTTCTCAGCTGCCATCGTGTAATCCTAGATATAACAGGTTCAAACAGCTTGGGGACGCTGTGGGGGCTTTTGGAGTGAGCCTGCCCGCCGACATCAGTTCATTGCCAGCTGACGGTTGTGGACTTGTTGGTCTTCTGAACTCTCTGCCTTTCATCTCCAGAAATATCAATCTGCAGATGGCTGTGCTCTCACAGGCCTGCCCAGACTATGGATCCTCTGCCTACCAGGAATCTTCCCTTTAACCTCAGCACTACCTTACTCAGGACTGGGCAATGTTTATTATAGGACCTTTGGCCCAGCTGCGAGTGCTCGGAAAATACAATTCGAGGATTCTGGTTTCTGGCCTTAAGGTGCAGTTCTTGTCGTCCTCTTGCCCCACCTGCAACTGGAATGTGGAAAACTCTGCACTTCACTTTGTCCTTCAGTGTCCTTTGCTGTCCACCCCCCCAGCTGAAATCTCTACTCCCAGTGCTTGCGCTGCTCCTGATTCTCAGTGAGCAGTTTAAACGTATGTTGACGACAGGTGAGCGTAGAGTTGCCAACATTCTGCTCCTCTATCTGAGAGAGGCGAGCAAACTACGATCAATGGTCATGAGCATTAGACGTGGGAAGAACAAAGAGAAAGTGGAAAGAAAAAGAGAAACGAGAAAGGAAAACGAAAGAAAAGAAAAAATATGGAATGAAAGAAGAGTGTGTCAAAGAAGATGTGTCAAAAACAATTTTACCTATTCATTTTTTTTCAAATTTTTATTTTTATTTTATTTTATGGCATGCTGTGTAAGCCGTTTTATAGATTGCTATAGATGTTAATATCTGTGTTTAGCAATAAAGAATTATCTATCTACCCAGACTACCTCCAATAAACAAAGATGAGTGATTACGTACAAGGGCGACCCAACACTAAAATAAAAATCCTTTGTGTAACAGATAAGATATGTCTAGAACAGTGGTTGCCAACCTTTTGTGTCTCATCGCCCCTTTCTGGAGGTTGACTAACACCTATCCCCCCCCCCCCTTTTAATGTTTCCTTGTATGCCTAATTTTAATTTGAAGTTAAATGTAATAATAAAGCAATTTTATTATTCTAAACAATTTTATTTCTCTATATAAACAAAGCAGTGTTATCCAGTTACTCCTAAATAAAATAGAAAATAAAAAATTAAAATGTATACATTTTTTAAAGATTTTTTTTTAAGAACAAAGAAGATAAATTAAGAAAATTCGCAGTTAAAAGGCGAAAAAAATGAAAGTTTGAAAACTTTGTGTTATTTTGCCTTTTCAATGACTGCCCGGCAACTTCAACTGTGCAGTACTATTTTCATTTTTCACCCTTCGAATACTCATCGCCCCCCTGATAACCCAAATCGCCCACTTGGGGGCGATCGCCCACAGGTTGGGAACCACTGGTCTAGAACTATACGAATTCGGTTTTTATACTATTTAATGTTATTCAAGTTTTAGAATAGTCATGAAGTAATGTCAAAAGAAATAAGTATGTATATTTGTTCATCAGTTCTGTAGATCCCAACTCTCCCGTGCTTCATGAAAGTGGGAGCACCATTTTTCTGAAATCGATACGCGTTCCCATAACAAATTGTGGATCAGCTTCACGCTTGAAGGAAATGAGGTGGTACTTGTCTCACAGAGGTATGTTATGCTTTCAATTTCTTTTCACTAATATTATTCTTAACTAGTTTAAAGGCCCTGCTACGCAGGTTGAAAAGAAATAGGTGAATAACACAATGAGGGAGTATAAAACAATACGCAAAGTCAAAAAATCGTATATTCCGAATCCCCGAGGAGGGGAGCACGTCGGTTGCCCTGGGAAACGCTCCGCCCCGCTGGGGCCCTCTCCCCTTCACTGGCGGGGGGGGGGGTTCTGGGAGGTGAATTCCACCCGCCCACCGTCCAACATGGGGATGAAAAACAGATATACCTACTCTGATACTTTCATCCTCATATATACGAAAAGTATTGCCATCCCTAGTACGTAAGTTTTTTGTGTGAAGTTTGCATTGTAGTACTGCACGTAACCGAGTTCTTAATTGTTCAAGTTTTTCTTCTCATTCGATACTTATTCGTTCAGGACGCAATACGTACCTGTCTGAGCGGAACAGGGAAGATATTTACCTGGACGGTAAAGAGTTGGCACCAGGAATCCACTTTATTGATTTTTTACTGATCGTCGAAGGTCGCCCGAATTTCCATGGTCACCCTGATTTGTCTTACAATTACGGCCGAGTAAGTTGCTTTCATGTACAATATTCACAGGGGCACTAGGGACCGTAACACTTGTCCACAGATGAAATTACCTCTGACTTGCTGGCTTCGTTTGATGTATTCTAGAGGTTTTTGAGGTGCTGAATCCAAAAATAATAGTTGTTTTTTCCGTTTTGTTCGAATAAATCCTTTTTCAGGCAAGTTTTTGTTTTTTTGAACCTTTCTTCGCGATGAATTTTGCAGTAATCTCCAACTTCACTCAAACTTCTTCATAAGACACTCGTAGCAGATTCTGGATAGATACTTTTTTCCCCCCTACGCCCCGGTCTAGTATGCAGGTAGCTCTTCAGCCAATAGACCTTTGGCAGCCCAATACAATGTAGCTATTTTCGACCATTTGGTCTCATCTATGTCAAAATTTTGTCTCATGCCCTCGAGTTGAGGGCAGTCAAAGAGATAGTCACCTGTCATGTTTGTTGTTGAGTGACACAGGGAACAGGACGGGTCATCCCTCAGCCGAATGGGGTGGAGGTGGGCGTTCAGATAATCATGGCTAGTGATGAATCTGAACACGGCAACTGACTGATGACGAGGCAGGTAGGGAGGCACACAATCAGCTGCACTCAGTAGAGAGGACCAACATTTGCCTTATGTCCTCTGCTCGTGGTCCTGGCGTAGCTTACTGCTAACGGCCTCTTTTATTAGCGTTCTGGCCGCAGCAAAACTGATGGGTGCATCAGGCATGGGGTGAGCCTTCCTTGGCTAAGGCGTCAGCTCTCTCATTCCCCCAAATACCCACGTGTGAGGGAATCCACTGCAGAGCCACAATAGCTCCGCTACCAAGCAGTGTCTCTAGGAGCCTCCTTCCCTTCAGGGCATCACGGGAATTCGTATCACTGTTGGTGCATAGTGTGATGATTGCAGTCTGTGAGTTGCATAAGATGACGGCCCGCGAGAAAATCACAGATTGGAGCATCTCGAGTGCCAGCACAATCACTCGAACCTCCCCATCAAAATTACTGGCCAAGCCACCGACCGGTGCAGCAATAGACCTTACAGCAAAGAACACACCCCCATTTCTTCTTGCACCTATGGCTGACCCACTGGTATAAACCCGCAGCCATTGCTCTTCTGGGTAGCGGGTGTGTGTCTCTAGAGCTGCTGCTTTCAACTCAGGTGCTGGCGTGGACTGCTTTGATACGGATGACATCAAGGCAGTCCAGTAATTGGCAGTATGGTATGGAACCTGCTTGGTGGTTGATGGAAACTGCTTGTCATTGCGGAGAGACTCCACAAGATTGTACTCATCCCTCAGTCCGTTCACTCTTGAGAGGAATGTGGTTTGAGTGATCAGTCGACTAGAAGCTGGTGTGTATGTCTCCCAAAACTCTATGCTGGATAGATACTCAATTTTAGTTTAAACTCTTTAGAAGCCATCAAAAACTTCAAAAAACTAAACGAAAATGAGGAAAAATCCAATTTTTGGGCGTTCTTTTTCTTATATTCTTTTCTCTATTCGCTCCAAAGTCCATAAGCTTGGACTTTTCTGAACAGCATGAGACCAGCGAGGACACAAAATTTGGAACTAAAGGGAGCTACAATTTTTAAACGTTTGGTAGGTAACTAAAAATTTGGAATTCGATACTGTCCACTCTTGAGTTTTCCCCAGCGAATATCACAAATGTAAAATTAACTTGAAATTTTCATCGCACATCATCAACAGAAATGCCTGATTAAAAATTCAAGGTGATCTGATCTATTGAACGTGTTGGCTCTCAATACACAAGGTTATTGTCGCGCTCACAAGGGCCTTCATCATATGACTGCTGGCGAACAGGGAAGAACTTCCTTCAGAACTTGCTTCCATTCAGTTACTTCATTAACTGTAAATTATTGGCTATGGTTAATTTCTACGACTCTGCAACCTATCCCAGTACAATTTGAGTCCAAAAACACTTGGAAATCACAAGCCACCTACCTACATCAGTAAAAACCTCGTTTTGGTCACGTGTTTGACTCATATTAAGGCCGTAGCATCTATCGTGTGAGACGATCTGGCTGGCTAGGAGTTAGGACCAACTAGGCCCCAAGTGGATTGTTCCTTCGAAAGAACGGATTTTCACGTTGATTCTAAGGCTTGTTAAGGCGGTTTTTTTGTAGGGCGGGCAGTGGACAGACATAGCAGATTTGGAATCTACCCATCTTGGAACGTGAAAGTACAGAATTTGAGGGTCTCAACGATTTTGTTGTTGTACGATTGCAGAGGCTCATTATTGAAAATATTGAACCAAAAATGCCCAATATTGTAAATTTATTGGGTGGCAAATTCTGCTAACCTTTCAAATTTGAATGAATTCCAGTGTTGGATTAAAATAGTCCTGGGAGAATTCAAAGTTGGCATCGAAGGAGGAAACTCATTGACCACCCTATGTATCAAACCGGTATACCTGAGAATCTTCAGCTATAACGAAAACTACCTCGAGTCAAATTTCGCTTCTATCTGGAGATGCAATATGAATGATTTGAATGTGTGCGACCGACAACGGTTTTTGGGTAAGACACTTTACAAAACCTACTTTAATGAGAGAGAAACATTTAGTATTATACTGATCCTTAAATACGTGTATTACGAATCAATTCAAAATACTTTGGTGAGTATTCATTATCCATGCTTTCTTTCTCGAATTTTCCTCCATTTGGAGTTTTCTATCTGTATCATTCAAGTTCTTGAATACTTCTCCAAGTTCTTGATGGATCATTGTATGCTTACACTGCACTCGCTAACTTGTGTGACAGCACAGTTCAGCAAATGTTGAGCTCTTGTGACAAATCTACCTTGACACATTTGTTAACCAATTCAACCAATGGCTGAGCCAAGTATGGTGCGCTGATCCCCAAAAACCAAGTGTCAAACCCAAATATGTCCAAAGCACCAGACTTCTTGAGGGTCATCATAGCAGCATAACCTTCTTTCAAGGAAAATACGCCAGCAGGTCTTTGAGAGAAATGCAAATTCATCAATGCTTCAAATAAACAGTGTTTAGCTTTTGTGTCAACTCTAAATTTTCCCATCAGCAGTCATTCCAGGTGGTTGTCTTGCAGCTGCAGCCTTAAGACTGCCCCAACTGCCCCCTAATAATTATTTTATAGTAAGTAATTTGAATAAAGAAAGAAGAGAGTTTGAAGCAGTTTGATCAGTCAATGATCAAAATCATGCCACTGTCCTTCACTGTTCTTCAGTTGAGCGATTGATGCCAGCAGCTGGTGAAGTTTTGGGCAGGTACCTTGAATTTTGCTGGACAAGTGGAAGATCATCATCATGAACCAAATTGTCAACATTTGGGTGGAAACCGTCAAATACAAGCTTTGCAGGTGCTAAAAGCTGCCTCCCTGGCAGATGGCGGACGTCACCGTGGTCGTCTTCATCTCCAGATTCCTCTGCGCTCTATTAGCAATTTGTGGAACTAATTAGTTCAGCTCTCTAGCAACAGATTCGTTGACTGTAATCGATCCCATGGCTGAATAGATCACTTGGCTGTGTTGTGGCCCACCCTAAATTGAGACACACACCATACTGATTACGTGTCACCTATCTGGTACAGGAATGAGTAATTATTGATGGTGACCAATGCGCTCTATTAGCAATTAGTGGAACTAATTAGTTCAGCTCTCTAGCAACAGATTCGTTGACTGTAATCGATCCCATGACTGAATAGATCACTTGGCTGTGTTGTGGTAGATCACTTGCCAAGTGATCCAAAATCATGTTTGATCAGTCATGGGTAACTGAAAATTGTCTACTGGCTGATGGTAAAGCATATTTTAGATATCTGCCAATTTGGAAGAGCAACTTGTATAATTTAGCAAAAATTACTCAAATAAAACGCCACCCATCAAGAATATTCAAACAATATTTAGCAAGACATTCTATCCATACAGTCTTTCTTATCACATCACTGTCAACACTTATTGGACCAACGTACATGAATGATATTGGGTTTTCTTTTCGTGGAAGAGCATGACAGATGCTGGTTCTGTGTTGAACTACGAGGGTTGGTCTGTGGATCTTCGAGTGGAGACACTGCCATTTTTGGTAGGCATCTGACTGATTCCACGTCAATGGTGCCTACACCTCCTAGACCTCATCCTTTGGTTCCCCTTGTAATTTATTACCATCAAATCTCTTCACTGTACTACGACATATGTAGTGAAAGGTGAGAGCTTCTCTTACATTCTAAGCTCTGTACCATTTTACTGTACCTAAGGACAGCTTTTGTTCTGATGCAGGTAATGGACGACACTTCAAAAACATGTTGAGAGAGAGGGTTTGAAGGTTCTAGGGAAGAGTTTCAATCAATTTGCTATAAAACCTTTTTGATTTTTCGAATGGAGAATATCCTCGTCAACCCAAACATCGTCAATCGCCTTGTACGACGTTTCGATTTATTAACTTTCACCAACGATGTTCGCATTTATAAGTACTGCCAAACGCCCAAATCAATCTTTTTGCAAATCTTCTAAGCTGCGGAAAATGGCCTTCTTCGAGTTTTTTTGTTAGATTTTAGGAGTGAGTTTTCTTGAATGTTGATCAACTTGGTACCCCAAATAGAACTGAACTAAAGTTCTTGCCATCCACTCTCTCAAACAGTCAAAATGAAGGAATGATCTAGAATAAATTATTGTAGAACAATCTCTTGTTGCACTGCCACACATGTTTGCCTTTATCTTTGATGATTACCTCAACTCGAATTGATTCCATGAGTATGAGTAAGTAGTGTATTTTTCTATAAATTTAATTTGGTTCTTCAAAATGTCTCATGGGCCAGGTCAAATCTTACAATCCACTGTTTCCCACATGTGACCATTCAAACCAAAGATACAGAAATCTGCTTTCTTTAAATATATATCTAATCATATGTTTTCTATCAGGCTCTAAATTTAATTGATACGGTTCACTTTCTCTTTATCATTTGCAGGTCCCAAGATATTTTTCAGGACGCTTCCTTGTGGCATTATTATACAGTTCAAAGCGACTGTGGTAGACGTGAGTACTGGCAGGAAGACCGTGTTAACCGCAACTGTGGAAACATCTATCCATGTCGATACTATGCACTGCAGGTTAGCTTTGTGTTGCCATTCCACTAATCTAGCTCTTTCCATTTGGGCAGTAGTAACCTATTGATTCTTCTAAAGATTACTGCGGACTTAGAAATGAGCCCTATTTCCCTTGATGTCATGACTCTCTCTGATGGGGTTTTAGCATGGAACATGTTTCAGCCTTGGACTAACCACCAAAAACTGTTATGCAGGAGTGGAACGTGGGAGTGTCACACGTTCCATTTTTACTTTCCCAACAAAGTGGAAATTAATATCCATTTGTAATTCCAAAACAGAGTGGAAAGAGATGCCCTTTTTAACACGTTGAGAGCTGAGCGGTTCAAATGAGACCCACTGCCCTGTCCGTCCTGGCAAACGTCTCTATTCAGTCTCAGGTGAATCACTCACACTCTCTCCTTTTATGTCGAAGAACTACGACATGAATGCTTTTACCACCGTTTCCTCCAGGGGTTTCCTTCTAGTTGACCAAACCACCACTAGATCGCTCTTCATTTCAGATTTCATTCATTGCCACCCGTTCAATCCCCCCCACCCATTTCGGCTGATTCTAAAGGCTGTGATTTACTTTTTCGGGCTTCCACCCATAAGCAAGAACAGCTGAATTAGGCTCCGCTCTGAACGTGTCAAGCATCGAACAAGCTTTGGCCAGTTTGGGGAAATTCAATATTTACTGTAATATGTACTGTACGAATTCTTTACCTTACATTCAATCGCCTGCAGTCCAAAGCTAAACTTTATGAAATCTCTAGTCAAAGACAAATCCATGTAGCATGGTATCAAAGCAGGTAGTTGAACTCTTCTACGAGTTTACCATCCAGTTCATACAAATAAAATTAATTGGCAGAATACCTAACATAATAGGCAAATCATTTTTATTACTGATCGCATTCCCTCTAAATCTACTGTTTACAAATACTTTGTGCAACTAAAACATTTTTAGATGAGTTACATCTGTAATAGCATTTTTATCATGATGTGACCATAGTCTCTTGACTTGTCAAATATTATCGTTCTTATCGCCCTAGTTCAATGTAGATTCTCTGACCCTGTGTATAGAGATACAGCAGTGGCTACATTCAACTGTTGAGACATACATCGAATGGAGCCAGGAGCATGCGCACTCGCCCTTTTATGGTTGCCTAGTGTAATTCTATCTCATTAGCCTGCTTAGTACCCTTCCTCTAGAAGCTCATGTCCATACAAACTGCTTAGAGGGGTGGGGGTCAATAGTATAAAAAGATGGGTACACTCACAGTGGATAGAAAATACTTCCTTATAAGAGAGTAGTTAGTGTTACTGAAGCATGCTTCATGAAATTTGGACATCTCTCTAATCCTCTATCAAAAGCATCTAGGGGGCTTGCAGAGCTACCTTGCTAGGCCTGAAGGACCAAGTTCATTTATTTTCATAATTTGTACAACTATGTTATATCTTTTCATACAGATGCACCTATAACTGCTATCCCACCATCAATCCGATGTCCCCTGTCAAATTGGGGGTGGAATTGAGACGGTTTTCGTCGAGTAGGGTGAAGACAAAAGAGCGTATCAATTGGCAAGCAACTTTTGCGAATGTTCCTTGGGGCATCGAAGGATATATTGTCCCTGAGACGGAGGGAACTCTTATAGAGATACCGCCCAACACCTTTCATGATTTCTCTATAAAGGAACTCGCTAACCCCATCTTAAACGTCACAGCCAGCAGTAAGTTTACTCACATAAGCATAGATATCCGAATCAACCTTCACATTTTTATGACAAAAACTAATTTTTCTCTGTTTTCTCTTCATAAGAATAAGAACTTTATTGGTCAGTCAATATCACAAAAGGTAGACCTCATGGAAAAAAGTTTATTTATGTAAGCCCCCTACCCTTTCTGAAAATATCAGATTTGGAAAAGAAACAGAAAGTTGTTTGAAAAGTAAAAAATATGCAATCACCAAACTAAAGTTGAGATCCTTGTCAACCTAGTTGAGATCCCTCTCAAAGAAACAGAAAAAAAGCAGTGGTAGCGGGTCTTAAGAGCTACAATTCCTGGAAGAGGACTACAACTTTGAACCTAAATGCTGCAAAAGAGTACAGGGTTCGGAAGGAAACGCCAAACTACGCAATAACAACACATGTAATAAGATTATTACTTCACACCTACGTTGCATTATACAGAAATAATATACATGTAAAAATATATCAACGGTTAACCTTCTGGGACCCACGCCTTTTCAGAAATCAATTCACAACCACAGTAAATTATTACAGGAGGCGCCTAACAACATCAAGGTTATGGCTGCGACCGTGTCATGGCGCGGGGTGTGGTGCAGGAAAAGTGCCACGGAGTTACTTGAGCTGGGCATCTCATCAGGAGTACTTCGTGGTATCACCACCTGCGTCATCCAGGGCTCTTACCTGGACTGGTGGTCTTTTTATAGGAGCACTTCCTTTCATCCCTCTCTTCCTCCTCCATCATGCGTCGGGTAAACCTGGGCGTCCTCCCCACTTTCTTTTTTATTTAGTTTTTCGTTTTTATATTTTAATGGCGTGCCCCCTCCGTCTTTGAGGGGAGATTATTTAAAGAAAAAAAAATTACTCTTTCTGTATCTGGGTTCTGAACTAGACTGTACAACCAGAGATGTTTCCCAGCATTCAGAAACACATTATCTAAATTATCTAAAATGGTACACTTCAAATTATTATACATTGGTTTAATTTAGCATCAAATGTAGCCTTATTTGAGATACCTTTCAGAGATTTTGGTTTATTATTCAATAATAAATAATAAACCATAGAAATCGCTCTTTAAAAAAACTGTCTAACCTCCCCTGAAAATTTCATGGTTTACGTTTCAAAGGGTGTAGAATCTAAATCTGCAATAACAATTTTTTCGGTCGCTGTATGTAAGTGTCATAAGCAGGGACGTAACTAGGGGGGGGGGGGGCTTTCTTTCTTTCTTTCTTCTTAAATTTTAATTAAAGTTCTTTTAAATATTATGACCGTTTGGAGTAAATTTGAAAATATTTACTAAAAGGAAAAATAATATAAATAAGGAATGCAATAGGCCTACAAGAAAGGACAAAGGATATAAAAAAACGTATACTTCGCGAGGCGAGAACTAGCCTTGAGCGGCCGTATGCGGGGCAGTTGACGAGGCGAGTCTACTCCATTCGAACTTTTGGTTTATATTTGCCAAAACGGCCTCCATGACGCCTATTCCAATATAACCAAAGCTTTGAGAATTTTCCTTACAATACCCGTGTGTGTAGCATCGAATGAAAGAAGTTTTAGAAAACTGAGGATAATAAAAAACTACATCAGGAACTTGAGAGGACAACAACGACTAAGCATCATAATTTTAGAGCAAAAAATAGCTTCAGCACTATCTTTTGATGGTATCATTAAAACATTTGCAGCAAAAAAGCCTGCCAATTTTCATTTTAAAGTTTGTTTAGGGCTTCCATTTCGTACACAAATGTATTTATCATCTATTAGTTTGTTAAATTTGATAAAAATTACCTATGGTATTTTACATTGAGCACTTACTTACCAAAGCTTCCTCCTTTTAGTAAAACAGTTTATACATTGTGAATAAATCAAATTAATTATATTTATATTTTGGTTCATTAGTATATTAAGATGGTATGAGTCATGAGATTTCGGGTCTATGGGGGGGCGCAAAATTTATTTCTTGCCCCGGGTGAATACAGGCTGGTTACGTCCCTGATCACAAGTGCCATAAAATCATAAAACCATTGCAAAAAACCCTGCAAATACTTTCAATGGGGTTTATTATTCAATTTTATTCATTTGGCTTGCATTCATGATTTGAATGTCTACTAAGCTTTGGAGTGTGCATGTTTCACAGGTGATAGAGCGATTATTGAATTTCAGGAGATATGCATAGGGCAGGTAAATCTGTTCTCAACCAAAATACCCATTTGGATTGATCAGTTGATCATATTAAAAAACTTAATAATCGCTCTATCACCTGTGAAACACGCACACTCCAAAGCTTAGTAGAAATTCAAATTATGAATGCGAGCCAAATGAATGAAATTGAATAATAAACCCCAGTGAAAGAATTGGCAGCGTTTTACATATTCATTTATTAATAGTCCATCTATTTTCCAGGATGTGATGTTTATTGCTCACTCGAAGTGTCAGTAACCATTTCTTTGAACTTGCCGGTTGTGGGAGTAAGCCTCGTCCCTCAATATGTGGAAGAGGTAGAAGATAAACGGTTCAAAATATTCATCATCCAACATGCAAAGATCAACGCTGACGAACCTTATTCCTACATACTATACGAAAAAATTTTGTCAAATTCTACAGGTAGGATATCAATAGACAAAATTGTGGAAGTCATTATGAACACATTGTGAGAGCAACTTGTTCTAATTTTACTACTGTGATTTATTTAAATTTTACTAGTCTGAATAGTAGAATTGTTCATTTCCGATCATTTTTCTAGAAAAGTAGTACCTATCAATTTATTTTTGTAACCTACCTATTTTGGCGGATTTAATCATTTTCCCAATCATACCGCGAACTGTTTCTTTTATCCCTGGGATTCCTCGATTGCTGTTTAAAAAGTGCCTAACGTTTTTTCGCCTTCAAACTGGAATTTCTCATGAGATCGACGCGGAATCGCAAAGTTGACCATACCATTAGAAAGCTGATTAAATTTGCAAGTTTTTCTGAGGTTTGACAGGTTCCAGCACATGTATTGGAAGTGCAGTGTGAATATAAGTAATTCACAAGCTAGCCATTTTCTTTAATTTCCAATGTTTGAACTGCAATTGTGGTCCTTAGCGGTTCGTTTATGATTATGAACGCCTTATTACATTTCCGATGCAGATCAACAGAAAAAAATTGTCTTCGCTTTTCCGCTTCCACTCTGTATGTAGATGTACATGTGATACATCTGTATTGGATAATTGTTCTCAGCAAAGATGTCGGTCGCCAAAGAGGTTTGGATTATAATGCGCTTAGGTTCTCGAATCACCAGTGCTATGCAGCACGATATCATAACTAATATAATTTCAATGCCAGTTTTGCTTTGCTCATTTCAGCTATGGAAGTTATCGGTTTCATGTTGGGTGAAGATAGCAACTTTGATATCGCAAAAATGGAATATCAAACGTACATCACTTGTAGGGATCATATGGGTACAGAGAGCCCTCTCAAATTTTTGGACACTCATATAGTATGTGAACTTTCATTATTTGCCTAAATTTAGTATGCACTAATTTTTTGTATAGTATTCCTTGTGATGAGAAATAGTTGTGCGGACTTACTCCTTGTCTGTAGGTCACTTTTGTTTTTGTGAACGACATTTCGGGTTATCGGGGTTTATATTAAGGCAGATTTGTCTGTAGGTCACTTTTGTTTTTTGTGAAAGACATTTAGGGGTATCGGGGTTTATATTAAGGCAGATTTAAGTTCGTGTTGAAATCCAGAAATTGTTTTAACTCAACTTAAAACCATGATGAGAATGTTTATATTTAATTGTTGAAGCCATTGAAATAGCTTAACTTTTTAAGGGAAATTCATACAAAAAGTTCTAGTTGAGCAGCATTATCGTACGAGCGAATTTTCCTAATCACAATTTTCTTTTCAATTTACAGGATAATTCAAAACCAGTTTTTCTAATTTTTCAAGGTTTTTCTACACCAAGTAGGCAGATATTTTTCTATAGCATTTCGAAACCAAATGAAACCTTTTCTAAAATGAAACATTTTCGTAATCAAATGAAACCTATTGAGAAAATGAGTGAAATGAGGTTGGCACCCAGGGCTTCGTTTTAAACAAAACAGGGATCTCCCAAGGCAGTACAACTTACTCCTGTCATCCTACCTAGAGAATAGGCACTTCAGAGTGAAGGAGGAAGACCAATACTGCAGTCTAAGACCGATTAAGGCAAGTGTTCCACAGGGGAGCGCCCTGGGGCCAGTACTGTACCTGCTGTACACGAGGGACTCAATGCTCGGCAAGAGGATACAATGATAGCCACATTCGCTGACGACACAGCCATACTGTCCACTAAACAAAAAGTAGAAACCCAAAAACTGCAAGAAGCCGCCACCAAGGTTACACAATGGACTAGGCAGTGGAGAATGAAGCAGAAAGAATCCAACTCAGTTCACATTAACTTCACTAATCGAAAAGTCTCTGCCCCAGAACTTGTGATAAACTCAAACCAAGTCCTCTACTCTGGCACAATGAAATATCTGGGTATGACTCTCGATTCAAAATTGCTGTGGAATCGGCACATCAAGAAGAAAAAGGAAGAACTAAAATAAAACTTAAAAAACTAAAACTTAAATGCAGGAAAATGTATTGGCTGTTGAGAGCGGATTCCCGTCTATCACTTCACAATAAACTGCTCATATACAAGCAGACTTTACGCCCTATTTGGACGTACGGGATTCAACTGTGGGGCTGTGCTAAAAATTCTAACGCAAAGAAAATACAACTTTTCAGAACAAAATCTTGAGAACAATGGTTGGTGCCCCCTGGTTTATGAAAAATGATGATCTTCATCGAAACCTGAGGATGGAAACAGTAAACGAAATCGTCATAAAACATGCTCAGAAGCATGAAAAACGCCTCGACCAGCACAAAAACCCGGGGATGCTCAACGTTTTGGACAACGAAGGAGAAATATTTTCGCGTGGCCACTGGACCTGATGTGCTGTGCAAGCTATAGTACAACCTAGTTGTAGTGTCTCAGTTTTACAGTCCTATTCTGAGGGGTAGTTTGCTGAAGTCCCACCCTGTATACCGTGCCCACTTATGAGATAAAACATTGCTAGATGATGTATCTTATAATCAGTTGCAATAAATAAAACCACGAAAAAAATGAGGTAGGTATCGTGCAAATTACAGGTGGATAAATTTTACCTGTAGTAGTTGTTGTCAAGAAGTTGACAAAATGAAAATTCTACAAACTGTAGGCATAGGATTATCGAAGTAGATCTCGCCTTAGTAGAACAGGAAACATGTAGGTAAGTTTGAGAAATTTGTAACTATTGAATGTGAGTCGGTACCAACCTACTTGCCACGCCTGCACGGAGAAGCAGGTGCTAGGTGGGTTGTTTCAAAATTTCGGTCACATTTATGTCTTCTCCAATCTCAACTAAATACAGTTTTGTAAGTGCTTTAATGTAGCTGCTTGGATGTACATGTTCCATGGAAAAGTATGTAAAAGTTGTGCCTACAGGACCCAGGAGAAAATATCAAAGTCCGTATTTCTCACTCCCTACAGTACGCAACTTCCATCGTCACTACTCAGCGAAATATTTATTGGGGCTGTAATATCCACTTGCACTATGAAAGAACATACTATCTACGATGGATATCCACCTCAGGAAAAAAAATTGGATCAAATCAAGTAGCCTTATCAGCCCATTATTTCAGTGTCACACGGTTTTTCCTCACTCCCTACAATGTTTTGAAGAGTAGCCCCCAACTGGCAGGAAAGGGTGTTTATGAAGTTGCTTCTGTTTAGTTGGCATCCCTTATTCAAGATGGTCCCAACGCTGGTGGTTAGATTTTGCCTAGACCTTCCCACTCAGTTCTACCAGGAAAACCATCCCTGGAAGCAGCAGTGTGGGTTTTTTAACTCTCACTTCCTACTCCAGTAACATTCTGACTGTGGCAAGTGAAACTTTGTTGACAACATTTTGGTTCAACCAGTTTCAATTGATTTGTGGCCTGTAAAGGCGGTGAAAGGCTATAACCTCACTCCCTACTCTCTCACTCCCTACAATATCCAGCCATTAGCCCATTATATTGTAGGGAGTGAGATCTGGTTGTAGCAAGTGTGATTTTGGCAAGGAAACCTTAGTATTTACTGTAGCTAAAATTAACCTATTTTGTGCTGTTCCACTCACCTAAATTGAAAGACTTGAGCGGCGATTCCCATGGAGGTTGGAGGCTCAAGAGGGGAGAAAATATTTGTATATACCTACCTCACTCACTACAAAAGTTTTTTTTTTTTTTTTCAAAATGTCGTATCATTTTCATTTTGTCAAAAAAACGTCAAAATTGTCGTCAGGATGAAGTGGTCACAATCATTCTTCGATGAGTTTTCGACCCAACAGATTGCATGCAGTGTGTTGCTTGATTGCCAGAGCGAACTTTGACCACTCTCCATAGGCATTCTATTGTCTGTGTATGTGCTCCTTGAAGTTTGGTGGGTGCTCAGGGTGTTCTAGGCACACCATCACTTTTTAGAAATTCCAAAAACTTTTCATCACTGAAGAAGATTCGTCGATATAAATGACCAGCACTTAATAGGTAACATACAAGAGGAGCACCCTATTTGAAATATTTAAAACCTAGTTATAGTAATAATGAAAAATTATTCTTACAGGTTCCTAAAAAACCCATCAACTTCGAGAAAAAATTGTTGGGGCATAGAATTGCAGTAATTAGAACTTTAGCGCTTTCAGGCAATGACAATGACGCATTGACAGAATTACTATACGTCAGTAGAACTATCGCGTCCACGACTAAACAGAAGAACTCCAATAAGATGCAGCTGATGGATATCTTGAGCTGTGTAAGTCTTAGCTGATTTTGTTGTTTATTTATTTATTTTGAAGGTATAGGACGAGCCCAATTACAAGAGTGAAACAGTACTTAGTTTTAATATAATGAAAATTCGAAACAATCAGTCTACCAAGAACGAAAGACAGTGGGATGAGCACAATGCACAATTACGCTCTGGGGTCATTGAGAGGTACTGAGCAGACATGATGGCAGAGTTGAGTTTGAATAGCAGAAAGATGCAAGGAAAGAATGTTGAAGGGGGGGATATGGCAGAACGGGTGGTGGTACAAGTAGTTAGTCGAAAAAAAGGGGGTGGCAAACGGCTTGACAGTGCAGGAAGAGAAGGATGGCACATGAAACCCGACACGAGCCAGAAGAGGCAGAGCATCAATCTGCAATGATATCCACACCCTGAAGGAAGAATACATCCAAACACAAACGATCGTTGCGGGGAGACAACAGTTTGAGGTGGCAGGCAGTCACATTGTAGTCCAGATCCTTGCGAGGAATGGAGAGCTTGTAAGCCAGGTGTAAGAGGAAAGCTCTATAGACACGCTTGATTTTGCACAGTGTTGCACCCATAGTGAGGGCTCCAGATAATGGATGCATACTCCAGAATTGGCTGTACAAGAGTCTTCTGAAGTGTCACTAGGGCTGGTGCATGAGAGAACTCTCTAGTATTCTGGGGGGACATGGAGAGATAAGATTTAGATGACGACCAATCTAGCAAAACGGGTGGTGATACAACTAGTTAGTTGAAGAAAAGGGGACGTGGGGGAAGAGAAGCGTGGCACATGACACCCAACACAAGCCAGGACACCTGCTGACACCAGACCCTGAAGGAAGAATACATCCACACAAAAATGGCAGTCACGGGGAGACAAAAGGTTGGAGTGGCAGGCAGGCACAATGTAGTCCAGATCCTTGCGAGGAATGGAGAGTTTGTAAGCCAGGTGTAAGAGGAAAGCTCTGTAGACACGTTCGATTTTGCACAGCGTTGCACTCATAGTGAGGGCTCCAGATAATGGATGAGTACTCCAGAATTGGCTGTACGAGAGTCTTCTGAAGTGTCACTAGGGCTGGTGCATGAGAGAACTCTCTAGTATTCTGGGGGGACATGGAGAGATAAGATTTTGACGACCAATATAGCAAAACGGGTGGTGATACCAAGTTGAAGAAAAGGGACGTACAGGAAGAGAAGCGTAGCAAGCCAACACCTGCCAATACCAGACCCTGAAGGAAGTGATACAACTAGTTAGTTGAAGAAAGGGGACGTGAGGGAAGAGAAGCGTAACACATGAAACCCAACACAAGCCAGGACACCTGCCAATACCAGACCCTGAAGGAAAAATAAATCCACACAGAAATAGCAGTTGCGGGGAGACAATAGGTTAGAGTGGCAGGCAGGCACATTGTAATCCAGATCCGTGCGAGGAATGGAGAGCTTGTAAGCCAGGTGTAAGAGGAAAGCTCTGTAGACACGCTCGATTTCGTGCTGTATTAGTCAGTGCACAGTGTTGCACATGAGAGAACTCTCCATTTCAAAAAGCCAAGCGCGCATTTCTCGTGACGCCACTTGAGCTATGTGGTCAGAGAAGGAGAGCTGGGAGTCCAGACCACACTAAGGTCCACAATTCCATCCATACGAGGAAGTACCACAGTGTTGAATAAGTGTAGACTGTTTTAACTATACAGTTGGGGTTCTGTTTGCTATTGATGGGGATTGATAAAGAGCTTCAATAAACCGAATTGCTGTAGGTAAATTTTCGGTTTTCAAATCTACCTGTAGTCAGTGGAAGTTGTTTTCACATTGGAGATGATGATTTTTCTTTCTCCAAAATTAAAATGTGCACTCCGATTTTGCGTTTTTGACCCTTCTAAACAAATTTCGTTTCGTGTCTGTAACAAGATCCTTGTAACATGCATAATTTATAGTTGTCATCCGATTTTGATTGCCTTTTAAGCGAATTCGCGGTTTAGAATGTAGTAGAGCTTCGTTGCTCAAAAATCAATACATCAGTCAGCACATGTGCCAAACATGAAATCTAAGGATCATCATTTGCTCAGGTACTAGCTCTGATTGCGCAAAAATGGTCATGTCGCGATGAAGGGGAGGGGGGGGGTTTACTAATGTCACACAATTTTCAACGACATCATCATTGCGTTTCATCATTCTGTCCACTATAGAATTACATCAACAGACCCGCAATACATCAATACATATTGGCTAACCTTTTAAAAGCGTTGATGTATGGGAGAGTCCACCTACGACATTTCTGTCCCGTAAATCATTGTGAGAACCTCTCATTCTACGCAATTCAAGATTATCTGAATCATTTGAAAAGATCTTGATGTTCGTGTTGTTGTTATCTAAGGACAATCTAGGAATAATAAACTGTGATTGATCATTTGCATTTTAATTTCAGATCACCGAAGTCATGGATCGTTCTGCCAATGATCTGGTCGTGTCCGCCCAAATGAACAAAATACTCAATACAATTAATCGATTGATGTTGATTGCGAATCTAACAGATCCCCCCTTCAACGTCTCTATACATCCTTGGAAACTGCCCTCGCTGCCGAAGTCAATTGGGTCGGCCGAAAGATGGATAAATATGTACTTGGCGGCATCTAAGTCTTTGCATAGTGTCACGGCGTATTACTATCACCATTTAATCAAGAAAAAAACCAGATCCAAAGATGGCTTAATTTTACAGTGAGTACAAGGATCATACTACGAAATCCCACCATTTTCTGGTTCAGTTATTACAAACATTAAAATACGCACAAGTGCAATGAATCACTGGGAGTTTGACCATATGCTCCCAGTCCGGCGACCAACCCTGCCGGTATGCTCCCGCCAGTAGAGTCTGCTTTTTTTGGTGCCCCATAGTTGTCATACATATGTCCAGTCTGGTTTTAGTATTTGCTGATATAGTAAAAGTTTATTATGGGTTGATAACTCCGAGTGCCTCCCTGTCAACCAGTATATTTTTATGAACCTTAAGTTAAGTTCTTCCTTTTTTTTTCTTCACTTGAGCTTTCCATCTCAGCTTGCAGTCGAGTGTCAAGCCAAGGTATTTTGCTTCAAAAGCATAAGGAACCGTTTGCGAATTGATATCTATTGGGATAACATTCATCTTTTTATTTGTGTAGTTAACGTGGGTCGATTTGTTTTCGTTTAATTTTACTCTCCATTCCTTCGTCCACCTGAGGACATTGTTGACAGCGGTTTGCAGTTTTCTGCTGGATTCTTCAGCAGAGTTTCCAACTGCAAGAATAGCAGTGTTTTCCGCATGAGTTGCAGTAAAGCAGGGTTCACATCCATCTGGCAAGCTATCCGGAAAGTGAATACTAGCAGCTGATTGGTTGGACATCAGCTGGGGAGAGGGAATATTTTTTCCAGACAGGCACTTTTGAAGCAAACTGTAAGCATCAGATTTTTCAAATATTTTTCTTTCGGATGGCGCAGATGGAATGGAGTCGGGAGCTGAAACAGCTGTTGGAGGAAGCGCAAGAAATGAGTTGTTGGCTTGTGCTCGGCCAATTCCCCTCCATCCCCTCCACTGCTTTTTATTAGCTTCCCCAATCCGTATTTCCAAACGTTCCGGATGGATCTGAACCTTGCTCAAGCGTGCCTACAGTATGGGGTAGATCTCGCGTATGTAATAAGTATAGCATAGGGTCAAGTACGCTGCCTTGTGGCACCCGTGCGTCTATTTTCCTCAGTTGGGAGTACTCGTCCTCATGTTAACTCAGAATAATCTGTCTGAGAGGTAAGACTTTGGAATTTGAAAGAATGTAGTCGGGAGGTCCCTTTGCAGCTTTGTGAGCAGTCCTTGGTGCCATACCTTGTCAAATGCTTGTGAGACATCAAGGAATACGGCGGAACAGATTTTATTTTCCTCCAAAGAGTTTTCAATCAGATTAGTAATCCTGTGGACCTGATCTATTGTCGAATTTTGTTCTCAAAATCCAAATTGGTCTTGTCCAATTGGCATGCAGTATAGTCTTGCCATGGAGATAGACCGGAATGGAGTCGACCTTGCGGTTGGTAAAGTCAACATGAACCGATTTTGTTTCATTCATCCTGATCCTCCACTTTGATGTCCAGTCTTGGATTTGCTTAATAGATCTTCTTAGATCAGGAATTGTTGAATGATTCGTTCCACCGACTGCTAGGACAGCTGTATCATCAGCAAATGTCTCTAGTGTGTTCTCCCCTCTTTCTGGCAAATCACTGGTGAACAGGATGTACAGAAGTGGGCCAAGTACACTTCCCTGCAGAACACCTGCGTGTATTCTGTGAGCTTCTGAGTAGGCATCTTCATGCTTTACTCGGAAGTATCGTTCTGATAGATAGGATTGTAATAATTCTGCATCTTTTGCTGGTAACATTTTTCGGAGTTTGTAATTCAGCCCATCGTGCCAGGCTTTGTCAAATGCCTGTGTTACATTGAGAAACACGGCAAAACACACCTTCTTACCTTCCATTGCCTGCTCAATGACACTAGTAATCCGATGCACCTGGTAGTATGGTAGAGTACTTTTCACGGAAACCAAATTGATGAGAAGGTATTAGTTTTCGTTCTTCTACAACTGAAATCAATCGCTTGTGGATAAGTTTTTCAAATAATTTAGATGACACTGGAAGCAGAGATATTGGTCGGTACGACTTAAGTTGTTCTGCTGGCTTCCCAGGTTTTTGTATCATGATTACTTCGGCTAATTTCCATAGCAAAGGTATAATTAAACATTTATTTATTTGGTTAATTAAGGGAGTTGTGGTCATTTCAGAGAAGTAAGGTCGAAAATACGAGAAAAAAATTTGATGTAGAGTAGACCGAAAAAGAGAGGACTAGAAAAAATTGCTTTGATATAAATGTTGCAAATCAGTTGTTCGATCGATCCCTGAAGTTTCGTAGTGTTTATACCAAACACCCTGTATTTGTTGTTATTATGATTATTATTTTATTGATTATCTAACAATTGAATGAACTTAACCCTCTTTCCAGGCTGATTTTTGACGCTCTATTGAAATTTCAGTTAGCCATACGCAGGCTGAGTTACGTATTCGAAATCATGAGAGTCGAAAAAATTCGAAGATTTCAAAACAGAATGAAGGTAATTTTCCACCGTACTATGAAATGATGTTAGTGAACAGTGTGACTCCGAGTTTGAAATATTGGGTTAAACCGGGGAATCACCTGTGTTGGGGAAAGACAGAGTTCGTAGAAGGAAACGTAGTTTATTTTCACAAAAATTATAAGAGTGATAAGTAGATCTCGAAGGGTTTGGTCATCACCAGTGACAGAACAATAACTTAGTAAGTTCTTGTAACTGTTCGTGAAATAATGAAATAAGCGTAGAAATAATAAATGAATAATAAAATTAATATTTGAGTTGTCGTCGTGGAAAGGAACAAGTGGAAGATTGATTTTAACTGGTGATGTGGAGATTAATAATATCATAATCCTCGTATTAATTGACAAAGTACTGTATGAAAAAAAAAAACCTGTGGAGCTCCAAATAGTGGGTAAAAATGAATGAAGTTAAAATAATATCTCATATTAATATTTATAAAACTGTTCGAAATGTTTCTGAAATGAGTTGATTGGAAAATTACAACGTACAAAATGAAAGGATAGATCCGATGATTGGGGGAACGCGACTGTGAGGAGTGTTGTGTTAGCCTCCATTCTTACATGGGATCCTTCGGATTTCACCTGTAATATCCTGAATGAATTGATTTGGCAATCATGTGACTCAAGATTCAACTGGTTCAAGCAGGTGGGTGACATCCTGGATGCCTTTGACATGAGGTTGCCTGCAGCAGAGGAGCTCATAAAAATCGACCGCACAGCACTGCACAACTTGTTGAATGCTCTACCTTTTGTCTCCCGTAACATCGATTTGCAACTGGCTACTTCCTCACGTGCTTGCTCAGATTATGGATCTGCATTCCAGGAGACATCCCTACAACCGCAGAGATACCTCTTGCAGGACTGGCCAGTTCACATTATTCGTCCCCTGGCCCAGTTGTGCATGCACAGCAAGTATGCTCCAAGAATTCTGTTTTCTGGCAACAAGGTGGCCTTCTTCTCCTCTGCATGCCCTATCTGTGGTTGGGGTGTTGATGACTTGGCGCTACACTTCATCCTGCAATGCCCCACTGTTGACTCCACGAGTGGAGTTTCTCCTTCCTGTGCTGGAGTTACCCCAAGAAGAGCAATTTAGGCGTATCCTGTGCACTAGTGACCGGAGAATGGCAAATCGCATAGCCTATTACTTGGTTGAAGCCAGTGAAGTAAGGCTGCTGATCACCAGTTAGCAGTTACTAGTGTATAAAACGAAAACAGCAGTGTTTATTTACTTTATTTCTTTTCTTTTGGTTTATCTGCTCATTATTTTTTTACTGATTGTGCCTTGCCAATGTGACTCGTGTCATTGTTCGCTTTTTTTTTCCATATTGCTATGGATTAGTATCTTTAAGCAATAAAAAACTATCTATCTAATTGATTCGGTAGCTGACCTGAGGGGCTCGAGATTCCTGAAGGGAACTCACAATGAGCTTGGTAGAGTAATGCTGCCGGGGAGTCAGGGAACTTGAATGAGAATTCACAATCTTTCAATAGAACACAAATCGAAGCAAAAGAACTCAAACAACATATATACATGAAATGAAATGCAATCACAATCAAAGCTTACAACTAAAAGAACTCTGGTAACTGAAATGAATACAAATCTACTACGTGAATAGGAACTAATACAACACAATCTCCAAGTGGAGTTCTTAAACAAGTGCACCAACAAGCGGTGGTGAATGCTAAGCATGCTCAGCGTGTCTCTGGAGATCCTAGTGATCTCTACCCTGAAGGGATGAAAATGGCTGGCCCTACAAACAAGCTAAATGCAGCAGGGTACACTTATAGTATAGAAGTACTACGTTACCATAATGGATGTGCATGGGTTACCCTCGCTAGATAGCGCTCAGGCCGCTCCACCATGATCTCACTCTAGATGCTCCTCCATTCTGCACACCTCTTCTACATTCATGTGAATCAAGCTTAATTCATAGCTCAACACTTCCCCCAACGTACCATATCAATCGTTCGTTCCAATCACCCTTCGCTTTCACTCTATACAATCAGGATAAGAGAAGAAAGATCCTCGTAATGGGTGTGCCAAAAGGTCCTAGGGAAAACGGTCTGTACAGGTGGTTCACCCTCAACACATCAGTTAATTTGACTTCTTTTAGCCCTACACTTTTTTTGTCTCCAAAATCAAAAATTCCACTCGCATTTTGAGTTTTAGACCTTTCCGAACAATTTTGGTTCCGTGTGTGTCTGTCTGTCTGTCAGCAAATCCTTGTTACGGGCAAAACTACACGAAGTTATAGTCTGATTTTGATGAAATTTTCAGGGATTGTTCGGGTTAGGGTGTAGATGGTCCCCTATGAGTTCATGACCCCCGGATCAATAGTAGCCTCTGCGCATGCGCAAACGTGAAATCCTTGTTACGCGCATAACTCGGGAGTTCTTGACCAATTTCGATGAAATTTTCAGGGATTCTGCGGGTTGGGGTGTAGATGGTCTCCTATGAGTTTCATGAATTTGAAATCCTTGTTACGGGCAAAACTACACGAAGTTATAGTCCGATTTTGATAAAATTTTCAGGGATTCTTCGGTTTGATGTGTAGATGGTCCCCTAGGGTTTCAAACCCCCGGATCAATAGTACAGGTGGTTCACCCTTGCCACAAGCATAACTCCGGGAGTTCTTGACCGATTCCGATGAAATTTTCAGGGATTGTTCGGACTTATTAGGTATATTTTATAGTTTGTTCAATAGTTGAACATGCCTACCTTTATTTTCTCATATGCTCCTGCATAACAATAAATTTACCCTAGGTAATTCAATATTTACTTCGCCTAATTGAACGAAGTTCTTTAGTCAATAATAATTTTCAATGATCTATTCAGTCATGTTATGGATACGAGGAAGCTATGTGCCGCACCCACTTGGCAGACGTTTTTTTAATTTTGCTCTCTAAACCATCCTTGCTAAAATAATTCGCACATTGAAATGCTCTGTTTTAGGCTGAGGTTTTGACTGTGTACTTGAACAAGGCAGTTGAACTATTGTTGAAGTCAGTCGATATCCACATTGAAACGAACATTGACCAAATTAATATCACCCGAGGCACCACAACCGCAATCGGCTTTGTAAGTTAATTTGAAAAAAAAAAACATGTTCGGTTTTTTCAGTATCTTTGTCCAGTGAACTATTTAATTTTCTTTCTTTATACTTCTTAGTGAGAAGACATTTGTTCTCAATTCATTCATAGTAATAGATATTAATTTCGAAATATCTAGATCAAGCAAGTAGGTATTTTCCTTTTTGGACGAAATCAAGTTGCAGGGTTTTTTCGTAGGAGATCCCTAAGCAACCATTGTATTCTCAACCTTGATTTGTGTTATTTCATCCGTTAAGTGGGCAGTTGACATAAGAAATGTAAATTTATGTCTAAGTATTTTAGTTCACTATCCACATAGTGAGTGCTGATTTTTGTGAATTTTAATGAATGGAATCTTACAGGTTCGGCCTGCTTATTCTGTTTCAAGGTGGTCAGGGACGGAGATAAACGTACTCCAAAACGTGCGGATTTCTGTTAACATTTCAGATGAAACTGTATTACCAAGTGATCTTATATACTTGGGGGTGAGTAATTTAAATATCACATATTAATCATACATAAGTTGTAATGAAAATTCTAATAAGATTAGGTGATCAACGACAATATGGCATATACGGGAGGTTAAAGCGGACACAGTGAACACGAGCTCAGTAAAACGCCGCTAAAAAAAAACAGTTGTCTTGCGCAAAACGGTATAGATCGAAATCAGAGATCAAGGAGAAAAGATAGATTTTCTACAAAAATCGACCCCCATCAGATCGATTCAAAAATCGATTAATCGGAACAAAGAGATCGATCTTTCTTAGATCGATATATTTTGCCCATCTCTAAGCTCAATGCTTGGGGGTGGGAGTGACGATTCCATCCAGTTGGGGAAATCCTCTCCGTTTACACTCAGCCTTGCTAATAATTCAATAGATTCCTCTTCTGAAGTCTGTTTGCAGGTATTTGTCGAAATACCGATGAACGATGGACTTTCGCCTAAGATTCATGTTTATTTGCTGACACACTTGACGCAACGGAATGTGAAGGGAACTATAAATGTCCAGATGCACGTAAGATTTGTTTTATTTTCTTTTCTCTGAGGCATTTAAAAAATGAGAATGGTCAGCTTAATCCAATCATAAACCTATCAATTGAGTGACCGCCGTCATCTGCCACAGTAGTGTGAAACGAACTCCAACTTCCCTCATCTTCTGACACTCCTCAAGCACTTCCTGTAGTTGGGTCATTCCAAAATTTCGATCACATTTATGTCACTGATCAGTGTTGCCGTCAAATCTCAACTAAATACAGTTTTGTAAGTGTTTTAAAATTTTCTCCTATGTGGATGTACATGTTCCATGGAAAAGTATGTAAAAGTTGTGCCTACAGGACCCAGGAGAAAATACCAAAGTCCGTATTTCTCACTCCCTACAGCTGTCACTAACCAGAGGTATACAACTTCCAACGTCACTACTCCGCGAGATATTTATTGGGACTGTTATATCCACTTACACTAGTGTCAGTGCTTGTTCAGGGTTGGTTTAATTAGATAGATAAGGAAAAGTCGACAATCAAATTGAATAATAATTATAATTGACAATTTTATCTTAATCCTAATAATCTATTAACTAACCCTAAACCGAAGTCTCTCCTCATAGAATACCTTACGTTGAGAACGATGGGGCGACAGCTTGTTCCGAAAGTGAGGGGGACCGTTTCAAGCACTGGTTACTAAGACGGGGCCATTCGTCTCAGGAGTCGTGGATGTGGTAGGAAACAACAGCGAATTGTTTTCTGGCGCAGCTTTCTCCGGACTAAATTTTGTGCAGTTCCCTGCTTCCTAAGAAAGCTCCTGCCACCTTCAATTTCCCGGGGGAAGGCCGCCTTGAGCCAGGTGGAGGGGACACTGGACGCTCGCTTCCTTTCCGTGGACCCGACACTAGGAAAGAGCATACCACCTACAGTGCATATCTGCCTCAGGAAAAAAAATTGGATCAAATCAAGTAGCCTTATCAGCCGATTATTTCAGTGTGACATGGTTTTTTCTCACTCCCTACAATGTTTTGAAACGTAGTCCCCAACTAACAGGAAGGGGTGTTCATGAAGTTGCTTCTGTTTTTTGACATCCCTTATTCAAGATGGTCCCAACGCTGGTGGTTGCATTTTGCCTGGACCTTCCAGGTCATTTCTGCCGGGAAAACCATCCCTGGAGGCAGCAGTATAGGTTTTTCAACTCTCACTCCCTACTCCAGTAACATTCTGACTGTGGCAAGTGAAACTTGATCGCACTTGTTGACAATTAGTGTGGTTGTTGGAAGTTCGTTGACAACATTTTGGTTCAACCAGTTTCAATTGATTTGTGGCCTGTAAAGGTGGTGAAAGGCTATAATCTCACTCCCTACAATATCCAGCCAATAGCCCCTTAAATTGTAGGGAGTGAGATCTGCTTGTAGCAAGTGAGATTTTGGCAAGGAAACCTTAGTATTTACTGTAGCTAAAATTAAGCTAATTTGTGCTGTTCCTCTCACCTAATTTGAAAGACTTGAGCGGCGATTCCCATGGAGGTTGGAGGATCAAGAGGAAAAAAAAATAGTTATATACCTACCTCACTCCCAACAAAAGTTTTTTTTTTTTTTTTTTCAAAATAGCTCATCAGCATTACAGTTCAAGGTTATGTGTGCTCGATTCGGTAATATGTCAAGAGAACCGCAGTGATTGATTTGGAACAAGAAAATTGATCAAGTTTCAACTTTTTTTTAAGTCGACACCCAAATGTGACCGAAATTTGGAAATGACCAAGTTGTAAACCATGTTACAGGAATAAAACTTCACTGCACTCTCAAACCAGGCCCACCTTTGGAATTCACTGTTAAAATCAACGTAGACACAATGTTACTCCATTTCCTGACTTAATTTCTAAAAGCTTGTTGACAACATTATGAACAGAATATTAAGCGATCAACCTAATAGAATCATTTAGTAGGCGTTTAAAGAATGCTCCCCTAAACCTGGTCGATTCTAACCTCTTCCCCATGTATGCACTATTTCGTTTTCTCGTCAAATGAAAAGCCCCATCCTGCAATGGTTGTCTGCTTCACTTTAAAGTTTTCTAGGACATTTGACTTGTCCAACTCATTCAAAATATAGTCCTCTAAATCGTTCGCTATTGTAATACTTAATTGGTACCAATAACAAAAAAAAAAATCATGTTGATTTGATGTACCTTGACAGTTTACATTGTTACCTACAGTTTTGCTTCATTGTATCACAGGCTACTCGCACCAGAAAAAGGTGTGAAATCACTCATTGCTCAGTTTCGGAGTTTGATAGAAGTGACGAAAATTATGGTATCGCTGTTTTCAAATTGGAACTATACGGAGATGATTTCATCAGCACTAGAAATGTTTTCCGACAAATCGAAATCCATATGATGAGTACAGACGATATTAAGGTTGGTAATAACACTTTATTAGTGGACACCTTTTAGATGCTACTGGATCGCCGCCAAAAAATCTCAGTTTCACATTCGTGGCTCCCAGACCGTCAAATACTTACACATCTCCACTGATACAAATTCTTCCTTTCTGGTAAACGAACATCCAAACAGTTTAGAACAAATCACAGCTCAAGTGAATTGAGAACACACTTCTTTTTAAAAAAATCGATTTTCCTGTTTTCAAGCAAATATTTGTCGGTGTAGCAAATTATCGAACTATGAAAACACTTGAAAAAAACGCTGTAAATTCTTTCACTGGGGTTTATTATTCAATTGGCTTGCGTCCATGATTTGAATTTCTACTAAGCTTTGGAATGTGCGTGTTTCACAGGTGATAGAGCGATTATTGAATTTCAGGAGATATGCATAGAGCACTTAAATCGGTTCTCAACCAAAATACCTATTTTGATTGATCAGTTGATCATATTTGTGTGCCTTCTGAAATTCAACAATCGCTCTATCACCTGTGAAACACGCACACTCCATAGCTTAGTAGAAATTCAAATCATGAACGCAAGGCAATTGAATAATAAAAAACCAGTGAAAGAATTTGCAGCGTTTTATACATATCAGAATGCTTCAACCGGTGTATCGACTACACAGCCTTTTAGGAGTTCACTCCAGTATCCACATTACTACATCACTACGTCACTAGGTTACTGCTATCAAAACAAAAACAATTATAAACCAAAACCCCAGTGAAAGAATTTGCAGCGTTTCATGCATATCAGAACGCTTCAACCCGTGTATCGGCTACAAAGCCTTTTAGGAGTTCACTCCAGTATTCACATTACTACATCACTAGGTTACTGTCACGCTTTTATGTGAAATACTTATGTGTGAAGCGTACTTGAAAGTATGATAATATCAATAATAAATATATAAGTGAGATTGAATATATTATAATATATAATAATGAGCATAATATGAAAAATGTGAATACTGAACATTAATTGATTCTTGTGTGCATTGTATGATGTTATCAGCTGATGCTGAAACGCAAACACTTCCTAATAGGACCGTAGTGACGATCGCTGAGGTAGGTACTTGAGGCCGTAGAGAATGTGGGTACTTGAAGCGTTAGTAGGTAATATATGTCAGTTACTGATATCAAAACAAAAACAATAATAAACTAAAATAACGCAAATATTGGCACCATAAATTGGGCCATACATCGGGAATGGTTTGACCTACGGGCCTGGGGAGGGGCTCATTCGATTCCTCGTGGAGTGTTCTTCAAAAAGAGTACAAATTTAGGCCGCTTCGACTTTTTTTGAGGTTTTTAGGGATTTTACAAAACTTTGACAACCCTTAAAGGGCACTTTAAATTAAGTGAGAGAGCTGGCTCAAGAATTGGGGCGTCGTCTGACCAACATGGATTTTTCCTGAAAATTTTAGATCTTTTGCTCCAGCCGTTTGGGAGAAATTGTGCGTACGGCGTACGGACGGAAAAATTGTTATTGCAGATTTGGATTCTATACCCTTTGAAACGTAAACCATGAAATTTTCAGGGGGGGTTAGAATTTTTTTTTCAAGAGCGATTACAATGGTTTGTTATTGAATAATAAACCAAAATTTGTTGAGGATGGAGCCCACCCATGGATTTATTTAATATATTGCCGGTTTTTTTTCAGGTTGTCATCAGCAATAAATTACCTAAGTATAACGACGTCATAGCAGCACCATCCGCACGATCCACAGAAATGGTTGATGTTGTGGACCACAATGAAGTCTTTTTGGGAGTACTGCCTGGAAGCAGCGTGAGTATTCAGTTCATTTGCGATTCGCCACATTGCCGAAAGAGCTCTTGAATTGGAATATCAGACTGCATAAGCAGATCGTGCTAAAAAAAATCAATCATGCAATCTCATTGATAAGGTGTCGTCAGTTTCGTAGGTATGCTATACCAGTCATTTCAAAATTTCAGTCACTGATCAGTATTGCCGTCAAATCTCAACTAAATACAGTTTTGTAAATGTTTTAACATGTTCTCCTATGTGGATGTACATGTTCCGTGGTAAAGTATGTACTTAAAAGTTGTGCGTCCAGAACCCAGGAGTAAATACCAAAGTCCGTATTTCTCACTCCTCACAGCTGTCACTAACCAGAGGTATACAACTTCCATCGTCACTACTCAGCGAAATATTTATTGGGGCCTTTATATCCACTTACATTACGAAGAACACACCATCTACAATGGATATCCGCCTCAGGAAAAAAACTTGGATCAAATCAAGTAGCCTTATCAGCCCATTATTTCAGTGTCACACGGTTTTTCCTCACTCCCTACAATGTTTTGAAAAGTAGCCCCCAACTGCCAGGAAAGAGTGTTTATGACATTGCTTCTGTTTTTTGACATCCCTTATTCAAGATGGTTCCAACGCTGCTGGTTGGATTTCGCCTATACCTTCCCAGTCAGTTCTACTGGGAAAACCATCCCTGGAGGCAGCAGCGTGGGTTTTTTAACTCTCACTTCCTACTCCAATAACATCCTGGCTGTGACAAGTGGAACTTGATCACACTTGTTGACAATTAGTGTAGTTATTGGAAGTTCGTTGACAACATCTTGGTTCAACCAGTTTCAATTGATTTGTGGCCTGTAAAGGCGGTGAAAGGCTATAACCTCACTCCCTACTCTCTCACTCCCTATAATATCATGCCAATAGCCCCTTAAAATGTAGGGAGTGAGATCTGCTTGTAGCAAGTGAGATTTTGGCAAGGAAACCTTAGTATTTACTGTAGCCAAAATTAAGGTAATTGTGCTGTTCCACTGACTTAATTTGAAAGACTTGAGCGGCGATTCCCATGGAGGTTGGAGGCTCAAGAGGGTAAAAAATAGTAGTATGTACCTCACTCCCTACAAAAGTTTTTTTTTTTTAAAATGGGGTATCAGCAGTACGGTTCAAGATTATGTGTGCTCAATTGGGTAATGTGCCGAAAGAACCGCAGTGATTGATTAGGAACAAGAAAATTGATCAAGTTTAAACTTTTTTTTTTAGAAAAGTGGATACCCAAATGTGACCGAAATTTTGAAATGAGACCCATACATAAAGTGAATTATTACTCGAGTTCACATCACTAGGATGGAATATAACGAAAAAAACTCTAATATAGCCGTAGAAATGTCAAAACATACAACAGATAGAGCAACAGTATGATGAACCAATGAAGCTTATTAACCGTAGATTTTTGGGCAGGGCATATGGGTGATTATAAAAAAAAGCGCTATTTCCAATGCTGAAATCGTATGACAGTGAAACATCTCCATATTTCTTCCAAAATTACATATGGCTTCCAGGGATCACAAAGAGCAGAAAAAACAAACTGGAGAGAGGTTAGTTGGGTAGCCTTCCCCGCTCTTTGGCAGTGTTGGCATCCACTTCAAAAAACTGCCAGTCTTGCGAAATTCCTTTGTTTGCTTCCCTTAGAAAATTTGATACCCAAATGTGACCAAAATTTTGAAATGACCCATACACTATTTTCCTACCGTTCACCTCTTTATTCTTCTTCTTTCCTGCTATTTTGCCAACACATCATTTTTTCTGTGAATGTGTTCCTTCCTAGGTGTAGTTGGAATTGGGGTATTGCTATTCCATTCATTTCACAGGTGGTAGACTCGAAATCGCCCCTAGTTTAGGAATCACCCTAATAGGATTGTATGAATTTGTAAAACTGCCCTTTGTGGACTGTAACGGCTTGCCAATTCGTAACAATTAGTAATTCCCTAACAGCAGAAAATATTTAAAACCAGATTAGATCCTATATGACTGACGAATATATTATTTTCAAATAATATCGCTTTGACTTTGTTCAACTTTGTTTCCAGAGACATCAAGCACTACCGATACCATTGGCCATGGATACATTCCAGTTTCTGTGCCTTCAAAAAATTTATCATAATCCTACATTAACAGATGAAATAGATTCGAAAGTTATATGTGAGGTACTGCTGTACTTTAATTTAATGTTAGCATAAGTTTTGGTTCTTTAAATTCCACTTTTATCGCAATCCTAGTTACATTGATGCTTACCTGGGAATGTAAAAGGTGATTGTGACAGGTCAGTCATCATTCTATTAACATTCGTTAACATTCTATTAACCTCGTGAAATTAATGAACCCATTTCTTACATCCAAGTCTATGGTGACAGCATAATAATATTTTGGAACTACCGTTTTTGTTCCAAAGGTTGAAACAAAAATGGTTGTTCCATCATTCCTTGGTATTCTAGCCTCAATAATACTGCTTTTCACGCTGAAAATTAATTCCTAGGTTGACAGCGCTCTACATAATGACAAGTCATCTCCACCTATCACCATAAAAGTTTCAGGAAGCTCAACAATTTAAAAATCCACGTGTGGATCTCGTTGGTTGGACTCTCCCTTCACCAAAAAAATTGGGCCTGCTGACATACTTGAGAGGCATGTTTAGATTCGCAACTTTAACAGAGACGAGACATAATGGTCAAAAATAGCTAGACTACATTGCCTAAAGAGCAAGTATATTCAACTGCAGCGTAGGGAATAGAAAAAATAATTTTCAATCCATGCTTTTGAGATAGTTATACAGATCTGCCTTATACTTGGATTTTCAATATCAGCACCTTCTCTCTCTCTCTCTCTCTCTCTCTCTCTCTCTCTCTCTCTCTCTCTCTCTCTCTCTCTCTCTCTCTCTCTCTCTCTCTCTCTCTCTCTCTCTCTCTCTCTCTCTCTCTCTCTCTCTCTCCTCTCTCTCATGGTAAGTCTAAGACTCGTGCTGTTTCAAGGAGTTTCATTAAAACACTTCCACAAATTTAAAAAAAATTTGATACATATTTACCGGGCAAATATGGACAATTCAAAACCCTCAAGAAAGAATGCAAGCTTGTATGGAAGGACTAGGATGGGATCGTGGCATTTTGTCGCTGGAAGCGCGGTTGCAATTGTGGGGGAGGAATGTTGGATTCTCTGCCTCGGGATTATTTTGAGGTTTGCACTGACTATTCACACAAGTTCTTCACTGTTCTACTACCATTCACACAGTAGAATGACACCATTCTTACTAAGTTCCTAAGTTGTCTTCCCTCCATAACTGGTCAACACAAGCACATAGGCTTTCACTCGACTGTGGCAGAGATACAACTGGCCCAGAGCGGAGATCTGGAGGTGCTTAGCTGCCCTCGACCTCCCACCCTGACTTGGCCCCTCCTGATAAAGGAGAGAGGGCCTCTGTGAAGGACCTCACCTAATTGTATGTAGAATTATTCCCAATAAAAAAGGGCCAAGCCGACCAGGTAGCGTCGTCCCTTCCACCCTCTTCCAAAGGGAGTAGGGTAGAAGGGGGTTCCAGTCCGTATATAAGCCCAGTCAGCGAGCAGGAAGGACACAGTCAGTGGAAAGCCTTAAACTTTATCCCTGCGTTCTCTATTCAACCTAACCTAGCCTTTGAATAATAACTCTCTTTGGTCAGTTAGCCTTTCCCTCTACCCGGTACAAATTGGGCGCTGCAGTCGCGGGTGACTAGTATTGTCACTTTGTATGCTACACCCCCCTCGCTCCTTTACCTAGCGAACAAATTGGGTGCTGCGGTTGTGAGGGACCGGTATCGCCATTTTGTGAGCAGAATCCTTTCACAGCCTCCTCTGGCCGCAAGAGGTACAAGAAAGGGGTGAAAACATAAGTTAGTATCTCCCTTCAGGAGAGTGTGATGGATATGGTTAGTTGGCCCCTTCCCGATTTTAGAATCTGTCGCCTTGGGAGATGAATCGGACGCCTGCAAGCGTCTGGGTCATCCTCTGAGCGTGGCGGAGCATAATAATGCATCCACCTGCTTGGAAGGGGCAACTATACCATTCCATCACCTCACAAGAGAAAGCCAAGCTAGTAGCAGAATCTCCCTTAAGGAATTCTCTACAGCCTCCATCCCTCCAGACCATCCCCTCCCAGATCCCTCCCGTCATCTCTGCCACGTCCATCCTCTCAAGTCCACCCTCCCGCCCAGATTCAAAAGGCAGAGGGGCAACCGGGAGCTTACACTTCTATTGTAGTATAAATAGGTAAGTACCTAACTTTTGTTGATTACCACAACAGCTTTTTTCAACTTATTAAAAACTTATTGCCAATAAAAAATGATATTTTCTTCATTCATAAAACAGATATTGTAATAACATTTCAGATGTTACCCTCGTATACGATCGATTGGAAATCCACTACTTGCAGCTGCTCTGGATCTGGGGTGGTTGACACTTATGAAATAGGGACGAAAGTCGTGAAAATATTGTTGGATAACGTAAGGGAGTGTAGGGAGGAGCTGGAAACACGTGATGCTCAAAACCGAAATTGGAACTATTTGATGTTGATATTCCCTATTCTGCTTCTCCTGGTTTTAGTATTCGCTAAATGTCGGGACAGAATAACATGGAAACGGGTTAGTTTGGGTCGGCACTGCTAATGAAGAATTGATGTACATACTCTAGTAAATAATAGTGTACAAATAGTTGAAACACAATTAATTGAACTTCTAGAAGGAAATGATTATCTAATTTATTTTTGTTTAATTTATTTATTACTTTTTGGTCATTTCTAGCTAGGTTACAAATTTTAAATGTCTACTTATAGCCTATATTTATGGTCTCTACACCGAATTTCAGGGGTATTCCAAAAAGAGCTTGTTCTTTTTTAACATGCATTTTTTCTCAACTTTAACTTCCTCTCAACAAGCCCTTTCATTTGATACCCATGTTGTAAAAATGCATTAAAAAATAACTGTTCCGCCATCTTGGATCGTCCGCCATATTGAATTTAGAATGACGTCACACAACTAATGGTGTATTATCATCCAATCTAAACGTGCATACAAAATTTCAGCATAATCAGTTGAGAGTATCTGCTTCAAAATCGGGATGCAAGATTCCACTCAAACATCCTTAAATACGTACATTGCAAGTTAAATAAAAGCTTTTAAAATATGCTCTTGGTACCCGTTCCACTCCACTTTAGATGCAGTTTCATTTAATGATTTTTGGTAGGATCAAAATCACCCTATAATTCGGAGCCCGTACTTATTTTGATGAATTTCCTTAAAAAATGAAGATATCGCAATGGCTCCGAAAATATGAAAATTACAACTATCTTCTTATACAGGGTGTCCCAGGAGCTATGCACGATCCGAGTCCTAAGTGTTCAACAACTCATTTCCGACCAAAAATGCCTCCTAATAGTTTTTTGCCAGAGGCCTCGTTTTCGAGCTACTCGTGATTTAAGATTTGTTTCGTGTTTTCGATCTTAAGTCATTAAAACTGTCATAACTCTCTCAGTTTTGGAGGTAGCTCAATTTCGATGACACCGTTGGAAAGAGCGTTACATTTTCTATATAATTGATGTCAGACAACGTTTTTTAAATTGCATTGAAGATCGCGATCGCTGAGCCTGGAGTCGGATTGTGCATAACTCCTGGGACACCACCCTGTATTTGAGGAAAGACGATAATGAATGAATACTATGTATATACTCGTACTTACACCTTCCTACAAAAATTTGAATTGGAAATGTTGTTGAATGGAGTTGTTACAGATTGATCAATAAGTATCTAATCTTTACATCCACAGACAGAAACTGGAGAAAGTGACAAGATTGTGTTGAATATGGTTGGAAAACATGAAACCCTACCCTATATATAGTAATTAATGTATATGAATTTCACGAATAGAAAGCTGGGAAATTAATTTGACATTCCGATATTAATCTTTGTCAAAAGTAGAAGAATAATGGTTTTCTGAATTTTGGGGCTGGATGTATCTTGGATGTAACCATGTGAGAATACATGGTTTGTTAATTTAGTCCTGTATCGCTCAATCATTTAAATTGATGCAAGTACCCATTGATGAGCCCATTCGGACTGCTGCAACAGTCTTTTGTAGGTTGGCTGTGCCATGTTCTATAAAACCTTTACTCCGAGCAGTCATTGAATGTGATTGTAAGCTCATCTGACCTTGCGTGAAGTTTTGAAGGTCTTCAAAGCAATTGGATAATTTTTGAAGGTCTGGACGCATGTTGAGAAGATGGAGTTGGTGTATGGGTCAATTGTTCCTCCCTGATCACGTGGTTAACAATTTTCTCCATAGTTTTCAATAGGAAGGACATGAGACTGATGGGGCTTTTCCAAAGTTGATGAAAGCCTGCCTTAGGAATGAAGACTATGGACCTTCCTCCACATTTTTGGAATGTGATTCAATGTGTAGATGGCCCTAAAGATCTTTACCGGCACTGGCACGAGAGCCTTCGTAAAGGACCTTGAAGATGTTGGTTCAACGAAGCTCTACGGTTGTTGATTCTCGAATGGAGTTGTGAAGCTTTTCCAACATAGAAACTCCTGCACTGATCCACGAGTTCAACCTTTAGAAGCGCAGCAGCCTTTGCTATATCGTTGTGAGCGTTCGAGGTGCAACTGTGTGAAATCTTTGTTGGAGTGTCTCCACTCCTACAAATGCAAGGGACAAGCAAAATGTCAGTCACGAATGTGTTGTCAACCAGGTGATCTATCTTCAGTGTGAAGGGGATCAGCGCAGAAGTTTCTATGTTGGAAAAGCTTCTCAAATCAATTTGAGAATCAACAACCATAGAACTTCGTTGAACCAACATTGGCCTCTTTGGAAAATATTTGGAGCCATTGCAGTAGCTTCATTTTCTAAGTAAATTTCCCTTTGTCATCTTTCAAAAGTAAAAACAACATTTATTGGTGCCACCCAGAAACAAAATAAGTTCCTAGAGTGTACCTACCTGTATTTGGAAACTGCTGAATTGTAATGAAATTACAGAAAATGTTGTCCTGTTTTTTCCAGGAATTCATCCAGAAGTTGAATGACACCTTTCCTCGGGACAGCTATCCGTATATAGTGTGTGTGGTCACTGGGAGGAGATTCCTAGCCAGCACGAGGTCCCACGTTGCTATACAACTGTTTGGAATTGTGGGCTCTACCAGGGTAGGTGGATTCAATTGGATAACCATTCATTATTTCCTCAGTAGGTACTTGTGCTTACATTGGTAGATTAGTCTTCAATAAACTCAGGCATGGCTTCACACAATATGGGAAAATATGACCATTTAAGTGAAATCAGATCAAAATTCAATCTGCAGCATGATAGTATGAGCAAATATTCCGAAATTTTGTCTTTAATTGAGTGGAATGTGGGCAATTTTTGTGCAAAGAAAATGTCAACTGTCCATTTCACTGCGCAAAAAATGTTTCTAAATAACACTATTATATTCAAACATATTGAATTTTTAGGATTTTTGCAATTTTATTGATTTTTTATAGCACTTTAAGGAATTTTAGTACAGTTATCAGCATAAGTTTCAGCTTCGGTTTTTAAATGACCTAGTTATAATTTAATTTGCTCAAACAGTGTTGCCAGACGAATTAATTTTCTTTTTTGAAATGCTTGCTTTTTGGTGACTGCACCAAGTGTTTATCTCAACCCTGTCGAGAGTTATCTTTTGGATATTCAGGGTGGCCAAAATTTAATGGACCAGGCATCTATCTCCGTAATTTCCAAGCCTAAAACGAAAAAATTCAAATGATAACTTCACTCATTTTTAACAAGAAATTCAAATATCACAATTTTGCGCGTTGCACACGTGTGCAAATGTGCGATTTGCGCATCAACTTTGTCATTTCAAATGAGAACCGCCATTTTTTATTGCAGATTTGGATTCTGCTCAAGATTTCATGAAAATTTGACCCCTCAACCAATTTTTTTGATTGCGCGTAACCGGTTCAGCGACCACGCAAAGTTGCGCAACCCCAAAATTTGTCAAATAGTTGATGATGGTGAACTGTAAAGTGTGGCATATGAATTGTCATTGCTTTTCGACGCTGATTCACGTGATACTATCCGTTTTTTGATTTGACTTAATTTTTGCGGAATATTGACCAAAATTTGTTTACTTTGCGTCCGTTTTTTTTTTATTCTAGGCGCCTGTTTTCAGATTGTAAAATGTTGAAAAAGGTAAAAATAAAAGATTGAAACCTTCTTCAGTGATCAAGTGAAAAATCATCTTAATCTGAGAGTTGAAAGTAGGAATAAATTATGATTTTTCACGCAAAATAAAAAAATTTTGGTCATTATTCCGCAAAAATTAAGTCAAATCAAAAAACAGATATCATCACGTGAATCAGCGTTAAAAAACTGGCAATTCATATGCCACACTTTACAAATCACCATCATCAAATATTTGACAAAGTTGGGGTTGTGCAACTTTGCGTGGTTGCTGGTTACGGGCAATCAAAAAAATTGGTAGAGGGGTCAAATTTTCATGAAATCTTGAGCAGAATCTGAATCTGCAATAAAAAATGGGGGTTCCTGTTTGAAATAACAAAGTTGATGCGTAAATTGATATTGTGATATTTGATTGTGATATTTGAATTTCTTGTTAAAAATGAATGAAGTTATCATCTGAAATTTTTTTAGGCACTGAAATTACGGAGATAAATGCTTGGTCCATTAAATTTTGGCCACCCTGTATATCTGCGATCACACTTGATAGAATAGTGATCACACTTCACTTACGGCAGAAATATGGCTGGCACAAGTGGGGGTTTGGAAGGGTTGAGGTACCCTGAAGTCCCCACTCCAGTCAGGCCGTGGCTCTCCTACTCTTCCAGTCAAACCAGAGAGGGGAAACAGGGCTACCAAACCTTGGTCAGGATTGCCTGCCTGACAAACTGGAGCCTTGCCAGATCCAAATTCAAATGAGGAGGCGGCTGGGGATGGCTTACAAGTAGATGATATTGAAAGTGTATCGCGGAAAGAGCTCAAAGCTGTCCCAAACATCGAGTTCCAGAAGTGTTTTAAGAATTGGAAAAAGCCTGGCTTAAATGTGTAATGTCTAGTGGGGATAGCATCGATGTTGATGAATAAATAAATATCCGTTTTTTTCACACCTCGTATGAAGAAATAGGTAAATGATCGTTTGGCATTTTATGTTATAATCTATCTAATGTTGAAGCCTCACACAGTTTTTGTATGCCCTTAGCTCTGTGTGATTGCAAATGGTCCCATTGCGGACGGGCGCATACCCAAAGCTCCCCATGGGCGAGTTTTTAAACGTGAAGCTCCCAGCTATCTTTCTCTTCGTATATGCAAAGCTCCCCGCACTCGTTCCCCTCATCTATGTGAAGCTCCCCTCCTCCTTTCTCTTCATGTAGGCGAAGCTCCCCGTCACCTACACACGAAAATCACCTAATACTTCAATAATACTGATACCTCAATTTGCAGTGACCTACAGTGTAGGCAATTGCGCAACCATTTACTGCAGCCACCTAGAAAAAGATTCTACTCTACGAAGCTCAGTAATCAATAAAATTCTCTATAAACTGCATGGTAAAATTCTCTATAAACTGCATGGTACATCAGAGTAGATCACGAGGAAGCTTGGTGAACAAAACATCATGGTGACAAAACTATTTTTATAAATTGGGTAAGGGTGATGGTGTGCTCATCGTATTTCTCAATCAGTTTCGCAAGCCACACATTCTTTTTAATGGATCTACTTTGCCTATGATTCACCTGTTCCGTGTTTATTTTAATGTAAATATCAGTCTGATATTTGACCAAAGCATCAAGCATCGCGACTGCAACGAGTACCGGATGCTACACACGTGGAGACATCCATGTTGTTCGACGATCACTGAGAGCTGTTGTTCAAATCACCGATAAGGCTTGAAACGCCTCCAGAGAGGAAAAGAGAGAGACTGGGAGCTTCACGTACACCCATTCTCTCAGCACGGGACGCTTCGCGTACACCTGCTAGAGCTTGCTGGGGAGCATCGAGTACAGCCCAAACGCCTTTCACTTCGGACGGGGAGCTTCGCGTAGTCACCCATTGCGGACATCCTACCCATTTTGTATCATGTCTGACTTCATGATAACTGATTGTATGACTGCTATATTGCCAGGTTCATATCCTCAGCTCTAATTCATACAAAGTCTTGAGTGCTGGGCAAGAGGACTGGTTCGCTGTTTTCTCCCCAGAGAGTTTGGGAAGGGTCACTCACCTAGTGCTGTGGCAAGATTATACCAGGTGTTGTCCCAGTTGGTAAGTTTGTAACGATTGAAACGTAAGATCATGAATGAAGTTATATTTTTGATCCACTAATTTTAAGATGACTATCACGAGTATTGTGTCTTTGATGTTGATATTCAAAACTGCTCTCGTTTCCTTAGCCATTTCTTTATCCACTGTTCAAGATTCACTCTTTGTTGAGCAACTAACGCGATAATGCTTGCCACTTAAGTTACTATGCTACGATCCATTATTAAATACAGTCAAAATGTTTAGCTTGAGACACGTTACTGAACGATATAATGACATTATTACTGACGGTCCAAGGTTAGAGTGAAATGATGGAAATGAATGAAGTAGTAATGTCATTATCCGTAATGACGTTATTATTGATTATGGTCCTGGTGAAACCTCGAGGTTTCAGTCCAGGAGCCTGGTACAGTGATTGTTTAAAAATTATCTTCCTTTAAAATTTTATATTATAAGAACATTGAAGCCATAACATTTTATAGGCCAAGCCTATCATTGGGCAAGTAACCTAAAGGGAGTAGATCATGTTCACAATTGTACAATCGACATATAATATATGTGGGTAGTGGTATACATAATATGTATACCCGTGGTACATAATATTATTATGTATTAGTATCAATTTGATTTAATGGTGTAGGCCCCCGGCCACCCCTCAAGACGCACGGGAGGAAGAATTTAAAGGTAGGAGCCCCCCCCCCCTCTCCCCCAGAGAAGGATAAGGGTGGGCGGAGGAGTGGAACTGGAGGATTTGTTCCCCCTCTCCAGCGGGGTCCCTTGAAGACCAGGGAAGGGATGCACCTTAGGGAGGGGGCAGTGATGCCACCTGGGCCCTCTCCAAGAGACCTCCCCATCCATTAGTTTCTCTGCTGCGAAGTCGATAACATTGAAGTGATAGTGCCCGTTGTGAGTGACAGTTGTGTGTGTGAAGGTAGATTTGTTACCAGTGGTTTATTTCAACAGCTCCTAGGAACTACACCCCCCACGCTTTGTGAAGCCAAGTAGTGAGGCATTAACATCGGTTGTACAGTCAAAATACCTAGTCCCCATCAAGACAAACCTCCCGGGAAGTCAGCACGCGCTAAGAACTTGGACATTTGGATTGCGCTCGAGCTAGCTTGCGTGGCCCCCATCACCTGTGAGGTAGTGATAGTTGCCCTGCTGCTATTAATTATCAATATAGGATTGCTGTGATAATCAACCCCATTCTGGCTCGCTTAGCTCTTTCCTAGCATCCGCCCCCTCATGGCTCAAATTCAGCTCGTGGAGCTCACCAGCCTTTTCTTTACTAATATCAGAAGTGCTCCTAGGTATTCAGTTAATATCGTTCGTTGAAATCTATTATTTTGCTATAGCTCGTAAGTTAGCGTGTAAGTCTGTTTCGTTTAGCTCTAAGCTCGTCAAATTATTTTCTTCATTATCTATTCTGATATATATATTGCTTTACCTTAGTATTTGCCTGTTCGAAGCTTTTAATAAACTGTACGTTATTAGCTCGTCTAGCTCTCTATTATACCTATATTCCCTGCAGCTTAGGGTTGGATCTTTACATTCTGTCAGCTCCCTTCAGGAGTCCTCGACCCCTCAGGTCAGCTACCCCAAATATTAACGCTCATAAACTCATAAAGCTGTTCAAGCTATTTCGGCTCTCTCAGCTCAAAGGCTCAGGTAATTAAGGGGCTTACAATGGCTCAATAAATTATCTATCTATCTATCTAATTGTTTTGATAAAGGCTTGCAGTTGGTTTTGGCTTTCAGTCCTCATTCCACCTGATGATTCCTCATGATTGCGGATAGTTGAATACCAGACTCAGCTCCAAAAAGTGCAAATGCCCCCGTATCCTCTCATCATTTAGTTGATTTTATGTTATAGGTACTGCTGCATAATTAAAGTGTACGACGTGACACATCAAACTTGGTACGAGTTTCCTATGGAGAGATGGAGTGCTGTTACGTCTAACCCTGATGAAACCCGACTCACTATTCTCGTCGGCCGAAGATATTTTCCCGAAAAACACTTAGCTGAAAGATTCAAATTCCAACACCACTACTGCCGAGAGCTCAGAAACACACATTCACTGATCAGCCCTCTCACCAAGTAAGTCACAATGTTATCATTTTTTGTTGGTAGGTATACAATTGAAATGTTTCCAGTAGTTTAATAACATTCCATTGATGCAAGTTGATCGTTCCAGAGAGATTATCGCAATCATTTATGTTAATTTGAGTTGAAATTCGTGCGTTTTGTACCCAAGGAAAAACTTGTTCTAAATAATATTAAATGTGGCATTCCCGAGCCAAATGAAACCTTTTCCACATCAAATGAAGAGATTTATTCATTTATAAGAACGGGCGAACCGAATTACAGGAAAATAGTATTATAAAAAAAAAAAAAGTTTAGAGTTACTGGTATAATAAATGAAATACAGCTATGGTGAAGATTTGAAACTAGATACAGGAATACAACTGCAAAAATCAATATATTGGAGAAGACAAAATTAACGACTTCAAAAATCTAACAGAACTGTTGAAAAAGTCCAACTCAGGGTGTAGATGAACGAGGCAGTTTGCTAAACGAGGTGTGCGGCACAACGGGCGATACTGAAGGTTTTTTGTGGGGGCAAAACTCACGTAGAACGGTGGAGAGCTGCAGGCGGAGAGAGGAGGCACAAGGAGGCCTATCTCTCCGAGTAGTGCTGGCGAGACTATTGCTCCATTCAACAGCTTGTGCAAAAATACCAGGACTGCCACATGTTGTTGGCTATCCAAGGGCAGAAGGTGACACACGCCCATCAGGGCAGCATAATCAACTTCATCCTGAGGGATTCCAAGCTTGAAGGCAAATACCGAAGAAATTTATGTTGGACCTGTTCCAGAGTATGCTTGTGTACTGCGTATGATGGCGACCATATGGGAGAGGCATACTCCAATAGTGGCAGGACCAGTACCTTATACAGAACAGTGATGGCCTGGATGTCATTGAACTCCGGAGATTTGAAAATCCTGTACTATGCTTGTTTCCATGGTGGTGTAAGCTATGCCATACTTCCACGAGGCCATTGTGCTCTAACTCATTCTTCTGACAAAGAATTAGGGGTTGCGGCTATGGGACAAAATGAATTGGCATTGAGAAGAACCAAATTCCTAAAGATCTTTACCCACTCCTCTCGGCTAATTCAACCACAAAACAGGTTTTTTGCAGAAGTATCGTCAATGTCCTATTCGACTGGCCTCGTCGATCGAAGGCATTTTGTCTCATTGATGATCAGATAGGGCAATACCACCTGCAAGAGGTTTACACCCATGTCTAAAGAAGGTGTAAAGCAAGAAGAAAGAGATGGTGTAAAGGAATCTTAGCAGCCAGGGACACATCCTTGTAGAAGGCCAAGGTGTAGATTGTGCAACCTGGTGATTGAGGGCCCTACTTTCTCCTCCTCGAACTCCAATCACTCATATAGGTGCCAGGGTTCATCAGAATGCCAATCTAGGATTTGTGTTTATCAACTCATCTGCAAGAAATGTTCGCCCCCAGAAGCCTTTTATGTTGGCAAAACCACGACGCCCCTCAACCTTCGCATGAACTACCAAAGGGCCTCATTAAGCCAAAGCCATCAAGCCACATTTGACGATTGTTATGGCGCAAAAGTTTTACGCACCATGCCAAAGGGGAATGATCGGCTTCTTCAGCAATCGGAGAGGGCGCACATATGGATTTTGGGTGCCTCAATTGTTGACGCTGTGCCAGTTGGTTATGAAAAGCGTCATAGAAGAAATCAAGCAACCAATCCCACAACAACAACCTGTTGTATTCATTCTTGTTTCTCCTAAAAGTTTTGAAAAAGGCTGTACGCCGAAATATTAACTGTACTCTTTCGTCTTTATTCTTTAGATTATGTGTGACACCCATCATAAGTACCTATTACAGGTCAGACACCTGGCAAAGGAATGAGTTATGATGACACTAACTTACTCTAGCAGCAGATATTGGGACCAAACCGTTCGGTTAACAGAATAGATTACGGTCTCTGCGTTTCTTCTGGGACTTTGGCGAGCAGGTAGGTAATCAAAAAGTATTGCCCTCAATACGTTGCCATTGCACTGCTGGGTTGTAGCCAGATGTCGGCCCTCTGGCTGTGGATGGCTTTGTCACAGGTTCCATAACGGTGCTTGACACAACCTGACTGGAGCTCTCCATGAGATTGGTGAGATAGTAAGTTGGTGCAGCGAAGAGCAAATACTTGAAATATTATCATCCTATGAAACAGAGGTCTGCAGGAAGATCTTCTATGAGCCGCAGCCCCTAATTCTTTGTTAGAAGAATGAGTTAGAGCACAATGGCCTTGTAGAATGATGGCATAGCTCACACCAGGTGGTACCATGGAAACAAGCATAGTACAGGATTTTCAAATCTCTTCATTTGATGTGGAAAAGGTTTCATTTGGCTTGGGAATGCCATATTTAATATTATTCAGAACAAGTTTTTCCACAATAAAATTTATGGTTAGCAATTTCTTGCATTGTTCAGTTGAAACGATTATTCTACTACTGCCACTTTAATTTAATTTAATTTAGCCACTTCTTTATATTGAATAATGTATATATATACATTTTTATCCATTTTATTTTTTCAGACAACATCGCTTTGTTCATTCACACTGTATGCGAACGTGTTTGGCATTGACATTTGTTCTAACTCTGGGTTCCTCTGTAATTGTAATGGATCATTATATTGCACTAAGTAAGTTCTCCTTCAACTCTCATACATTAGGTGGTAAATTGGTAGAGATTTAAAAGTAAAAGTCATGTCATCCATTGAGCGACTAAATTCTACCTCACTAATGTAGTCAAGGGACAGATAAGAATAAAGATGGTTGTCCGGTTTCTTTATATGATTAAATTAATAAATGATCCATTTACCTTCTTTCGTAGTGCGATTTGAAACTGAGATGAGTTCTATAACTAGACCAAGTCAATAATTGAACAAAACAAACAGAAATTAAGCTTGGGCAATGCTCGAATGGATTTGCTATTATCCCCTCCATCTCCCTTCAGACAGTAAATTCAAAATTTTCAAAGTTTGTAACACAGCTAAATTGAAGTTATAGTATAACAAAAAACAATACCATAAAGCGGGGTTACTTTGTGACTGCGGTATTTTCCGTTAGAAACTCGTGCGAAGTCAGTTGTGTCAGAACGTTAAGTGACGTCTGACACCTGTTAACCACCAGAAATATAAAAAACCTCTTTGAAAAAAAACCACAACACTTGAAGAAAGATAAATGAAATCAATAAATAGGTGTGGTAAATTAAGTGAATTGTTAACAACAGTAAACTTAATTCACAAGAATTCGTGGTGCTTGTGAGAAAATATAAAAAAGAAACCAAATTTTTCTACTAGGAACTTCTTTTTAGAAGGAATTTAATTACTTTCACTTTTATGTGCTAGTTGAAGCGGGCAATTGCTGAAATATCATAAAAACGATAAAATTATTTTACTTCAAGTCGGTTTCGAATTGTTACATCATTACAGCAGCATTTTGTCCAGCTCTGGAACAGAAAAAATGTTCCTATAAGAGCTGGTCCGTATGGGCTTTTTAATATAAACAACATTTCTTTGAATGAGTATTTCATCAATTTTATTAGGATGTTTGCAATAGGATCCTGTTCGAATTCTCACCCAATTTTCGTGCTTTTTTCCATTAAGGTGTAAGCCTCCCTTCTACGAAATTCCCCAGATCTTGAAGAGATTTGTAAATAATAAGGGTTGGTAGCGGACCTGAAGGGTCAAGATTCCCTGAAGGGGGTCACTGTCAAAGATCCTCCTAGGCTGCAGGGGAGTGACGATCACGAGTCGTGGGGACACACAATCACAAGCAATCAATGTATTACAAAAAGATGTGTGTGGGATCACATATGAGATCACCAAAAAGCACATACAGTATAAATCTAAGAAATACAGAAATCGAGATATCTATGTGTCAGAATACGTATATCTAATAGTGTGTAGTGAGATCTTACGAGCTAAAAGAGCATGAATCAGTAGGTGAGCAATGAAGATCAATATGCGAAATCAATAATGATCAATGCCAAAATACGAAATATGAATATAAAACTGGCAAGAGCAATAGCAATCGATGGAAGGAAATAGTAAAAATGGTAAGTAACTAGATCTTAAGGAACAAGAGCGATGAAAGATCAACGATCTTAATGTCAAAATAGGCTAGAGCCTTATCTCAGAATCTAAACGATTTACTAGGATGGATCTCCTCCAATCAACAACAGAAAACCTAATGCAATCAACTGAGAGCACCGTGAGGCGGTGGAAGCAATCAATATTCAAGCTCAATTACAGAGATCCCAGGGATCTTATAACCCAGAGGGTGTAAAAAGCTGGCGATCTAAAGCAAAAGAGCATCATTTTTGCTGTAATAGAAGTGGACATGCTTAAAAAGCCCACTTTATCAATATTAACGGAGTTAAGCGACTGTAAAACCCTCAATTTAGTTACTGAAGTAAATATTCGAACAAATGGGCTCAAATATTTGAATATTGTATGTGAACATTGCTTAAAACATACTTTCTATTCCTTAGCATTCTGCACAGCGTCTTGCTCAAAATCACTCCATCCACTGACTGGTTGTTTTAATGTCGAGTTATTATTTTTCATTTTAGCCCCTAATATTTTCTTTTGGTTCATCACGTTTGTTAGGCTATTACTTCATTTAATCCAAAAAGACTTAAGTGCCCTGCTCAACCCGAATCCTTATTCTACAACTTTTTTCCCAAAGTGTCCACTATTGGTACAGTGTTCACCATTGGTGCTTTTCCCTTATATTGACGATATCTTCTACAGTCGCACTTGAAATCATTTTTCAGTGGGAAATCCATTAACCATCTACATTGTCATTGGTGTTGCTGTCACTGCCACTCTAATTGCATCCGTCCCTTACACCATTGCTTCGTTCTTGTTCACGTGAGTATGTTACGAAGAAATTCGAATAACAAATTTTAAATTCATTTTTGATCCAGATTTTGATGAGAGATGGTAATTATTGCACAAAAGTTTATTATTTCTGTATTGGATAACCCTTCTACGTTAATCACTGACCATGTTTCTTAGCAATAGTCTATACCAAGCAACGTCATCTGAACTCCTGCCCGGTAAGTAGCTCGATTCACCGAGTTCATTTCAATCAAAATGAATCAAACAAAAAACCTACCCTTTTGCAACATATGTTTTTGAAATTTCGATTTTTTAAAAATATATCCCTCATAAATCATTTCTTAGGGTTGGTTCATCAAGAAGCCAAGATGCTGGCTCATCCTGGATCAATGTTCGATTTATGAGCCAAATTCATTTTGTAAACTTTGGTCCTGTAGTTTCCCAGAAAATCTTTGGATGGACGGATTTTCAAAGAAATTTTCATTTGGCTTTTGAAATCTACGTACCTTGAAACGTAAACCAACAACTTTTATGAGGGATGTGGTTGCTCGTTTTATGACCCTCAGTCTGGAACTAGCGGAGCATTCAAGATTCATCCCAATGCTTCAATATTCACGTGCGAGGCAGTGGCGATTAGAGAGGCTCTTAGATATGCGGGAGTAAGAGTTTCAAATGGGTGCAAAGGTAAATCACATTCTCATCGAGATATTGGAGGCAGTTTACCAAATGAAAGTTCGGGGCCAACAAGTGCAATTCGTGTGGACGAGGGCGCATGTTGGAGTGACAGGGAACGAGGTTGCAGACTCTTTGTATAACTCAGCCCGGCAGAACGGTTTCAACTTGGACAAGTTGGGTTGCCGTTCAGTGATATGTATGTTTGTGCTTACAGACAGTTGAAAATAAATTGGCAACAGACATATAATGATGCAAGAGTGGGAGTCCAATATCGTCTTATGAACCCCCGAGCGTCTGTAAAACCATGGTTCTCACAGTTCGAGTTTAGCAGGCCGGAGATCCGGGCGATCAATAGGTTACGGTCCAATCACGGATTGTGTGGGGCGTACCTGCATCGCATTGGAGTCAGGGATTCTTCGAGTTGTGACGTTTGTGGCAGGGAAGAGGAAACTTAGAAGCACATCTTCATGGATTGTCCAAGGAACTGGCTGGCAAGACACCACATGCTGACTTCAGTTGGTCGTCATTTGGAAAATCCACAATATTTTGAACAAATTATCCATTGCAAACTGTTATCCGTGTACAAAGAGCTATGCACTTTCATTATAACACTCAATACAAACATTTAAAACAACACAAAATTAATAGGTAACAATTTATAAAGTGTTCATTTTATACAGTTGTTATTTTGCAATAAAAGCTTCATGGTATGGCTGCTTGCTAATGACAAATGAAGGAAAAAAAACTTTTATGAGGATTGATAATGTTGAGAGAGGGTGAGTGGATGAATGAGTGAGAGAAAGAATGAATGAGTGAGTGTGAGGGGGAGGGAGAGAGAGAGAGACACATGTATTTATTGAACAACGAATAAAAATGGGGTACTGGTGATACATTTACTGGTGAACGTGTTAATGTAGAGGTGGGTAGTGAGTGAGTGACCTTGTCCCAAAGAACTTCTCTTTCAAGTGAACTTGTCCCAAATGACCTGCGGAGGGAGGACCTGCAGTTCAGGTCCCATTCATTCACGAAGTGAACTGCAAGTGTCGCATTCATCCACTTCTGAACTGGTGAACTTCTCCCACTGACCTTGTCTCTGGACTGAGTGACCTGCAGGTCGTCTACTCTACCAAGTTTGCCACTATTTGACGTATAAATCACACAATAATTTTCAAATTTTCAGGAGAAGCTTGGCGAAGATGAGAAAAACGAAAACCTTGGATCTGGGTTTGACCGAACTAATTGAGAAAATGAGGAAAGAAGATGAAGGGGAGCACATGCGTAGATCGTCGCATTCACATTCGATTATGGACGTCCATCGCGGTTCCGAATCGAGTCTCACGAAAAAACCGGGGGAAGTGAAAGAGATCTCAATCAGAGAGAAAAATTCGCCGAAAAAATCCTATCGGTCGAATAAAAGTGACTCATTTAAGAGAGGTAAAGGTGGGCCGTGATGTTTCACGGTAAACTCATGGTACCTTTATTTTTACACAAAATGAAACTTTCCTCTGTGTGAGAAGAGTTACGAGTGCATGAGTGATGTTTAAAGACGGATAATTCAAATTGATAGAATTTGCATTCTACGTTCCTGCATACTGAGAGAAAATGGACATAATCATGAAAGTAAATTTAAAATGATGACAGTCACACCGATCAAAATTGAGTCAGTAGAGGGAAAGATAGGAGGAGAAGTGAGAGACGGCAAACATGGCGTTTGTCTTCACTTTTTTTCAAATTGTTTACGAGCAGGGGTTAGCCCAAAAAAACTTGGGGGTGAATCAGTTTTGTCAAGGTTCAAATTTATAGTATCCACCTTTTAGAGTGTTGGCTGTGTTAAAGCAGGGTTCAGATCCATCCAAAAACGCTGCGAATTCTTTCACTGGGGCTTATTCAATTGGCTTGCGTTCATGATTTGAATTTCTACTAAGCTTTGGAGTGTCCCTGTTTCACAGGTGCTAGAGCGATTATTGAATTTCAGGAGATACGAATAGAGCACGTAAATCTATTCTCAACCAAAATACCTATTTGGATTGATCAGTTGATCATATTTGTGTGCCTCCTGAAATTCAATAGTCGCTCTATCACCTGTGAAACACGCACACTCCAAAGCTTAGTAGAAATTCAAATCATGAATCATTGAATAATAAACCCCAGTGAAAGAATTTGCAGCGTTTTTTTTTTTTTTATGGTTATCAGAATACTTTGACCCATGTATCGGCTATTAACCCTTTTAGGAGTTCACTCCAGTATCCACGTTCACTACATCACTAGGTTACTGCAAACGAAACAAAAACAATAATAAACCAAAATAACGCAAATGTTTCACCATAAATCGGGCCATAGATACATCGGGAATGGTTTGAGCTACGGACCGGGGAAGGGCTCATTCGATTCCTCATGGAAAGTTCTTCAACAAAAGTCCAAATTTAAGCCGCCTTGACTTTTTTGAAGTTTTTAAGGATTTTACTATCCTCCGCCAGATTGGAGGGCAACATTGGAGGAATCGCACCATAGCAAAGAGGTGACTACCCAATGGGTAGTACCTACCCATTGACCTACCCAGGGACCTTTTTCCATACCCTTGGGACCTTTCTCCTCTTCACTATTTCTAAATCCTAATTTCTACTGTAGAAGTATAAATCAATCGTTATACCTATATCTGATCGTTTGTAAACACCTTTTGGATGTTTTTTTCCATCAGGAAAGCGTTTTTCGTCCAGGAATATTTTCACGATACAGATGCACAAGTGGATGGCCTCTTCAATTTACCGACCGATTCGCGTTGAGGATTATGGACATAGTCGTTTAGCTGTGGGATTCCACGTTTGTGGCTGGTAAGCTGAACATTCATGATTCACCTATATACGCTACGCAAAAAAAATTGTAGTTACATTATATGAAGAGTATAGAGAAAAAACAGATTTGTAAAATTTTCACAAAGCTGAGAAAAACGCATTTTTCATTTAAAAACCAATTGGCATGTTACGGTTTATATAAAGAACAATCTTTTAAATGAAAATCAGTCACAAAGGAACCTGCGAACAAAACTGTAACGAACATCGTATTACAAAAATGAAACGTTGAAAAATTTTGAAACTCCGAATTGAAGCCCGTAAGTCCCATGAAAGACCCAGCAAACTCATCTGAAACAGACAAGAACCATATTTGTCGAGGTTTTAAAAATTGAAATAAGATTTTATCAGTAATCAGTACTGTAGCTGGACGCAGCATCGATTGCTATCAAATCAAGCAGTAGAATTTTGTCGTAAATTTAGGCAACACTCCCCTCTTAAAGATGAACAAGGATCGAAAAAAGTCTGCTGTCGGGTTACCAACTCGCATGAGGGTCATTAAATCATTGTACTTGGCTTTTGAAATGGGGAGTCGTTATGGATAAGTAGGAAACAATGGCAGTTAGTAGGTACGACCCCATGAAAAAAATATATATTGTAAGTTTATGCTGTGTATAATTCGTTATGATATTACGAAACTGTGTTGAAGAACTGATTAATGAATTATTTACCTGAATAGGTAGATAATGGTAATACATGGAAAAGGTTGTATTGAATGTAAGAATGGTTGTACTGAAAAAAAGTGATCTCATAACGATTCACGTTATGTTAGGTGGTTCACGTTGTCTCTGGAAGGTTAATAATCAACATGAAAACTGTCAGTGTGGTTTCTCTATAATCGATAGAAGTATAGTATTGCGGACTTTCTTGTGACTGATGATGAGTATAATCAATACATAGAATACTACATGATATACCTATCACCAATAGTTTTAGCAGTGCACGAGAAATAATGACTTCTAGAGGTAAAATTTTGATACAATGGGATACATTGTTCCAATTTAATTGGAAATGTCCAATTTTTGACAATCTAATAAATATGTAGGTGATATATCCAATTGATTTCCCAGTCAGTTGGTACTGAATGATCGGAATCGTTAAGGATATTGCCGAAAACGCCCAATTTGGGCGGGGGAAGATTTCTTGGGTCGTTGTCGAGTATGCCAGCTGTCAATCCAGTATTCCAAATCCATGCAGCGGAGGAACACATTGCAGGTCCAAATAATACTTGGATTTACAAATTTATGAAAAATTAATTCTAGTTTTGGATTTCATTGGAAAATAATAAACCAATAACAGAAAAGGTGCAATTTTCCGTTGTTTTAACCACCTTACTTTAGACATCATTTATACTTGTTGACGTTAAGTTGATTACTAGGAGAAAAACTTGAATTTTCAAGTTATGCAACTTTAAACATCTTCGTGAAACTGCCATTTTGCATATAATCTATATTTAGTTGGCAAACTTGGATTTTCTCACTCAAAATGGCCTTAGGTTTCAAAATATAGTTCTTGTATTATCTACTCCACTTGTGGTCCCATGTTTTCGGCCACACCTCCAGAATGGCATCAGGTAGGTAGATGATTCCTTCGAACACTTGTTGGATGTAGACGATCCTTCTGAGGGACGCAAATTTTTGAAATAATGTACGAGATTTTTTTTGTCTTTCAGGGGACTCGTGATTTGTACAATTTTGGCCAATCTCATTTTCCTCATTGTGTGGCTTGTGCAACTGGGATGGCTGGAAGGTCGAAGCGGAATTATGATAACGACCGTGGCAATTGCCATCGAATTAGTGAGGTCGTCGATTGTCATACTGCTTCAGTCTTGTTACACTGTTTATTACCAAAAGGTGGGTTCACTTTGTATTCTTTGCTTTGTACAATGAATAACTGTTCCCCCTGTCACTTTAATCCCAGGTTTGATGATTTTCTTGAGTTTCAATCCAAGACACATAAAACCCAAAAACGTCTGCCAAGTGGGTGTGGCACATAGCTTCCTCGTATCCATAACATGACTGTGTAGATCATTGAAAATTATTATTGACTAAAGAACTTCGTAAATATTGAATCAAATTAAATTTATTGTTATGCAGGAGCATACCTTGAGAAAATAAAGGTAGGCATGTTCAACTATTGAACAAACTATAAAACACACCTAATAATAAAAATTGACATTGACGCTGAATGGATAGATGACTGAAGTGATAAATAATTATTATGACATTTCTAAAAATAAAATATGAGCATCGTTCAACGACGGATCAAATAATGTTGGGTTGACTGCAGCGTCGTTGCAAAGTACCCAACAGCCGTCATCCCTCCGCGCAGTGGCTGTATAATGTCCAGAAAAAACAGTCCTGCCATGATGGGAGACGACGGCAGCGCAGACATAGGATATTCCAAAAATATTGATGTGTTCTGGATCGAATCCGTCAATAAGAAGAAACTTATAGGGGATCATCTACACATCAAACCGAACAATCCCTGAAAATTTCATCGAAATTGGTCAAGAACTCCCGGAGTTATGCGCGTAACAAGGATTTCACGTTTGCGCATGCGCAGAGGCTACTGTTGATCCGGGGGTTATGAAACCTATAGGGGACCATTACACATCAACCCAAACAATCCCTGAAAATTTCATCGAAATTAGTCAAGAACTCCCGGAGTTATGCGCGTAACAAGGATTTCACGTGTGCGCATGCGCAGAGGCTTCTATTGATCCGGGGGTCATGAAACTCATAGGGGACCATCTACACATTGAACCGAACAATCCCTGAAAATTTCATCGAAATTGGTCGAGAACTCCCGGAGTTATGCGCGTAACAAGGATTTCACGTGTGCGCATGCGCAGAGGCTTCTATTGATCCGGGGTTCACGAAACTCATAGAGGACCATTCACACATCAAACCGAACAATCCCTGAAAATTTCATCGAAATTGGTCAAGAACTCCCGGAGTTATGCGCGTAACAAGGATTTCACGTTTGCGCATGCGCAGAGGCTACTATTGATCCGGGGGTCATGAAACCTATAGGGGACCATCTACACCCCAACCCGCACAATCCCTGAAAATTTCATCATAATCGGACCATAACTTCGTGTAGTTTTGCCCATAACAAGGATTTGCTGATAGACAGACACACAGACAGAAAGACAGACACGGAACCAAAATTGTTCAGAAAGGTCTAAAACGCAAAATGCTAGTGGAATTTTTGATTTTGGAGACAAAAAAATTTCGCATTCCGAAAGTGAAAACAATGCTTCCGCTACCTCGATAGACTCGGAAGCAAAAGGAATTTATAAAATTCCTGTGATTTCCCTTGCTGAAGTGGTTTTTATGATAAATAACATTCTGACGAGAAAATTTTAACACTTAGTGGTACGATGATCCACAAACTTTGAGGCATTTATGTCTGTGGGTTGAAGAATCTCATGTTCCTGAATGAAGCTCAATTTCTACACTCTCTGAGATTGTTTAAAACATTTCAATGATCTACATATTCATGTTACTCATACGAGGCTATAAACCATATCCGACGTGACAATTTTTTAATTTTTTTTTTTTTTTTTACAGAGATGTAACTTTGAAGTGAATTGTTTGGATCTCTCTGGTCTTCGGAACGACGCGAAGATCGTTAATCACAAGTATTTCCTCATTGCCGTCACCAAACCATACTACCATCCGTTGAAAACAGACGAGGTCCAGGTGAGTTTGAACATTATGTTTATTTATTTATTTATTTCAATAAAACGGGCAAGCCCAATACATTAGATATATCACAATACATGAATAAATCACCGCGGCGGAAAAAAAAGAAATCAAATTCACTTAACTTGGTTTACAAATTTGTGGGAAATGGAAAAAAAAGAAAAAAAGAACAATTCACGGTTTATAGTCCAAAGTTGGACACAATTTCGCACAATTGCTTCACCTTCAGGCGGAGAGAGGGCAATGAGGTGCTGAAAAAATCAATTTCTGGGTATTCATTTAGCAAGCAGTTGGCCTCACGTGGCAGTCTAGACAGAGGGCGGTGGTACATGTAGTTTGTCGGCGAGAAGGATGTCCAAAATAGATTGCTCGATCGTGAGGCGGGACGAGGCACCAAGAAATTTACCATTTCCAGAAGATGGGGAGAATCGACTCGATTATTCACGATATTATATAAAAATGAAATGTCGGATTGGTATCTTCTGACTAGAGGGGGTACAGTTCCGCACTGCCTGTCAATAGCCTCATAGCTTAAGAAGTCCATTGGCATATGAAGCTTGAATGCCACGTAACGGAGGAAACGTCGATGAACTCTTTCCAGCTGGTCAGTGTGGCACTTGTAGAATGGGCTCCAAATCACAGAAGCGAATTCCATTATAGGGGCAACTAGGGAAACATAAAGAGCAGTTATAGCAGGGACCTGGGTGAACCCCCTCGTATTCCTTTTGACGAATCCCAAAGCACGCATTGCAATGATTAATCAAATAAAATACGAATGTAGGTACCTACAGATAACAGCTGATTCACCTTTGGAAATCACTCGGGAAATTGTATCATTGAGCCATTTTTGGTTTATGGATTCCGTTGAGGATGTGTTTGGGATGAGCCTCAGGGTCGGTATGAATTGCGTTGAGTAAATGTTTCCCCTTAACACCACACTTAGGAGCCCATTCACTCTCCATTCCATGAATTCCGCCCTTAACCCGCCAAGTACTATTAGGGGCGCCCATGCAAATTTCCACTCCTTCTTTTTATATGTTGTTACTGAGAGGTAATGAAAAGCATACAAGACGAAAAACCGCAAGAAAAATTATTTATTCAAAAGATATGAGGGTGTCACTCCTAGGTGACTCTAGGCCTGAGCTCAACGCTACATACAGTATTAGTCCTCCAAAATCTTACACTGTGAACTCATCACTTGTACGTCAAATGATGAATCAAACATTAGTTTTGTGGAATGAATACCAACCATGAAGAATATTCAGCAGCAGCAACCAGCTGAAAAAATGTATGGTCAGAGCTCTGTTGGCATCCTTGAATGAGTGGTGAGGACGACTGCAGCTCCAAGTCCATCTTCATTTTGATGGGCAAAGAGGGCATCTTTTTCACCTTGGTAAGGTTCAATTGACACAAGGAACCCATTCTTGGTGGCTATGGACCAGAGTTTGTAGCCGAAACGGATTGGCTTCCCCTTTATGTGCTGCTTGCTGCCATGCCTACCATGGTAGATCTGTGACATCTAAAATCCTCCTCCAACGGGGTCAACAGTGTACAGCCAACACCAGACACATACTTTCACCTTGTTCGCAGTTCAAATAAAACATAAGTATTACGAATGAAACACTTTTGACGTCTTGGGTGAGAGTTGGGGGTTGATGTTCCATGAAATCCTAGAGTCACCTACAGGTGACATGGCTGATTTGGTTGAGTATAGGGGGGGCTTCAGTTTGAACTTTTCTGGACAAAATGTTATTTACAAACACATGCTACATCCTAAAAAACAGATTATCACAAAAAAGTCCCAGAATTTTACCTGATCTTCGGCATTTTTCTCAAAACTCTTGACAGATTGCAGGGAAACACGAAATTCACAAGATAACTTATCAACGATAATGAGCTTATCAGTTGAACTGGCATGAACATTAACTTCTTCTATACTTACCTAACTCGTAAGTTGTTGCCCATGCCCTGTAGGTCCCGTAGGACCGCAGAAAAACCGAATTTGTCGGCTAATTTATTTTTAATTAATTATCAAAGTAGTGTCACCTACAGGTGACTATAGTACTTGGCGGGTTAATCCGTCGATTACATTCATAAGTTTCATGCTTTCTGTGTAGGCTTTATACAAGAGAGAACTTAGAGTGCAAGATTTTTTGAAACTGTTCAGTTTCTTGTTCCTCTGCTCTGTACTGTTGCTTCCCACAACGATCGTTGGTATAAAGAAAGATCTCAAGAATATTTATCGAGTGAGGCAGAACGTGGTAGATACGTACAAGGAGGCTGTCTGGAATAACTTCACTTACAGCAAGCTACCACTGAAAAACGTTCACGCTCCCAGGGAGTAAGCATCACCTTTCCATTACATTATTGCGAAAAGTACAACTGGAGCTTTCCAATTTATTTTTTCACTTTTGCTTCTGAGTCTACCAAGGTAGCGGAAGCATTGTTTTCACTTTCGGAATGTGAAAATTTTTTTGTCTCGAAAATCAAAAATTCCACTCGTATTTTGCGTTTTAGACCTTTCTGAACAATTTTGGTTCCGTGTCTGTCTGTCAGCAAATCCTTGTTACGGGCAAAACTACACGAAGTTATAGTCCTATTTTGATGAAATTTTCAGAGATTGTGCGGGTTGGGGTGTAGATGGTCCCCTATAGGTTTCATGACCCCCGGATCAATAGTAGCCTCTGCACATGCGCAAACGTGAAATCCTTGTTACGCGCATAACTCCGGGAGTTCTTGACCAATTTCGATGAAATGTTCAGGGATTGTTCGGTTTGATGTGTAGATGGTCCCCTATAAGTTTCATGACCCCCGGATCAATAGTAGTCTCTGCGCTTGCGCAAACGAAATCCTTGTTAAGCGCATAACTCCGGGAGTTCTTGACCAATTTCGATGAAATGTTCATTGATTGTTCGGTTCGATGTGTAGATGGTCCCCTATAAGTTTCATGACTTCCGGATCAATAGTAGTCTCTGCGCATGCGCAAACGAAATCCTTGTTACTCGAATAACTCCGGGAGTTCTTGACCAATTTAGATGAAATTTTCAGGAATTGTTCGGCTAATTTAACGAAGTTCTGTAATCAATAATAGTTTTCAATGATCTATACAGTCATGTTATGGATACGAGAAAGCTATGTGCCACACAGACGTTTTTTCTTGGATTTAATTATATAATTTGTTCAGATTTATCTGAAATGATTTTAGATTTTGAAGAATTTTACAGTATTTAGGTCATTACATCTTGAAAACCACCCTTGACTCGTATTTGAGGCCCACAGGTAACGGGACGGTACCGAGGCGTTAAGCGTATCACCTAGTCACCGCTGTTGGTTACCTCATTGTCCGTTAATGAAACCATATCTATTTCTGAAAATCCCAATATTATGTGAAAATACTTAAAGCCTTTAATGGACTGCAAATTCAACTCTTCTGGCACTGAGATTCAAGACACTGAAACTCATAATATATGATTTATTTAATTGGTCCGCTCATCCCTCGCCACCCAGGAGACTGTGAAAGTTCAGGTTCACTTGCGGACACATATGCACATAACAATAATAACTTTCATAATGTAACAAGTTTCTTATCTTATGATAGGTAAGAAAAGACCCTAAGGTCCTAATTGCCTAAACAAACACATAACTCCAAGTCCATTGTAACAGAGTTTCTAAATGTTCACAATATTTACTTACTCATCAGTAAAGATTACAAAATAAAATGGAAAACTTCACGGAGTCTGAGTGTTCAGATTTGACTCTACTCGAACAATTAGGGGGGAATCCGAGTGTTTTTTTTACAGTAGTTTTATGAATGTTTTCAGGCTTACCGACTATTTTCTGGGGACCTCAATACCAGCCACGAGATTTTACAAATGGTACAACTGTAAAATGATGCGCTGTAAGTTAAGATATAAAGTACATATTCTTACTGTAACAGATGATGATACTATGGGTACAGATATGCACTTAATCATTAACAACGATCATCCTTACATACATACATGCATTGCAAGTTGAATGAAAGCGTTTAAAATGAACAGTTTGCAGAATTTGTTCACTTTTGTCAGGAAGGAGGTGTTCTGAATGTCCTAGAAAATTTTGAAATAATTGAAAAGCGATAGAGCTGGTAAATGTTTGAACGATGATATTCCTAGATACATTCCCCCATTGATAGATTCATTTCTAGAATAGCTTTGCCTTTTAAATTTTCCATTCCTTTACTTTTTTCTTTGGTTTGTTGTATTACCTTCATCTGTTTTCCCCGAAATTGTTTGACCGCCCATTCACCTTGCCAACTTATAGAATTAAAACTCCTTTCACAGAAACCACTTGATTGGATGTTCCCCACACCTCTTGACCAATGGGATCGAAGCTCCCTTTCACCTGTCGCTAAATAATCACTGTTTTCCCGAATCCAACTTAATTTTGTGGAAAAGGACTACCTTTTCTTCAACAAACTCTTAGTTTGTTCCTGGTAGGGGCTCAGATTTGTTCATTATTTCACCATTTCTGATTTACAGCTCCTGAAAATTTTTTGGATAGGAACAGGAGAAGGAAATACTGGTTTGCTGACCGAAGTTCCAAGCTCTACCGCTCATCGACAGCTAGATTTCTTATTGCTAACAACAGCAGTAAGTGTCACATAGTAGATCGGTACGTCATTTGTCATTTTGGCTGTGAAGAAACAATTTGCTCCACAAATCGCTGTCAATATCCCATAACAGTAGAGATGTTACTGAGTTTGTTTCTTGTGTGCGAGTTATTGCTGGCAAGATGCTTTTGTTGATTACACCAGCTGTATATACGTGTATATACCTTCCTGTATCGTTAACGAATCAAGGAAAAATCCGAGGTTTTCTTCAATATGCAAAGTTGATCTTTATTAATATTTACAGGAATGGTTCAGTTTAGAGTACTTCCATATCAATGATTGTTCTCTCTTACTAACTCTTTCTTGGTCTAAATAATTAATTTGCATTCATTTCCAGCAAAAGTCTATGTAGCAAAGGCTTTTAAAGGACTCGATATACCATTATTTACGGCAGCGTATGGGCATTATGACGCAAGTGAAGAATCCAAAACCACTTTCAACCGGTGGCACGTGCCATTGAAGAGAACAGAAAGCCAAGCTACATTGGATACAATTTTCAGGAGAGGAACGATTGGTGAGTCCTTAGCTACGATTGTTTGTATTTTATAAATAGGGCAGAAGAAGATAAGGAGTCGGGCGCATGCTGAGTGGGGTGCATTAGTTTGGATTAGGGATGCTACAGTAATAAGTATTGCCTGTTGAAATAGCTAATTATTGCATAAGCTCAAGACTTTTGGCTTTTGCGGGCTGTACCGGAACAAAGGGTGAGAAAGGGTACTGCTTTCAATTATACAAAGATGCAGCAGCTCTAGTATTAGGAGGAAGAAAGTTCCACGTCTACCTATTTGGACAGAAGTCTGTGTTAGGCAATGATAATCATGCCCTATTGCCAATATTTGTGCCAAGAAAGTCGTACCTCTTTGTGTGGCAGATTACAGTGCTGGGCACAATTCCTGTCTAATTATTCCTAGTCTTCGGAGTGTAACCCGCTAACCGCTCAGGTAAAAATTCTGTATACTGGTTGACTCGTGCACCTTTCTCAACGCCAGGAAGAAACTGACCCTGTAGTATTGCATATGTTTGAAGGTGATCCACCACTGTCACCGGTGGATAGTGAAACGAACCGATGAAGATAAAATCCTGCAAAAGAAAAGTTTTATTATCTCAAACGTGGATGACCAGAAGTAGGGGAGAAGGAGCTGAGACTCTTCCCACATGGAGCTGAACAACTACATAGGTGAAAGAAGTGGTACTTTTGAGGGTTAGAGTAGTAGTTCCAACTTCTTTGAGACTTCAAGAGCTAAAAAAGCTGCATACATCACTTATAGGAATATGTTAGGTAAAGCCCTGTTCTCATTTCTGCTGGTCATGTGTCGATTATGACATTAAACATTGTGACAGATCATGCTGAGCTTGAAGCCATACAAAGGACAACCCAATCAAGTTGTCCTTGTTACCATTTGAATACCATCAATACCACCTATAGTTACCGTGGCCCACCCTACAGTTCTCAAGCGAACAGAGATGTCGAAAATGCAAATGAAACATTCATGAGACTGTTGAAGACAACTTTGCTTGAGGCAGGTCAAGTCAAATTTGGATTTGCTTGTCAGCGATTTTGGTTGGGTCGCACAAAAACACCTCATGCAACTATGGACATATCTACAGCAAAGATACTGAAGAAAAGAAACTTGCGAACCAGGCATCCACTGCTAAAACAAAAACAGGTGCAACAGATAGCAAGGTTCTGAGGCAAACCATCTCATGAAATCTGTACACTGTGAATAACAGAGTCTGGCTGTGAAACTATTGAAGCAGAGGAAGTTAAATAATGTATCTTTTAAGTTCTAGTTCACAATATTAATTTGGATTACACAATACCATTGTTTCAGGCGTAACTGGCATCTTTTATCCTTCATCCGTTGGTAAAGAAGTATTGGTTAGAACGGATTTGGAACAAAAGGATGAAGGAGTTAGAACAACATTGAGACGCCTGGTCACGAATTACACCAGAGCCATCGTTATGGAAATCGTTATAATTCACCCACTCTATTCTACGGAGTCTTTCAACACTAAGTACGGCGTGACAATTATGAATATTCTATTTGAAAACTGCGCATCAGGACTATATACAGGTTCTATTGAAGTATGTACTTCACCTTTATTCGTGTAGAAGGTAGTTATACAGGGTGGAGAGGGCTGAATGTGACAAAACATTTAAGTGAAAGAATATATGAAACGGAGCAAGACACCACTAACTGTACCATTGTATGGTGAAGAACTGTGACAATGCTCTGAATCGCTCATTTCATCTTTCTGTTTAGAAGGGGCTTCAAGAGCATTAAGCCCGCAACTCCCTGTTTTCATGCCAGATATGTGGTAAATTAGCCTTTATGGTGAGGCGTTCAAAAAGTAGTTGAGCGGTTGTTGATACAACCTGCGTCATGTGGTACAGTAGTGTCCATGGACTCACAGTGGGCACATCCTATGCCATAATGTGCTTGCCAAGCACATAGAAGGCACTCTGTCATCCAGTGGCTGGGATATGGAGACGCAGTGGCTGTACCATAATATGAGGAGAGGCTCAATCTCGTACAGCGAGGCACAACTAGCGCTGCCTGTTGATAAACCTAAGCACTGTTTTCTCACCTCCCCTTCTTTGGCGCCTATTTCAAATTGGAGACAGCGCTTTCATTCTGACCACACTTCTGTAAATTTTTCTTCTGTAACCAGTTCAGGACTAAAAATTAATTCTTGCCAGCGCCCAGAACACCAGGTACCTCAACGATTTTGACAAGAAAGTTCTATTTTCCAAGTTTTTAGAGAATTTTCGAAGAAAATTGTACTATTTAGGTCGTCCACAAAATTTCGGGGTTGTCAAATTTGACCGAGAACAGCGGATACTCAAAATCCGTATGTAAATGTATGTCCCATCAGGCCAATGACAATGTTGATGCAGGTAGAGTTCCAGAGAGCTTGATGGATTGCTGGAGTTGTAGATTTTAGATGGAGCTTCGGCATTTTAAGAATACGTACGTCTGAGTATATATAAATGATTTATCCTTAACGGAAGTTAATAAGTTCGTAAAAATAAAATTACAACGTAAACTTTATTCCCAAAAACCAACTAGTATACCTAATAATACTGTAACAAACATACAAACATGTAACTTGAGCTTCAATGAAAATTCATGTAATTGAGCATCAATGAAATGTCTGCAAGCAGCAGTGGAAGCGTGCTGGGCCCATAACCTTTTATATAAAATTGGATACTGGGTGTATATGAAACAACGGATATAGGACACTGATTTATTCGTTTACAAAAGACGGCAAACTAGACGAGCGCGGGGACAACAAGTATAATAATGATGGAGGTACACCGAAGTCAGATCACAGCAGGGAGGGTGGCGCAATGCTGCCAACCCTATACAACCAAAAGTCTTTATATCTTAACAAAGATCAAAGAGAGTCACATTTTGGAGGCTGGAAGGCGTTTTACCTTGGAGAAACGCTTTCTACCAAATGCTCGTTTCCAGTGCTTTACTACTTTCGACTTATTGGTTATTGTGGGAAGCATACCAGCGTTTGGTACATCCTCCGAGTGTGGTGCAGCATTCTCTGCATTCAGCTGTTGGAAGGGGCAACTATACCTTCACCTCTCCTCCCCATGTTACATCTTCCATCTAAATGTTGTTTGTCACACTAGGTCATATCCACCCTGGGTAAAGTCACACCAAGAATTAATATTCATTCTTTCTATCTTTCAGTCTGTTTTCCACTTTGTGAGAAAATCCGTACATTATTTGAGGTTCGGCCTTCTGTATGTTTTACTCATGTCGGGCAACATCACAGCCATGTGCCTTAGCATAGCGCATGTTGATTGCAAGGAAGCATCTAAAAGCTTACTCACGTGGGTGTTATGTGTTGGATGTATATCTGCCTTCTTGACAGCCGCCTCCAACTTGGCTATACACAGCTACATAAGTTCTGAAGAGCTGCTAGATACTGACATAAACTTTTACAACATCATCTGCTTACAAGATGTGGCGTACTCCTCAAATGGCTTTTTCTTCCTCTCTTGTGCTACTGCATGGCCGATATGGTGGGCTGAACTAAATGGGATATCGAGGGTTATCTTTGATGCCAATATGCAGATGTTATGCTGGGTGTACGCGATTTACTTGTTTCTTTCTTACTGCATTGGGATGCTATTATTTCGAGAGACCAACAGCGGTTATCTGGTTTTTGGGCGTGTCAGCAAGCTTAACTGTCACAGTTTCGTGGAACCGCCCTGTGCCTCATTCGTCGCTACCACTCGCCTCATTCTCTGGCCACTACTAACCGCTTTGACTGTCTGTTTGATACAGTCTTATGTGGAAGCTGTACATTTGCGAGGCGATCAATTCATACCACCCATATATGCCAAGAAATACTACATTAGCAGTAAAAGGTTGTTTTCTCCTGGATCAATAGAGAGCCATTCAACCCGTGAGAAAAGCCCACGGAGCCCGGCTCGAGACGTCATCAAAAAAGGATCGATTATAACTGTAAAATTCGATTTATTCAGATGATTGTCAACAGACGTGATGATGAATATGAACCGGTTTGTGCCGTACCGCAATACTTTCAAATGTAATGGTTCTAAATAAAGATATATATAAAAGCTAATTTGTATAGCATGACTTTATAAGCTTAATTTAGTTTATTCTGTGATCTTTTGATAATTTAAAGTAATGTGTAATTGGTAGTTGGGAAGTACGAAGTACAAGTGTTCGAAAAATAAGTAAGGGTGTAGGTATAAAAATGTGCTTGTGGGATCCTCATAGCAACTCCTTCATCCTGCACTTTGCAATCGTAATCAAGTAAGTACATTGGCCTTTTCTGGACTTAGCCTCAAAAAGTATTAGGATGTGTTTTTGAACTACCCATTCAAGAAGTGTTTTTTATCGCTGTATTATTAGTTCTTGAAAGAAATCACTTGCTCTCGCTTAAGGAGTTCTTGTACTTGACTTTGCAAATTAATTCCAAGTTTTCCTCCAATTACCCGTGTTTTTGGAGGTGAGCATCGGGTGATTCTAAAAAACGCTGCAAATTCTTTCACTGGGGTTTATTAATCAATTGGCTTGCGTTCATGATTTGAATTTCTACTAAGCTTTGGAGTGTGCGTGTTTCACAGGTGATAGAGTGATTATTGAAGTTTCAGGAGATATGCATAGAGCACGTAAATCTGTTCTCAACCAAAATACCTATTTGGATTGTTCAGTTGATCATATTTGTGTGCCTCCTGAAATTCAATAATCACTCTTTCACCCGTGAAACACGCACACTCCAAAGAGTAGAAATTCAAATCATGAATGCAAGCCAATTGAACAATAAACCCCAGTGAAAGAATTTGCAGCGTTTCGTGCGTATCAGAGTGCTTCAACCCGTGTATCGGCTACAAAGCCTTTTAGGAGTTCACTCCAGTATCCACATTACTACATCACTAGGTTACTGCGATGAAAACATGAACAATAATGAACCAAAAAAACGCAAATGTTGGCACCATAAATCGGGCCGTATAACGGGAATGGTTTGAGCTACGAACCTGGGGAAGGGCTCATTCGATTCCTCGAGCTGTCTCAAGAATTGGGGCGTCGCCTGACCAAATGGAATTCTCCTGAAAATTTCAGCTTTTTTGCTTCAGCCGTTTGAGAGAAATCGTGCGTACGGCGGACGGACGGAACAATTTTTATTGCAGATTCGGATTCTACGCCCTTTGAAACGTAAACCATGAAATTTTCAGGTGGGGTTAGAATTTTGTTTTCAAGAGCGATTACAATGGTTTATTATTGAATAATAAACCAAAAACCAATTGGGAATCTCCAACAGAAACGAAAAGAGGTATGGGTACGGTTAGGGCGGTTACAACCTTGATCAATTTACCTGGATCTACTTTTTTTCTACTCAAGAAGCCACAAATTCTCGCTTGAAAACAAGAGCGTTTCAGCATCATCCGAGCAGAGGTTGCTCCTTTGCTTCGTGATCACTCCAAGTTCTGAGAAGCTTCCTACGTTCTCGCTGTAGAAGAATAATTTGCTCTGATTTCACGAGTGTTTGAAATGAAAGGAATTTTTAAAGTAGGTACTGCATAGAGAGCAAATCGAGAATATCGATGTTACAGGAAAAATATCGATACACCACCGATATTCAAAATGTATCGATATATCGATACTTGTAATCCGTAATTTAATGTATCCATGAATTTATTCCATTTTCATGAGAATTTTCCCATCATTATATAATGGTATATACTACTTATTGGACTTTCTGAATCCCGTGTAGAGAATTCGTATAATTAATAATGCGCTATTATTGCAAGTTACATTAATAAGGTAAACAACTCACTGGGCCATATAAATTTCCAACCTCGCAATCCTGCTCTTATTGGCTGCTTGATGGTACATAAGTTTGGTGGGGCTGAAGATGGAAATTGAATCACATAACTCACCAAATAATAACAACATTAAAACTAAGTTTTATTTGACAAGAAATTTCGAATCTTACGATATATTGCAAAATTTAACAGTGAGTGAAACAACGTGCCCTTCACATCCTTGCAACGCTTTTAGCGGACGTTGCAGGCACGGGGTTCAGTTTGAGTACAAAGATCGTACAATTACGATGTTCTTTGTGTACTCTCAATTGGTTATGATAATGAGATGTGCGCTAGGCCCGAACTTCTTCGGGATTTGAGAGCGCAGTAAGGCACTGAGATAATTACTGCTTCGGAGACGCTTATTGCTGCTAGAGATAAATACGACGAATCTCTGATGCGATTATCGACGATGTCCTTTCGGTAACTGGCGTCTTCATTGCTGGGCATCTTGGTCACGGGGGACGGCCCTCCTCCTCCTGGACTTTCTCTTGCCGCCTCCTGGTTTTGGAGCAGCGGCTTCTGGTGAATCTTTGAACCAATCCTCACTGTGAAGCAAAAAATGATCAATAGGTCGATTACTGCATTGAAAAAGTGAGTTTACGGACTAGTCACTCGCTACAAAATTGTGGAAACCCATTTCAATAAAAACGGAGTAAGATAGAACGTTGTCTATATTTCCATGGAAATAATAAGTCACACACTTAAATAAATGGTCATTTCAAAATTTCGGTCACATTTATGTCACTGATTGGTATTGCCGTCAAATCTCAACTAAATACAGTTGTGTAAGTGTTTAAAAAATTGTATACATTCACATGTTCCATGGAAAGGTATGGAAGTGAGGAAGCGTTAAGTGGAGTGCAGATGACATAAGTACTTTCTAAGAAACATATATAAGCTTTGAATTATTATGGAATACGCGGCATCCTGAATATGCAGACCAAACAAAAAGAATCAGTGCTCTATTGAAATCGCAGACGGATTTACAAGGACTTGGAAGTTCCCGATTTAGACTCCATGTGTTGTACTCAGTGCAGAACTGCGCCGTAGTGGCCACAACTAATGGTAGCCATTATTTTCTTCGTCTGAAGGGGTCTATCCTGTCAGTTGAACTGGCCGCCACTAATTGCCCCTTCTACAGGGGGCTTAAGGGTACCATGTGACCTCTTGAAAAGTTAGCTTATGTTTTCCTAGATTGGCGTTCAACACTGTGGGACACCGTGGGGAGAAAAAACTTTATGATCCCTATGGAAACGTTTTCCTATCGAAATGAAGCTAAAGAACATCCCCCACCCCTACCCAGTTCATGTTTCTTTACTTCTTGAAGTTCTTTTAATAATATTACAGTGTGTTCCTGCAACCTATGAGACTCTCGTGTTTCTCTCTTGGAAACCTAATTCTACATGAATAAGTGTATCTCACCATCCAGGAACGTTTTCGGGAGCGTCGCATTTCTGCGACTCCTCGTTGTAGACTTCCCCGGTGCTGCAGCCCTGCTCTCGCGGGGTCACTCCGTTGAGGCAGACGTAGAACTTCTGACAGTCCTCAGGGTGAGCGTAGACCGGGTGAGCGACGGTTTGCCCGTGCTCGGTGGCAGTTTGAGTTTTGGGGCAAGTAAATCCATCGGCGAGTTTCTCTGTAAATCACAGAATGAAAATGAAACAATGGTCCATAGTTTCTCGAAATGGTCATCTCTTAATAACTTCCATTTACCAATGGCAACAATCACCATACCAGAATTATAGGGGTGTCCCCCCCCCCCCCGAGCTTTATGTCGCAATTAATAAATAATGTTCATGACGCACTTTTCACCCCCCCCCCCCCTAACTTTTATTGTAAAAAGTACTTTAAAGCACCCCTAAATTTTATCCAAAATAAAAGAACAGGTAATTGAAAAAAATGCTAATCCCAGTCAACAATATTGTCAATGTTATAGACAAAACGTGTATATTTTTTGAGGTTCTTTACCTAGGATCTTGAATGTCGTCACGCTAAACACTGTTTCTATCAACTTTCCCCCCTCATTGTCATGGATTTTAAACTTCATTGTTTGAAGGAAATCATCCCTTTCTCAAAAGTTTTTTGGCAACTCAAGAATTTCAATGACGCATTTGGTTGACAAAACCTGAATTTTGAGGTCTGCTTGTACATCACTATACCATTAGAGTGACATCTAGGTTGTACAATAAAAAAAATCATAAATTTAGGAAAACAACATTTTTTAGTCAGAATCAAAACCTCGATTGTCCCGTTAAATGAGAATCACCCACAATCATCATATGAAATATCGCAAGAAATTCCTAAATAAGTGGCCGCAAAAAATGGAACTTCTGCCTGATTTCGATATTTAAAAACCTTCCATTCTTTCCAGATGCCTGTAAGAAGTAGAATAAAATATACACAACTAGACTAGTAGCATAACTTTACCCAGGGGTGCCTGACGCAAGCCTCATGACGCAACCCCCCCCCCCCCCCCCCCTCCATGACCCCCCCCCCCCCCCATGAAAATTTGTAATTTGTACCCCCTCCCCTAAACAAAAATGTAAAAAATACTCGTAAGCACCCCTTATTTTATCTAAAACTAAAAGAAGATTTACGTAGACATTGAAAAAATTCAAACCCGGGCGGACAATATTCGAGCACTGTAATTGTTATTTATACAGTTTCAGATAGAAAAACAAACCATACTTAAATTAATTACTAGCTTCATTATTATTTATGTCCTATCTAGTGATCACCATAATTTGTATTGTCTAAAACTCAAAATAAAAGAAAGGATTTGTTTACTATTCAGTACAAAATGCTCAAAAACTTCATTCAGTTTGGTCGCACACGTTTTCGTGCTCCAGCATTGTCCGTATCCCTCTTGAGCATCCAACAATAGTCAGCTAGCATATCCCCTCTCTTTCATTTCGTATCAATCCTGGGAGTGACATGACTAAATATGAGAGTGAAAAAATTCATGCGATTCATAAAATTGACAACTTGGAAGCAACTACCAAATTGAGGTTTAACGCTGAATAACACCGTACGTGGTATTCAAAAAACCAGTTTTGCGAGAAAACTAGACGTGATGGAATTTTTTGATTACTTTTTTTTCGGTTTTAGCATGCAAAAATCCATGGGAAACAGTAAAAAAATCGTATGCAGTTTTTGGTTGCAGACCTGTGTTATTATCTTCTTTCTCATACTTGGGGAACTCGTAGTTGAACTACCCTAAGCTCCAGAAATGTGAACCAATCGTACTAAAAGGCATATGTCCCGGCCGAATAGTTAAATTTCATTGTTACCGGAGTGTGCCTACGAAGAATGGTCTCTGGTAGTCTGGTGTTGCTTGTAGCCGGGTTATCTAATACAGATATAATAACTCTTGTGCAATAATTTGCAGCGTGCTGGAGTTAGTGTCTTTTGCTAATAAGTCGCCGATATGATGAGTTCGTTTTGTCGTTGTTGATGAAAAAAAGCGGGACTGTAGACCTCTATGGTTCTACAGCCAGATCATTTAAATTATTAATTTTACACATTTAAGTACCGAAGATGAAAAGTTGCCTTTGCAACCTACAAATATGGGATTCCGAATCTCTTAATTTGGAGCGTTATATTTGTTTATTCACGTCAGAAACGTTTCGTCCCGCAGCGGACTTTCAGTTGTTACTGAAACTAATGATTTGTTATATAACAAACAAACTGAAGAGATGTGTGGTGGCACCACTATGTCAATGCCTAAAGTATGCCAGTTGTTATGACATAGTTAGGTTAGCAATATTAAGTTGTTTTGGTATATAAGCTGAACAAGTCCCTTATAGAAAGAAATATGATCAATTGACCATATGTGTATATACACAATATGTAAATTATACTAAAGAATGACTTTTATGATTAGGTATAGACTGAGGAAGTCCCCGCTGCGGGACGAAACGTTTCTGACGTGAATAAACAAATATAACGTTCCAAATTAAGAGATTCGGAATGAATGTGGTCACTCCACTACCCACACCCACTATTAATATGGGATTCTAGCTCAGAGGAGGGGAGCTAGTAAACAGAGATGAAAGCTACAGCTTGGGGGGGGGGGGGGGGGGCTAACAAGGGTTTACGTGAGCGCATTCTGTGTTCATAAACGGTACTTACTATGCCTAACCAACTCCCTGGAAAAATCTGTAGATTCAACCAGAGCACCAGAGAGGCTAGTGCTTACCAAGGTGGCAGGTACACGAATGACCCCCTCGGGTGGACGGAAAAGTGGTGATGCTGGGATAACAAAGGGCGGAAGGAGCCCACCCGAAGGTTGGTTGAAGGAGTGTTGAGCGGGGGGGGGGGGTAGACTGTCGGGTCGGTACGGAACTGGATTGTACTCCTGTTAATCATTTAAATGATAAAAGAAGACACTCACGTTGGTCCTGTTCGGAGCCGCAGTTCGTCCTGCCGGCGGAGTCAGGCCACACGCAGGTGCCGCTGTACTCGTCGAAGTGGAGACCGACCGGGCAGGTGCTTTTGGTCGCCTCGCCTTCGATACAGTTGTAGAAAACGTTGCAGATCGTTTCGTCCGGATGGGCGAAAAATCCGTTCCGTCTCGGACAAAGTTCAGTCGACTTTGGGGGCTCTGGAAAAATATAACATATTGGCGAGTGATGCATGAATTAGGTACCTATGTCCTGGTTCTACATGATCACTTACAAATATATTTATGCATACTTACAAATATTGGTTTTTAATAGGGGACAAATTATTTATCGAACGAAAAAAGGCACGAAACTTGACTGAGAGTTCTGATAGACATGAGCAGCGCCTGGATAGGTAAATAATTTATTCAGTCAAATAAAATTGATATAAACGCATACATGTAGATTATACGATTTGGAACATGAGCTACTCGCTTTAACCCGTGTTGTTGTGGAAGGTCTTAGCAATACACTCGTAGATTAAACTTGAGGGCATTTTGGCATTTAAAATACTTACTTACACATCTACCAATATTACAATGTTGTTGAAACAAGAGCTTTGAACCCAGTTAATAACTCCTCATTTTTCGCTCATTATACGGTTTTCAGTACTAAGTACCGTGAGAACTGTCACCGGCCAATCCTCATTTTTATTCCCGATTACCAAGTCAACTTTTTATTAATCCTTTTACCACTTATACCAACCAGTATCGATATTTTGTACAGATACTGTATCGGAAGGTTGGTATCGCTACTCCAAATGTCGGTCAAGCAAAGTATCGGTATTTATAAATATCGAGTATCGTTTTCAACTTCAATTTTTCAAAGTTGAACTGCGAAAAACGTAATTGTATCTACTTAAACATTACAGATGATAATCTTTGTTTTGATGTTTGCTTCCGAGTCTACTAAAGTAGCGGAAGCATTGTTTTCACTTTCCGAATGTAAAAATTTTTTTGTCTCCAAAATCAAAAATTCGACTCGCATTTTGCGTTTTAGACCTTTATGAACAATTTTGGTTCCGTGTCTGTCTGTGTGTCTGTCAGCAAATCCTTGTTACGGGCAAAACTACACGAAGTTATGGTCCGATTTTGATGAAATTTTCGAGGATTGTTTGGTTTAATGTGTAGATGGTCCCCTATAGGTTGCATGACCCCCGGATCAATAGCAGCCTCTGCGCATGCGCAAACAAAATCCTTGTTACGCGCATAACTCTGGGAGTTCTTGACGAATTTCGATGAAATTTTCAGGGATTGTTCGTTTGATGTGTAGATGGTCCCCTATGAGTTTCATGACCCCCGGATCAATAGTAGCCTCTGCGCATTCTCAAACGTGAAATCCTTGCCACAAGCATAACTTCGGGAGTTCTTGACCGATTTCGATGAAATTTTCAGGGATTGTTCGGACTTATTAGGTATATTTTATAGTTTGTTCAATAGTTGAACATGCCTACCTTTATTTTCTCAAGTTATGCTTCTGCATAACAATAAATTTACCCTAATTCAATATTTACTTCACCTAATTGAACGAAGTTCTTTAGTCAATCATAATTTTCAATGATCTATACAGTCATGTTATGGATACGAGGAAGCTATGTGCCACACCCACTTGTTTGAACCTGTGAGAGGTAAGGTAACAGTAACAGTAGGTACTATAGCCGTAATATAGTCTCCTACTGCTGCCTTCCTACTTCTTCTTACCTTTATAGTTTAAAGCCACTATTGTTTTGCATTCCAAATTCCATTAGTAGTGTCCAAAGATTGGTTGGTCCAAAATGTTAAAACCATTTTTTTTTAGGGCTACTGAAAAAAAAGGCTTTTTGTTTAAAATATTTCGAAATAGTCGGAATTGAAGTATCTTTTACTACTTATTATTGGAGGGCCCAGTATCGATACAAAAATATCGATTCTCAACGGTAAGATATCGATGTATGTTGAAATATCGGATATCGATACACATCCTTAATACCAAACCCTTATCCTACACTTGCGCTTGATCAGCCAGAGTTAAGAAACTCGCAGGAATCAATTGGAATCTAATAGCTGAGCAACTTCCAACAGCATACTACAAGTCAAAAGAATGAAATTCATTTGGCAGAGAAATTCGATGCCCAGATCGGGGGTGGGACTTTTTTTTTTGAAAATTACCCTTTTAATAAAACACGATTTCTTTAAATGTATAGCTACCTCACCCTTGTCCCCAATCACAGACAAACATTTGGTACTACGTTTAGGGCTTGTGCGTATTTTTTGTCATTTCCCTAATAATGGTGAAAAGGTTTAATTTGACATGGAAATGCTATAGTTATCGTGATTTGGTTTATTCGATGGTCGCGATGTCACTTACGGAGCTCAATCCTATCGCCGCAGTCCACGTTGTAGGACTGGTCGCACTTGTTCACCTTCCTGTTGAGGGGGTCGAACACGAGGCCGTCCGGGCAGAGCTTCTCAGTCGCCACGCCCTCATCGCAGTCGTAGTACTTGTCGCATTGAATGGGATCCTCGAACTGCCCGTTTTTCTTGGGACACTTGAACTCGGCATCTGGAAACCAACAGAAATTGTTTGTTCTTATATTTAAGATGAACTTAACATGTGAACTTGCAAGAAGAAACATTTGGCTTGCATTCAGGATTTCAATTTCTACCAAGCTTTGGAGTGTGCGTGTTTCACAAGTGATAGAGCGATTATCGAATTTCAGGAGGCACACAAATATGATCAACTGATCATTCGAAATAGGTATTTTGGTTGAGAACCAGATTTACGTGCTCTATGCATATCTCCTGAAATTCAATAATCGCTCTATCACCTGTGAAACACGCACACTCCAAAGCTTAGTAGAAATTCAAATCATGAATGCAAGCCAATTGAATAATAAACCCCGGTGAAAGAATTTGCAGCGTGTTTTTATTGAACCTCAATACCCCCTCACAATAAAAACATCTATAATTTATCAAGTCACTTTAGCACTCGTATTGAGTTAAAACTTCCCCAAATCCAAATTTAAACGATGTAGCCAGAGGTAGACTGATGTAGAGGAGGCACACAAATATGATCAACTGATCAATCCAAATAGGTATTTTGGTTGAGAACCGATTTACGTGCTCTATGCATATCTCCTGAAATTCAATAATCGCTCTATCACCTGTGAAACACGCACACTCCAAAGCTTTAGTAGAAATTCAAATCATGAATCATTGGAAGAATTTGCAGCGTTTTAATCTACTAATCCTTTTTTTTGTCACTAAGGTTTTGGTCATTACTACCAGCTATGTTCAATAGCTATAGCCAGGGATGTAACGGGGGTGGGGGGGCAGCCCCGCGCTCCAAAGTTAGAGGGTCGCCAAATAGGCAAAAAAGTGGAAGTTTACCAAGTTCTTTTAGTCAAAGAGTTGATACATTGTGAATAAATCGAATTAATTATATTTATATTTTGTTTCATTGGTATATTAAGATGGTGAATCATGAGATATCGGGGCTATGGTGGGGGGGAGGTCGCCAAATTTATTTCTTGCCCCGGGTGAAATACGGCCTGGTTACGTCCTTGACTATAGCGAATGAACCATGATGAATGGGAATATGCAATACGGAAACCACGCTGAAGGAAATACAGCGAAGGAAGAGACCAAAGGGAAAAGTTGGTAATGATACGGAGGTCTGGCTTGATAAAGCAAAAATATGAAAGCACCTCGTGACAATCAATCGTAAATGAACGCAAACAACAGCCGTCTCTCGGACAGCTTGGAAATGCCGTAGAGGTTGTTCACAAACGAACTGGTTTATGCTGGTTTAAGTCTGCTCCAATATTTTCAGTAGAACTAATAAAAAAATGAGTCCCTCGTCAGTTTTCAAAGCCTGAATTCCAGGTATTGTAAATCCCTTCACCAATCTATCCTTTAGACAGTTCTCAGTAACTCATTATAAGTAAAAATAAAGAAAGGCAAGGAGAGACAGAACACTCCATTACCGAGAATTCCTTTTGTCTTCGCATGATTGACAGCCCTCTTCCCACCTTCTTGGAAGAGTACAGAGGCTGACGGACACATCCAGAGCCCCAACCCTCGAAATTCTACCGAACTCGACTCAAGTCCATCCCTAGTGACTGCCTGCAGGGCCTTAATTCAAGGAGTTCTCTCAGAATTCTCTTCATCTCTGCCCTAACATTTTCAGTAGAACTAACAAAAAAATGAGTCCCTCGTCATTTATGACAGCGGTTTTTACGTAGCTTCTTGGAAGGGTACATCTCCTGACTGGATCAACGCCCCAACCCTCGGAATTCACGGAACTCGACTCAAGTCCAGCCCTGGCGACTGCGCAGAGAGCCCAGCGCCATTTTAGGGACGTCTTCCCAGCACAGTCTTCAGTCTCCCTCCGCTCGTGGTTGTGTTAGGTTGTGTCGCGTGAATGTTCTCCCTGGCTCCATCACAAGATGCTTCCATCGCGATTTTAATTCGAATTCGGAACGCGTGTTCGTGGTCGGTTGTGTTAGGTAAAAGGCTCTCGATCTCGTTGTGTATTGTGCAGTGAAATGTTTGAAAAAATCACCAGGATTTCCCATGCTGTTCACCTCGTTGGTTATCCGTTGAGCAACACACCATTTCCAAGGTACTTGCAGTCAGCATTAATATCTTCTACTCAAAAACTAATTGACATTAAAGGAGATAGATAGATACTTTATTTACATCCTCTTACACGTTACATTCTTCATTTGAATAATAACTGATGACCGAGCTGGATAGTGTATCTTTGTGGCCCAGCCCGGAGTTGGTTCTGACTTCTAATTTTCATAAAGTACCTACCTATAACACTATGTTTACACCACACTAATTATTAAAATTTAGATTCCATGTCCATGGATTCACGTACCCAGTAGATACATAATTTAAATTGCAGTTAATGTTATAAAATCGTCAATTTTCGTTAAAAAGTATTCATTCATACGGGTTATCTCTTATTAGTTTACAAGTTTCTTTTTCGAGTAGGTGTTCCTTATTCATCTTCATTGAATTGCTAATTTTTTCAAAAACATCATTTACTATTTGCATGCCTCTGTATTTTGTAGTCATTTGAGGAAATGTATTTTTTACTCTTGTCCCACATCAATAAAATATATACTTTTGTATTTACGAATTAGTTTGAGCACATTGAATATTTGTGTTCATAAATTCTGATAATGAAAAAATGGACTAGTGGGATGGCGCCGGAGCTTATTGAACAATGTCCTTAATGTAATTTTTTGAATCTTAGTTGGTCCTAAACTCCAGCCAGCACTTTGCATCCATGAATGCTGTGGTGCCAAAAACTGGTGTAAAACTTGTCAACAACATGCTTTTTCTAGTTTAATTTAACTGACGCAGGCAAGTGAGGTGCCATTTTCCAGTAATATCGGACGAAAAATCTACTGGGACGGGGTCAAAAATAAACCTTAATATAATAAACCTTCGTGAAATACATCGTTTTCATTTGCCGGTCAATGACTAACACCATAATCTTGATACTCGTTAGGAATGTTGGCTAGTTGGTGGTCCGATCGCAGGTATCCTTCCCTACTGAATACCCAATCGAAAATGTGAATACCGTCGGTGGCAGATTGAAGACACCCCCGAATGTAGCCACGAGTTTTACAACACCTAGTAAGTAAGTGATCTTTGCAGCGTAGGGTTTTTAGGTAGAAGTACAGAATAGGGGCCCCTTCCTGATAAGACCGTCGTAACCCGATGTCTATATATCGATCCACGCTTTCGATATATAAATCGATGTTCCGCGTTACTTCTACAAACTGCGACTTTTGAATATGGCGGAAAATAACGAACTTTTAGTAGCAAATATAAATGAACATCGATCTAATTATCGATTATTACATGAAACGCGCATCTTGAAACTATTATCACGACCATTCAAACCCGAAATTGTTGCTTAACTGCCTCATTCCTATTTCCTGTTTCTTCTGATCTCTACTTCACTAGAAGGATTGATGTAGGATATTTTTTTGTTTTTGGATGCGAGCGTAGCGGCACCACAAACTAGACGGTAAAACTTGCTTTCAACAGAAATTGTTGCTTTCATTCGTATTTAGATCGATAATTGAATCATCGTTATGATAAGATCGTGATAACATATATAAATCGATTTTCGATGACTGCGAAACGAACTACGCCCCAACTTTTGAATATGCCGGAAAATAACGAGCTTTTAAGTAGCTAATGGCGGGAAATGAACATAGTGAAATACATAGGTTACGCGTCTGGAAGGAAAAAAAACATCTCAGCTGACATCTACAACTGCTCTCATCTATCTCAACTATCTTATTCTCACCTCCTACCATGTCCGTATCACTCGCCAACGAATCCACACAAACCTCTCTTATAGAACTACTCCAATCAGCAACAGTAGCCTTAGCTAGGTTCAATTCGTGCATAAAGCCTCGTTTACATTGGTCAAGTTACTTGAATCAAGTTAACTTGATTCAAGTCAATTGAATAATTTTGGTGTTTACACTATATATACACTATATATAGTTAATGGTGTTTGCACAGGTTGGGACCTTTTGGGTGAAACTACATGGAATGGAGATAGCCAACCGCGATTTTTTTACTCAGATGCTGAAATTTGCTATGTTATACTTTTCAAAAAATCACGTTTTTCGATATATAAATCGATTTTCCGCATTTTTGCACATTTGACCACAAACTGCGTTAAATTTTTGAATACTTGGATTTAAAAAAAATCTTGACAAACGAACTTTTCAATCAAAGATGTTCGCAAAGTGAAATTCTGTTCAAAAACTTGGAACGCTTGGCGGACCACAAAAACATTTTTTTCGTTGTCACATCTTAAAAACTGCTCTCAATCGTCTATCTCACGTGCACTACCATTTATTCTCACGGAGAAATTAATGTTCCAGAAAACGTGTGTTGAAGTTTTAACATGAGTTCAACAATCCACAGAAACTGATCTTTTTTTCTCTGTAGCCATTCAACCACAGGTTCGAATTGGGCGTTAAATTTCCTTAATAAGGTTCATTTTGTTTGCAAATTTTTTTTTACACATTTATCACAATTCTGTTTTAATTTTTTACAGTACCTGGAAAAAACATTTTGGTCAAAATGCTCTTCTTACAGGCATTTCAATTCGAATCTGCCGGAAAATTATTGACATCGAGAAAAATCCTTCTGTAAAGCATATCGTACGTCCAAATTTGACAGTTGTTTTCCGTCAATTATCAGAACGAATGGTTGAATGAATGTGGGAGTCGTTTTTATCAAATCATGAGTTCGTTCCAAGTTTTTAAAATTTCAGCGAAAAATGTTCATCTCAACTTGAATTCACATTTAACGCAGTTTCGAAAATGTGGTCAAATTGCAAAAATGAAAAATTGCCGAGAAAACCTCGTTTTAATGGCGAAAAACATTTTTCATTGAAAATAGCAAAGGTTGAAAATATCGCGGTTCAAAGCGGCAACCATTTTCAAGTTACTTGAATCAAGTTAACTAGTTCAAGTCAACTTGAATCAATTTTGGTGTTTACACTATATGAACGATTTTTGCAAACTTGAATTCAAGTGGAGGGATTGTTGTGACATTCCCAATAATTTTGTATAATAATTGTTGTTGTCTGCAGTGAAAAATTGGTTTTCAATTGGTCTACCAAACCTTTAAATCCGGCATCTCTTAAATTCCTATTTTTATATTCACTCAAACCCGAGTTCCACAGTACAGGATAGTTTTCGTACACCTCCAGGAATTCAATAATTTGATCACTTGTCCACTTAACACTTTTTGAACTCATTTTTAGAAAGATGCTTTTAACATAAACAATAACAAAACAACACCACTCAACGTGACACTAGATTTTTAGGTTAATCCTTGAAGCAAGTGAGCTTGAATGTGTGTTTACACTGGTCAAGAGACCTTCCTACTTGTTTCAAGTGCAGCCAACTTGACTCCAAAATCAAACATGTTCAACTTTTACTTGACACTTGAATCTAGGGGTCAAGCACTACTTGAACGAGGTAAAAATCACTTGAAGAAGCGTTTACACTGTTCAAGCACGGTTCAAGTTACTTGACTCCAGTAAACTTGATTCAAGTAACTTGACCAATGTAAACCCCGCTTAATGTGACCACACGATCTGTGTTCGAATGTGTTCTGTCTAGTTAGCTGGTCTGGATCCTCGCTTCGCTCGCATCTCAAAAACAAAAAAAATATCGTACATCAATCCTTATAGTAAAGCATAGATCAGTAGGACCACAGAACATAGAGTAAAAGTGTATTCTATTTTCTGTGAGTAGGACAAATAGAAGGTTGACAGTTGTGCTGGTTCAAGAACGAAAAATTGAATAGGGAAGCGGGAAAGATGGCGGGCCTTCAGCTGCGGTTATAGTGCAAAACAATCCGACATGGCAGCGGTATCGATATAACGATCCTATAAAAACTTCGATCCTAGTACACATCGATATATTCTTCTTATCAGGAGGGGCCCCTATTCCTAACTTCAGCCGGTTTTTATAGTGCAACATGAATGGGAATTAAATTATCATCCCCGGGAAAATCATTCTCGAAACTGTAAACAATTATTTTTGGGTAAAACTATTTCGAAAGTGGAACAAAACGCCACCTACCACACTTTTATATCTCTACCCATTCCCAGAATATGACGAGTTTATGTTTTTTTTTTTTCAGAAAAACCACGGTTTCTGTCATAAAAACCCAAATTCCTCCACTCCAAAACGATGCTTTTCAACTTTTGACCTCATTTTCGAATTCTGCATTCTAGACGTTTTTGTGCATTTTCATTACCAAAACCTAACTTCCAAGGACTGTAATTACTATTCAAATAATCAACATGAAAAGAAGATAAATTAATAAATAAAATATAAATGAATAAAATAAAAATGAAAAATTCTGGAAATTCTTTCACTGGGGTTTATTATTCAATGCTTCATGATTTGAATTTCTACTAAGCTTTGGAGTGTGCGTGTTTCACAGGTGATAGAGCGATTATTGAATTTCAGGAGGTATGCATAGAGCACTTAAATCGGTTCTCAACCAAAATACCTATTTGGATTGATCAGTTGATCATATTTGTACCCCTCCTGATATTCAATAATCGCTCTATCACCTGTGAAACACGCACACTCTGAAGCTTAGTAGAAATTCAAATCATGAATCATTAAATAATAAACCCCAGTGAAAGGATTTGCAGCGTTTTTATCCTATTATCACCTATGGGGAATTATCCTATTCCAGGGGTCCAGGATAGGTTCAACCTTCTCACTGTATGAAAGAATAGTGATAGTAGGATAATTCCCCTATGATGTAGTTACGCAAATGTTGGCAGCATAAATCGGGCCATACATCGGGAATGGTTTGAGCTACAGACCTGGGAAGGAGCTCATTCGATTCTCCATGGAAAGTTCTTCAAAAAAAGTCTATATTTAGGCCGCCTTGGTTTTTTTGAGGTTTTTGGGGATTTTGCAAAACGCGATTACAATGGTTTATTATTGAATAATAAACCAAAAGCGGTTCTGTAATGAAGAAATGTGGGTTTATGGCACAAAACATAGTTTCCTTGAAAAAAAAAAAAACCTTCCAAAAATTATATTTGGGGAACGAATTGAGAAAGAAAAGTGTGGTTTTCGGCGGTTTGCGATATTTTTGATCCAGTTTTACCCAAAACAAATTTTTACATCAAATGTGGGACATTCAGTATATTTTGGATATACCTATTCTGTGATGCTAATTGTGGAAAGCTAATTTAGGTGGTGGTTCAAATAGTGATTTGTTTAGAAGGAAAACTACAACTAGGAGTTTTCCAGTGCGTGGCCCAGTTCCAGCCGTCCTCGGGTGGTTGGGATCCGCGACAGCAGTACAATCGCCGCCGGGGTTGACGAATCGGAGTAACAGCCATTCAATTATTCATCCGGTTATGTTGGCCGGTTGCGACAATTTCCTTTTGTGGAGGCGCTCGAGAGAGTCACCGGCCCCCAAGCTGTTCACAAATAGGTTGTGATAGGCATCAGCGCGTGCCTACGTAAGGAAAATGGTTTCCTGGTGGAGAGGGCCCTATCTATATTCTTGAACGAGATGGGTTTCTGACTGGATCACCTGGGTCCAGGGTAGGTTCAACCTTGGAACTGATGAAAGAAAAGTGATAATAGGATAATTCCCCATAGGTGATAATAGGATAAAAACGCTGCAAATTCTTTCACTGGGGTTTATCATTCAATGATTCATGATTTGAATTTCTAGTAAGCTTTGGAGTGCGCGTTTCACAGGTGATAGAGCGATTATTGAATTTCAGGAGTCACACAAATATGATCAACTGATCAATCCAAATAGGTATTTTGGTTGAGAACCGAATTACGTGCTTTATGCATATCTCTTGAAATTGGTTGAGTTTTGTAAAATCCCTAAAAACCTCAAAAAAAGTCGAAGCGGCCTAAATTTGGACTCTTTTTGAAGAACTTTCCATGAGGAATTTATTGAGCCCCTCCTCAGGTCCGTAGGTCAAACCATTCCCGAAATATGGCCCGATTTATGCAGCCAACATTTGTGTTATTTTGGTTTATTATTGTTTTTGTTTTGATTGCAGTAACCTAGTGATGTAGTGATGTAGTAATGTGGATACTGGAGTGAATTCCTAAAAGGGTTTATAGCCGATACACGGGTTGAAGCATTCCCGTAAATGAAGGTAAAACGCTGCAAATTCTTTCACTGGGGTTTATAATTCAATTGGCTTGCGTTCATGATTTGAATTTTTACTAATCTTTGGAGTGTGCGTGTTTCACAGGTGATAGAGCGATTATTGAATTTCAGGAGGCACACACATATGATCAACTGATCAATAAAAATAGGTATTTTGGTTGAGAACCGAATCACTTGCTTTATGCATATCTCTTGAAATTCAGAAATCGCTCTATCACCTGTGAAACACGCACACTCCAAAGATTAGTAAAAATTCCAATTATGAATGCAAGCCAAATGAATGAAATTGAACAATAAACCCCTGTGAAAGAATTTGCAGCGTTTTTTTATGATTTTTTGTCACTTGTGACACGTACATACAGCGTTTTGTTTTGTCTTGGGCCTAGGTGTGTATAACTAAGTGTGTATACCATATCCATATGGGGCAAAAGTGTTCCTGCCGAACGCGAGGAACGAACCCGAGAACCTGTGGTTGTAAGTCCCGCACGAAACCCTTGCGCTACGGGTTTGTTTTATTTAGTTTACTTAGTTTATTTATAAAATTGAATAGTAAACCCCAGTGAAAGAATTTGCAGCATAAGATCATGCCACACATCGGGAATGGTTTGAGCTACAGACCTGGGGAGGGGCTCATTCGATTCCTCATGGAAAGTTCTTCAAAAAAAGTCCATATGTCTTGGTTGTTTTTGAGGTTTTTAGGGATTTTACAAAACGCGATTACAATGGTTTATTATTGAATAATAAACCAAAAGCGGTTCTGCAATGAAGAAATGTGGGTTTTATGATACTAAACATAGTTTTCTTGAAAAAAAAAAACAAAAAAAAAAAACACAAAATCCCCGATTGAAAAATAAACTCCAGTGAAAGAATTTGCAGTTTTTCAAGAGCGATTACAATGGTTTATTATTGAATAATAAACCAAAATGAAATGAAGTTAGCGATTGACGCCAACATAAGCCGTAAGCTTCAGACACCAACACAGCAGAACATTCCGCGACTGTCATTGCACTGCGCGGGACTCAAACTAAGGGCATTTGAATACTATCTGATCATTCCAAATCGTTAAAAAATAATTTTCCAGGTATCATTGTGGTATAAAATTATCGAACTTACACAGATATTTTGCGGTTTTAAGTCACACGACGACATTCCAAAAGATTTTGCAACGGGTAAATCGCATGGGTTTTCAATTCTGCACCTCGCTCGATTACGCGAAACATCCAACCTCAATTAGACCATTAACGCATTCGCCGCTTTCACGACGGATTGTATAACGTCAGGGACGAAGAGGGTGTGTTTGGGAGACGCCGGCTCACGGTTGCCAAGTTGCGGTTTTCCCCCCTAAATTTAGGGTTTTTTTAGGGGGGAGAAATGTTTAGGGTTTTATTTTAGGGTTTTTTTTTTGCTAGTCAGGGGGAATTAAGGGATTTTATCTATCTTTAGGCTCTTTGTTGATGTTATACAGAGCATTCTGATGGTGAGATATTTTCTCCGAAATGACAGCATCTCTTGTGTTAATTTTGTACCCACGGAGGAGATGATCTCGTTGTTCAATGAACAGATGTACGATCACATCAATAGCGAAATGGACAGCGCGATAGCGGACGCATTGGACCTGGAATGTGATTCAGATTTTTGAATTTGTTTCATTTTTTGGACTGTTGGTTTAAAATATATATTTCACTTTTTAGTAGGAGGTAGGTATAGGTAATAGCATTTTAGATTTGAAGTAGGTAGGTTGTAGTATGGAGTTGACACCTAGTTTCATCTGTAGTTTTTGGCTATTCAAAATAAACCTTCGTGATCTCATTCTTCAAAAATGATCTCGTTGTACTACTATTTTAGAAACTATATTTTGGATTTACGTTTAGTATGGGTGGATACCTGGTTTTATCTGTCAATAAAAACGCTCATTAAAACAATATACTTTCAGCATGGTGTAATGTAGTGCATTATTCTCCTGTTCTGATATTCCGCCAAATTTGCACGCTCCTTAATCTATGATGATTTGAATTTCTTCTAAGCTATGGAGGGTGCGTGTTTTACAGGTTAGAGCGATTATTGAATTTCAGGAGATCTGCATAGAGCGTGTAAATCTGTTCTCAACCAAAATACCTATTTGGATTGATCAGTTGATCATATTTGTGTGCCTCCTGAAATTCAATAATCGCTCTATGCCACCTGTGAAACACGCACACTCCAAAGCTTAGTAGAAATTCAAATCATGAACGCAAGCCAATTGAATAATAAACCCCAGTGAAAGAATTTCAGCGTTTTTTTATTGAACCTCAATACTTCCCCCCCCCCCCACACTATAAAAACATCTATAATTTATCAAGTCTTTTAGCACTCTTATTGTTTAAATAGAATGCAACTTATTTTACGCTATCGGCATCACTAGGTTAAAACAAACTAATAATAAACCAAAAAAGAAAAATGTTTAACCCACCTGAAAATTTCGGGAATGGTTTGACCTATTCGGACCTGGGGAATCCAAATCTGCCATTCGATTCCTCTAGGTATGTTCGATTTCAAAACGGGTGGAGTACAAATTGAAATTTTCAAAAAAGTCCGCTTGGTCCGACTTGTTTTGAGGTTTTGAGGGATTTTACAAAACTTTGACAGCCCTTAAAGGGCACTTAAAATTGAGTGAGAGAGCTGGCTCAAAAATTGGGGCGTCGTCAGACCAAGATGGATTTTTCCTGAAAATTTCAGATCTTTTACTCCAGCCGTTTGGGAGAAATCGTGAGTACGGCGGACGGACCGAAATTTTTTTATTGCAGATTCGGAATCTACACCCTTTGAAACGTAAACCAGGGGTTTTGAAATTTTTTTTTCGAGGCGGGGTTTATTATTAGAATGGATTTTTTTTACCGGGTTGAAATGCATGGTTTATTATTGAATAATAAACCAAAAAAGCTTCTTGTAGGGATGGATTTGAAAAAAAATTCAATTTAATTTGAAATATAGGTGTCTTGAAACGTAAACCAACGAATGAGGGGAGCAATTCGTTTTCTTGGTCGATAAGAAAGGGTGTTCACTCGGTAGTGCACAAAAAAACATTGCAGCGTTCCAAAACTGTGGCCCAAAATAGATCTTTAGATGCTGTTGATGGCTTCATCTATTCTTGAATGGATAAACAGATAAACTAACAAATATTCGAATTGAAAATACAAATATTACCTCCATAATGGAAATGGAATATCTGTCATTGTGGGAAGTTCGCGTGATTGTTTGAACTTATTACTGAAACCCGAGGGCCTGAATGCGTTCTTTGAAAACGGCGAAGAAAGGCGGCAATTTACAGCTGGTTCGAGTTCTTAGAGCTGGCTTTCAGGGCGTGTTACTATTGTAACGGGGAACCTCATTGCTCCGGTGAAGGACGAACAAACCGTTGCAACTTGCAACAACTACCTACCCACTCGCACTTGGTTGGACGATGTTGGCCTTGAGGCGGTGAGATGACTTGTTTTACCGCGGATATTGTGCGACCTCGAATTCTCTTGATCTTTTTGTGGATAACCTCAATTAACCGAAATTCATGTACCTACCCACCTTGGTGCCCCAATTATGAAGATTGTCTACCGACGGAAAGCCATAGGAGAAGCGAGCAAATATCCTGAACCTGGTTTATTTGAGCGTTCCGGGTTGGGGACCAGAGAAGGTGAAAAAGGCCTACGAAACTGCGTTGGGTTTGAGCCCTCTCAGGAGGAGGATGTTTTAATGAGTTCTTGGAGTTCTGGGTGATTTTCTTATTCAAAACGGAATCAAGTCCGTGGGAGATAGCTAGATATATAACTCCGTTGTTTTCAGCGTTTCGTTGTTCCATTCAACACTAGTTGATATTATCTTGGTTTCCAGTCAAGTTTGCGTTGAATATTCTTTCATTTCCATCCACACCTCAATTCAAATTTGAAATAACGGGCTAAGCCGCTACGAGTTTCTATATTGACATCAATTCGTCAGTCTGCGCATGGGCCAACGTAAAATCCACCAAGCATAATTTCCACCAGGTTCTAGAAAAAACGGTCTGATCAATTCACATCAATTTCAACGTGATAATGTCAATCATCGATGGTAGTGCGCAGCACTTCGTGAGGGAAATTACTAACAGCATTCACCAGCGACGACTTCAAGCTCTCCAAATGACGGTGCCCTCGGCGACTAGCCATCAGCCCAAGATGGGATTAAAGCCGGTAGTCCAATTTGTTCATATCCCGGCTTCTTGAGGGCAGCTGGACAATCCGACATGGTGATAAATTTGGGGACGACCCGGTGTTTCCCTTGAACAGTGTCCCATTCAGTGGCTTCATTACTGAGTGGTGATTTCTAGCTCCATACCTAAGACAAAAACTGAGTCCAAAAAAGGCTCAGCGTGAACTCGTTTCAGCTGCACTCAATCATCGTTCGTTGAATGTTTTTAATAGAACTAGACATGACTAAGTACTCCTTGAATATAACGCGTATTTATAACTGTTAGCGCAATTTCCTTGATTTATGTGGATGTTAACCATTTAGTTTGGCTATGATGGCAGCTGTGGATGTCTCTCCCAGACGCTCGATGGTCCCGATACGTCCCCCACTGACCCGCTTTCTGGGAGGCGGACGCCCGAGTTCAGCCGTGAACTGGCGCGTTATTCAACTGCTCGACCCGATACCCGGTTACTCAATATAATTCGGGCCGGGTCACCTCTGGGACGACCGACACAAGCTCGTCTACTCGCTATATTAATTGATTAACAAACGGTTGAACATGATCAAAATCACATTTATAATCATGAATTTTGTGTATTGGTCTATGCAGGATGTTGACAATTTTCACCTGCCACAGGCCAGAGATCAATCGTGCAACTAATTGCCAACAGGAATTGCCCTATAACGACCTTAACTCACTAAAATGTCCATAAATCCTCCGTCAGTACCTCAGAAAAGTTTAGGCGAATGGTATCCAATTAATAGATAGATATAGATTAATTAATTTTCAACTATTGATTGAGGAATTTTCTACCAGAGGAAAAGGGAAAAAGGAGGCTCGAAAAGTCGCCGTTTGATTCAACGAAATAAGACGCGTGAAATCCGATGACAAAATTGTATCGTTAGTGGATTTTTCTTTAAAAAAAGTGATGTTCACCGTATCAATCCAATTTTTTACGCATTTTACGCATATCAGTTCCTCTACTAACTTCCGCATTATAGGTAATATATTGGTTAATTATTTTCGATAATATATAATCCTTTATAATCGTATGGCAAACATTTTTTATCCCCCCCCCCCCCCCCCCCCTTCAAACTTTGTCATTTTACGTTTCAGGTAGCGTGGATTCAAATTCAGCAAAGTCCGGTCTATAAAAGGCCTTTGAATTATTGTGAAAAATCCATTCTTTCCCGCAAATAAAGTGATGTTTCCATATATTTATTCCATATATTTGGTATGCCCATCACTTGATGTATATCTTGGATAAAATTAGACCGAAAATGGAGCAATATGGAACCAACCGCACTTTTGCATCCTAACCCATTTCTGAAATATGATTGCTTCAAGAAAATCACCTGTTGCGCCATGGAAACCCACTTTTCTCCCCTTAAAAACTACTTTCTTCAATTTTTGACTACAATTTGGGATGTCCAAATTTCCTACAAGTATTTTTTGAAACTTAAACTTCTAACGACCGTAACTGCAGTTCAAATGTTCAAAATTTTACAAAAAAATTATGTTTCTGAAAATACTTGAACGCCATATCCAGAAAAAACTTGCTGGAAGCTGTACAATTTCAGGAAAACTTGATATTTACTATAGAAACCTTGCAACTCCATATCGATTTTTTTAAAAATAAATTTTATAAATTTATAATTTATCGATTTCATGTAGAAATTCCAATTTGAAGGCGAAGAAGCACTTTGAAAAAGCTAAGGAGGAATCCCAGTGTTCAGATGTATCTGAAATAGTTTTGGATTTTTCGGTGTTTGGGATTACCTCTTGAAAACCACATGGCCGCAGGTAACGGTGACCGTACTCGCCGCCTTTACTTCATTGTCATGAATCCCGTTTTTATGTGAAAGTATTTAAAGCCTTTAGTGTCCTCCAAATTCCCCAAGCTGCTTTGTCCCGTAGGTTTTTCCCAAGCCCTGTTTCTGACAAACGGTCAGTCACCTGTAGTCTCCCCCCTAGCACCCTGGGGTTTCCCGGGGGTAGTTGTAACCCCGTCCCTGATTGGTTTCTACTATCCCCTTCTCTCTGCTCCCCACGATTCCCCACTCTAAATTTTCTTCACTTCCCCTCCAAACAAAATTTTCCCGTTTTTTGGTTAACAGAATCCGGACTCAGTTCTGTCCTTCGTTTTTAGCTTGCTCTTAGACCCTTGTCAACTCGACTAACTTCATATCATAGCTATCAAAGTGACTTCACTTACCTAACTAAGTAGTGGCAAAGCAGCATATTTTGTGATATTGTTAGATAGATAGATAGTTTATTAACATCATTTTACACGTTACATTCTTCAGAATAATAACTGATGACCGAGCTGGATAGTGTAACACTGTGGCCCAGCCCGGAGTTGGTTCTTACATCTAATTTTTATAAAGTACGTTCCTATAACGCTATATTTATACCACATTAATTGTTAAAGTTTAGATTTCACTTCCATAACATGATGTACTTACTATACACGCCATTTATTTAGCTGCTAATTTTATTTATTCATTAATTTTAGTTCATAAAGTACTCATACGGGTTATCTCTTATACTACTTGTTGACTACCCGCGAAACTCAACTTCGGCAGAAGCGCCCTAAGATATTATTCTACAACACCTTTATTTATTTTATTGACTCACTATATCGACGAATACGAATTGAATGATACGTTCATTGAGCATGTACGCATTGATTTGAAATACAGCCTCCATCAGTTAATTGCACAACCGTTTATATCTTCCCTGGGTTCACCTTAACACCCAGGAATGAAAGGAGCGACAGTTCGAACGGTATGAATTTAAAAAAAGTATTATCAAAAAGTATTTTTAAGAAAAGTTGGACACCGCAAAGGAGGGATTCCGAAAATAAACGTTGCAAAAGTTTGAACAGTGTTGAGGTGAATCCCAGGAAGTTGTAAACGGTTGGACTGTTAACTGATGAGGATGTATTTCAAATGAATGCGTACATGTCCAATGAACGAGTATGGAAATACATAATTCAATTCGTATTCATCAATACAGTGAACCAATCAAATAAATAAAGGTGTTGTTGAATAAAACCTTAGGGCGCTTTTGCCAAATTTGAGGTTTCGCGGGTAGCCAACAAAGTAAAGTAAAGTAAACAAGGAATTTCACCTTGTATTTTCGTCCGACTACCTAGAGGTGTTGCGGACGTCGCCAGCAGTCCTGCAGAGAAGATCGGAACTAGGTCTGACGATTTCGCTCGTGGCTTCCCATTGCCTCACGCCCCTGGGTTGGGAGCGTTTTGGATTCACGTGATATCGAGATCAGAGGTGAACAGGACAGGTATACAACACTTGATAGGATTTTGGCCCTAATCATTGGTGCCTGCCAGATTCGAACCGGGGCAATCAGTACTCCCACTGAAAGTAAACAGCTAGAGGACTGACGCCCCAGCTCGCTCGGACAACCTTTCCATCCCCAAGGGTAGCCAACAATGTCACAAAATATGCTGCTTTGCCACTACTTAGTTAGGAAAATGAAGTCACTTTGATAACTATGATATGCGGTCAGTCGAGTTTGATAAGTGAGAACTATATAGGGATCCCAGACAATGTTAGGGAGATTCCAGGAGAGCCAAGTTAACAAGAGTGTAAGAGCCGGCTAAAACAAAGGAGAGAACTGACTCCCGATTCTGTTAAGAAAAAAACGGGAAATGAAGAAAATTTAGAGTGGGAAATCGCGCGGAGCAGAGAGGGGGGAATAGTAGAAACCAATCAGGGACGGGGTTACAACTACCCCAGGAAACGCCAGGGTAGTAGGGGGGAGACTATAGGTGACTGACCGTTTGTCAGAAAAAGGGTGGCTTGGGAAACACCAACGGCGCAAAGCAGCTTGGGGAATTTGGAGGCCATTAATGGCTTTAAATATTTTCACATCGGAACGGAATTAACGGGCAATGAGGTAACCAACAGCGGCGAGTAAGGTCCCTTGAATACGAGTCAGGTGTGGTTTTCAAGAGGTAAGGACCTAAATACTGAAAAATTCTTCATGATCCAAAACCATTTCAGATACATCTGAACAAACAGTATAAATTTTGAAGAAGTGCAAGTTTTGAAAATCATTAACAGTACAACTTAGCGATTCCAAATTGTTACCATGAAGGAATTGTAGTTTGAAACCACGAAATGGTTGGATCTCAAGTGTAAACGTAGCACAAGTTGAAAAGAATGATAAATTGGAATAATCTAAATTCAAGTGAAATGGTTTTTAAATAGTACAAAACGTTCGCACTTAACATTTATATACTGCCTTTGTGATTTGTATAGGGGTCTAACTGTTTTTTTCTGCCTTGAACCTATTTGAACGGCCTATTTGTTTTTGAACGAAAACACACAAGAGTGAATTTCAGAACCCGTCTGGGTCTCTAGAGTTTCTATTAAACCAGGAACATATCCATAACATTCTAACAATGAGATAAAAACTCTTTGAACTTCGACGAAAAGGCGCAAGATGAACAGGATCCCAAATAAAGGTAGAAGGTGCGTTGTAGAGTCGATAAAACAAGAAAAGTCTCTTAATTAGTAATTTGACAATGAGTCAGAAGCAGCCTGGGTCTATAACAATGAACGCAACCAATAAAAGATTTTCTTAAGCGCGGATGAAGATCAAACAATATCCAGCCAACTTCTTACAGCCTTTGAGATTGATGAAGGTCCTTCTGGCCTTAGACCAAGGACAGTCCTCACAAAGTTATTTTTTCAATGAGCACTAATTACTGTGAATTGTTTCTCAGAAAGTTGGACACTTCACCTGTCAACAGCTGAGTGGTATAGAAAGTCCATATCGGTTCCAATTCACTTACAGAAGGATACAAAGAAATGCAACTGTGGAAAACCCGAAACAACGTGTCCTTCCTCAAATATCAGTGATACCTTGTGTTTGCTGAAGGCGTTAAGTCTTGCTGTCCCAATACGCCCTTTTAATAGGATGTTTTATATAATTGTATGCTTCTTAATAAGGCATTAAAAAATATTTTAAATGCCCAGTCGAGTGAAAACTCATTTTTAAGGATTGACCCTCACTTAGAGGTACAACATGGTAAAAAATATTCAATTTTGGAGAACTTCAATTTTTTTAGTTCTCTAAAAATTGGATGAAATCAAGTAGCCTTATCAGCCCATCATTTCAGTGTCACACGGTTTTTCCTCACTCCCTACAATGTTTTGAAAAGTAGCCCCCAACTGGCAGGAAAGGGTGTTTATGAAGTTGCTTCTGTTTTTTTTTTACATATCTTATTCAACATAGTCCCAACGCTGGTGGTTGGATTTTGCCTAGACCTTCCCAGTCAGTTCTACCGGGAAAAACCATCCCTGGAGGCAGCAGTGTGGGTTTTTTAACTCTCACTCCCTACTCCAGTAACATTCCGACTGTGGCAAGTGAAACTTGATCGCACTTGTTGACAATTAGTGTAGTTGTTGGAAATTCGTTGACAACATTTTGGTTCAACCAGTTTCAATTGATTTGTGGTCTGTAAAGGCGGTGAAAGGCTATAACCTCACTCCCTACTCTCTCACTCCCTACAATATCCAGCCAATAGCCCCTTAAATTGTAGGGAGTGAGATCTGCTTCTAGCAAGTGAGATGTTGGCAAGGGAACCTTAGTATTTACTGTATCTAAAATTAAGCCAATCTGTGCTGTTCTACTAACCTAAATTGAAAGACTTGAGCGGCGATTCCCATGGAGGTTGGAGGCTCAAGAGGGGAAAACATTGTAGTATGTACCTCACTCCCTACAAAAGTTTTTTTTTTTTCAAAAAGGCATATCAGCAGTACGGTTCAAGATTATGTGTGCTCACTTGGGTAATATGCAGAGAGAACAGCAGTGATTGATTAAGAACAAGAAAATTGATCAAGTTTCAAATTTTTTTTTAGAAAAGTCGATACCCAAATGTGACCGAAATTTTGAAATGACCCATACACATGTTACTGTAAAAGCCCAAAGTTAGGGTTTGTCAAAAAATCCTAGTATTTCCAATATTGCTAGTTGAAGCTCGACATCTATATGAAAAACGGACATTTACGACTTGACAGTTGGTTAATCTTGGGATTGACTGACCAGTTTTTTAAATGCCCATAAAACCTTGTGTGAATGAGGCATTTCGTAGTTTTACCTATCTCTCTTGGCAAATGTGCGTATTTTCCCACGACTCGTTAGTATCCACTATCCAAAAGACTATCCTCCCAAAGGCGAAGGGGTCGCACCTTTAAATAAAAACGAAAGAAGTAAACAAAATCAAAGTGGGAAGGACGCTCGGGTTTGCCCGACGCCGGCCCTTGGGATTTGGGAAGTTAAGGATGATAGAAGGAAATTCCCCTATAGAATAACCACCAATTAATAAGAGCGTCGTATGGAGTGACCTTCGCATACCTGAAAATGTACCTGATGAAGAAATAAGCCCTTATACAGCTATTCTGAAACAATCATTGGTCGGTGGCCAGGGTTTCAAGAAATGCAACTGGTTTAAAAAGTTTTCCACTGAAAAATGCCTGGGAATATAAAGTGCTACTCTAAGTGCCTTAATCCTCTTCCTTATTGCAATAAGTAATTTAGGGTGTTTCCTTTCCTGCCATTTTGCTTGCTTTTACTCCCTAAAATGCTAGGATTTTCTGGTAAACTCTAAAATTTACCGCACTTTGGGCTCTTACAGTAACATAGACAGGGATAATTAGACCGTGGATTCCATTGAACGTCTAACAACAGCTGTCTTTGATCGAATCAAGTGCTCACCTATTAGGTAACAGGAATAATTATTGTATTGAAACTTTTCTTCCTACAGATAAACATGGAGGAATGCCGGCGTTGTTACACAATCTCGTTTTTGTTGCTTCTGAGTGATCCTTTCACTTCACCGCGTGCCCCGTGAATAAGGTGTCAGGGCTCCGGTGAGCCAAGCGTCGCTTATCTTCTCAAAACGTAGAATAAATGACTTGATGAACTACTTTGGCTAGTGATATTGAATACTGTTAACAACAAGCAGCAAATTATAGTCAAACGGTTCATAATTTCTGTCAGAGATAAATTGCAGATAATTGTAGTTATATAGTATCCATCATGCTCAGGGGCTGTCGCCACTCGTTCTAGAACTCTTTCTCAATCCTCGCGTTAAAAACAACCCTTCCGATTGGTTTTTCATATTGGGAGCGAACGCATCATCGTACAGCAACCCGAGTCGTTTCATTCAATTCACGGAACAAATTTCCGTCTGAATCAAATTAAACTACTATCTTTAATACCTACATCAAAAGTTTTTAGATTTTTTAATAATCCCCCTGTTAAATATTATCCCTGACGATTGATTGATCATCATACAGAGATTACTTGCATATCCCAGATCGATTTATAATTTTTTTAGTCCAATTTCGTTCAGTAGTTTCGAAGAAAAGCTTCGGAAGGCGTAAGAACGCAATTTTTTTAACTACCTATTCTACTTTCAAACTCACATCAAACCGTTCGAACGTATTTTAAAACGAGCCTAAACCAACAAATGTTTCTTGTTAGGTAATAAACCAAAATCTGAATTATGAACAAACCAATTGTATCCATTGGACCTCTTTGAATTTGATATAATTTATTTGAAGATTACTAAGGTTCTTGTCATACTCTAGGTGACACCTTAGATGACACTAGGCCCTGTATCAAAGAAGTTTATTATCGAAATTTTTGTAGAATACATTTTACCTGCCTAGATAAGTTGACAAGTGCCTTTACAGTAAAGACTGAATGCTAAAATTTTCAAAACCAACCATAATGCGATACTCACTCTAAAGCAGTTGAACAGTTTTCAAGAATATGTTGCATTTGGACTTCTGCGGTAAATTTTATCAAGCTCAACTGCTTCGATGGTTTAATTTAATTTTTAATGTTCGTAAAGTTGTGTGGAATTATATTTTTCAAATGAAGAGAATGGATTGTTGTCTTAAAGAGAATCTAAATATCAGAAAACTAGTACACTTATTTCTGTTCTTAGTAAAGTAGTCCCCTGCATCTCTTCATCATGGCATTTGACACATCAACTTACATGGTGGAGTTATGTGAATCCAGTATTATTGTAGTGTTGTGTAGAACTATATTTTTCAAGTGAGGAGAATGGATTGTTTTTTTGACAAGGTTCTAAATATTAAAAAAAAAACGGGTAGGTACTCCTATTTCTGTTGTTAGTAAAGTAGTCTCGTGAATCTCTTCGTCATGGCATTTGACATATCAACTTACATGGTGGAGTTATGTGAATCCAGTATGGACCGAAATTATATGGATTTGACAGTTTCAGCCTAATGACAGTTTTTCTCCCCCTGAGTGATTTCTACATCACGAATTTGTAAGTTTATTTTGATTCAGGCGCTTATCAGCTCTGTTAAGATCCCATAATTCCATATTCCGATGTCTGTAAGGGAAACATTGATGTGGAAACGCATGCGATGGTGTTGATTGATGAAGTGGCGATGGTGTACTCACATGCCGTTGAGGTGAAAGCCAAAACCGCGAGCAGGCACCAGACCACGGACATGTTTCTTGAAACGCGAACTGACTGAGGACTCGGGGGAGCAGCTCCTTATGAACTACCCCCTCTCGACGAAGAACCGGGGTGACCCGCCCGGGCTCCGCCTCGCCAACAGCTTCGCGTTCCCTTTTGATAATAAATTCATACTGTATAACACGATTCATATCAGAAACAGAAATGAAAGAATGGAAGATTAAGCTTGGATTCTTCCTGGGCAGATGTTGAAACAAACGGTATAGTTGAGTAACCTTCATCTACATAGATTTTCTCTCAAAATAAACGGCTGGGGGATGCGAATTGATGTCACAAATTCTTGTTAACAGTTGCACATTCAATGTGGAATTCAAAATATCTGCCCATGTGGTTTGACTGATTCATTCATTGATATCATTTTGTACGGACCTAAATCTTTTCTTCATATCGAAGAGGTCAAGTGACACCGAGTTCAAAGGATTTATAGGAACATCAAGGATGTACCTTAATAAATTATGTCATATTTTGACGATAAGCTAAACAAGTTACTTAAAATAAGAAGTCCGTTAATCGATTAACGGAATTTTTTGCGATTAAGAAACGAATAATTTTACCCGCGAATTCAGAAGTGAAATTTTCTCCACTAAAGTCTTCGTTGTTGAGCAAGGGAAAATTGAAAGGAAAGTTATGTTTTTGTTGTCATAACCTAAGCTGTGGGAGAATGAGAAAAGTCATTTGACAGTTTGGGACCATACTGCTCTTGAAATTAGAATGTTGAAACTGTTCCAATCTTTCCTCAAATAACATACATCGATAACGACACAAGGAAAAAAGTGATGGGCCCATTTTTCAGAAATTTGACAAAACTGTTAAGTTTCCGTAATCATTATGCATAATGTATGTATAACTATTACCTATTCCGTTCAAGTATTCCAGACAATTTTAAGCCTAATTTGTTCTTTTACCAAAAATGTGGAAAATGCAGAAATATGTTACCAAATTCTTCAAAATTGTAACCTTAACCACACTTTTCCATTAGGCTAGAATAACTTCACAAGTTAACGATTTCGCAAAGAAAAACTACTAGACTTTCTTCCAATACTTTTCTTTTCTTCGATAGCTGCTCTTTTTCTTGCAAATTCGCTAAAACCAGTTGTGAACTACGTTCAATAATATCGTTTCCCATATGTAGTCGGTTGAGAAAACATAGCAAATTGATCATTCAATAATGCTGGTGCCTACTTGTTATCACATAAAATTGGAATCAAAAGTACCTACCAATTTAAAACAAGAAGTTAAAATATGGAAACATCGTTGAGTTCAAATCTTAATTTGTACTAATCTAAGAAAATAATTTTTCACACAATTACTGTCTATTTTATTGTTCATTCATGAGTTATGCCTGCTCCTGACTTTGATGTAATATGCAGATCTTTTCAGCTTATTTTTGTTTATTATAAAAGTCATTTTGTATTAATTGAATTCAGCAGAAGACCGTCTACGATGAACATCGAAAATAAATATCAACGGCATGGACCATTGTAATCGGCAAAAGTATTCGAATACAAAAGTAATCAAATACAGTTGTAATCGATTACAAATGTAATTGTGAAAGTATTCGTTAATCAGGGACGCCCACCTCTGTATAAAATTCAGCTAGAAACTAAAACTGTCTAAAACTCATGCAGATGCCACTCGAATAGGATCTCAGGGTTCTCTCTCACTTCATATGAAGTCAAACTGAACAGGAACTTATACAGTTCAGCCAGGTACTAAGCTTAACTAATTCAAATTCAACTATTCAAGTTTTACACTCCGAATTTGATAATACCCTTGATACGGGTGATTCTGCGCGCATGCGCGACGCGGGAAAGTGTGATATTTGAATTTCTTGCCAAAAAATAAGGGGGGTTTACTTCGACAAGTTTTTTTATTTCTCCACAACCCACGAAGTTGTAAGGGTGGTACGTTCATTAAGGACCACTCTGTATATCAAATGTTTGGTGTTTATTAATCTAACCTCAATTAACCCCCCGAAGCTTCTTATATATTATATACCATTGGTTTACGTATTGTTATTAAAAAAAAGATAGAACTCTGTGTAATAATTTGCAGCGATTTGAATTTGAAACGAGAGAGTCGAGTTATTATCAAACCCATCTCGAAACGTGTGGTATGTTTACGGGTGACAGGGAAGTAGCGTTGAAATCAGAGCAGTAGCCTTCCAGCTTCGTTATAATGAAAATGAGGTGGACTCTTCGTGTTTCATATCGGTCGTGATCCTGGAGGAACGATCGCGACAGATGAGCGACCGCTCGCGGCAACCTGATTCGTATGTGGGCTCCTTTGGAAACCCCGCTGGCCCCTGCATCCCAGATGCCCGAGCACCGTAGTCTACTTCGAGGTCCAGTGAGGAGCAGGAACCCGGAAACTGGGAGGTCATCCACCTCATTTTATTATCATTTCTCGAAACGGATTATTAAGAACTCCCTTCTACTTTGGTTGGTATGAGTGAATCTTCCCAAAATAGTGAAGGAAGGGCTCGTTTATCAATCGCATTTGCTACATAGTTTGATTGGCCATTATCGAAAATTATTGATTAGTGGGGGAGGTAGAGTTTACCTATCAATAGTTCATAAGCCACTACTAATCTCAATTCTCTTCTCTAATCTACTACCTCTTCTATCTCTAGGCAGTGTTGCTCCCAACCAAAGCATTGCAGAAACTGCTCGTAGGAGAACTCGTAAATGAGGCGTTTGCTATCAAAACCAGCTCATTCCATTTTTTTTTGCATATTTTGAAAGTTCAGAGGGTCCTTCATAACCTGACGAAGGGATATACATCAAATCGAGCTCATTCCAACCCAAACGTAGACGAAAATGTTTGCTTTCTGGATTATATCCAGCTCATTCCAAGCTTTTTCCATCTTCCGCCAGATAACCTAGCCGTGCCTTCCTGTTTTCCATTTTCCATTTGAAAGTGTTTAGTGGATGTCATTTATTTAAAACTTATTAAAAAACACAAATATCAATTGGTAAACTGAACTGATAACAAAAAAAAAAAAAAAAAAAAACAATTTTCCACAACTTTATTGAAAAAAAAAGCGCATGAAAAACCATGTTTTTGCATCAAAACCAGCTCATTCCAACCTAATTTGTGTGATTACTCCGAAGGTGATCCACCTAGGGTGAAATTAAAAACTGATCAGATTCTAGGCGATTATACCTACCTACAATTCAAAAATAAAAGGTGTAGCTTCAGAACAGTTACTGTGGACGTGAGAAGTTTTTCGTCTCTCCTGTAAAATTTTCAAAACTGGAATCAGGTGGTTTTGATAACAAACGTGTTCAAACACAGACCCCCCCCCCCCCAAATTTTTAATTTTATATAATAAGCTTATTTACCCCTTGGTACGTTGAAACACAGTTATCCACAAAGACCTTGACGTATCAGAAGTGGATAACGCTATAGAAGCAGCAACAGCAAACATGCACTCAGTAATATCCACCCACGAATCCCCAGCATTTGAGCATCTCTTGTCAGCAAGGGAACGGCAACAAATAAGCAGACGACTAAAAAGAACTAGAGGATGGACATATTGAACCAAGTTCAACCAATATTCCTGGGATTACATAACCTTGGATCATCACTGGATGCACTCAGTAATATCCACCCACGAATCCCAAGCATTTGAGCAACTCTTGTCAGCAAGGGAACGGCAACAAATAAGCAGACGACTAAAAAGAACTAGAGCTATCATCAACCACCCTATACCCTAGGATAAGAGGGATCATCACTGGATGACCACCATCACACATGTATCCACATTCATTTATTTTACATATTTATTTACACCATCAGCATAACTGCAAAGTAAGAAATGTATTACTAAAAATTTATCAAAATGTATTAAAGAAAAAAAATCATAATGGGACTTGAATACAGCAACTGGATAATTTTCAATTTTCAGTTTTTGATTTTGGTTTATTACTTCAATAATAAACCATTGTAATCGCTTTGAAAAAAATGTCTACCCCCCCCCCCCCCTCCTGAAAATTTCATGGTTTATGTTTCAAAGGTGTAGAATCCAAATCTCAATAAAACTTTTGATTTCCGTCCGTCCGACGTACACCGTACGCCCACGATTTCTCCCAAACGGCTGGAGCAAAAAATCTGAAATTTTTAAAATTTCTCTGAAAATGAAGAATCAATATTGGTCCGACAACGCACCTATTCTTTAGCCAGCTCTCTCACTTAATTTAAATGCCCTTCAAGGGTGTGACAAAGTTATTGTAAAAGACCCAGCGAACCTCCAAAAAAACCAACGTGGCCTAAATGTGGACTTTTTTTGAGGAACTTTCCATGAGGAATCGAATGAGCCCCTCCCCAGGTCTGTAGCTCAAACCATTTCCGATGTATGGCATGATCTTATGCTGCAAACATTTGCATCCACATTCACTACATCACTAGGTTACTGCGATCAAAACAAAAACAACAGCGGTTTTTTTTGTTTTGATCGCATTAACCTAGTGATGTAGTGAATGTGGATACTGGAGTGAACTCCTAAAACGGTTTATAGCCGACACACGGGTTGAAGCATTCTGATACGCATGAAACGCTGCAAATTCTTTCACTGGGGTTTATTGTTCAATTTCATTCATTTGGCTTGCATTCATAATTTGAATATCTACTAAGCTTTGGAGTGTGCGTGTTTCACAGGTGATAGAGCGATTATTGAATTTCAGGAGATATGCATAGAGCACGTAAATCGGTTCTCAACCAAAATACCTATTTGGATTGATCAGTTGATCATATTTGTGTCTCCTGAAATTCAATAATCGCTCTATCACCTGTGAAACACGCACACTCCAACGTTTAGTAGAAATTCAAATTATAATGCCAAATTAATGAAATTAAAAAATAAACCCCAGTGAAAGAATTTGCAGCGTTTTTCTACATATCAATGGAGACTATGCGGTTCTACTCGTGTCCAAGAAGTGACGTAACAATAAAAATGCATTCACTTCTGACATCTCGAGTGATTAATGAAATGTATTAGGTGACGTGAATATTAATTGACTAATGGTACTAGTCATTAGAAATATTATCTGCACTCTATAAGTCTATGTTACTATTTCAGTTCAATGTTTCCTCTGTTCTAATGCTTTCGAATAATTAATCAATTCTTATAATATATTATTGTTAATTAATAAACTGTCCCCATACTGATAACGACGCTAATGAAAATACCTGATAATCCAAATTGTGTCAAAACCTACTAAAATCGTGTCATGCTAAGCATGAGTCATCTGATTTACGTCATCTCTTTCAGTCTACTGGCATTTGCTTGAACCAATTCGTTGATAAAGAGAACAAAAAAAAGATAGGTTGCTAAAAAATATAAAAAGATAGTTTAGGAAAAAAAGTTGCCGGAGAGCTTTTAATATTTCATAGAAAGGACGAAACGAGCAACTTTTTTTTTCTCTCCAAGTTGCTGACATTCTTGACGGGCGTCCAACCCGTTTGTGGCCTTCGAAACCTGGCGGCAGACGTTTGAACGGCGATTGCCAACAGTTCCTCGTAAATGCCAGGATCTGGGGAGCCCACAAAAGGAGGAGTACGTCCAGTATGAGACGCCTGTAGTCGACGAGATCAATGTCAACATTTCCCTACCTGGAAGGAACCATAGCCCAAATCGGTGGATTTTGTAGTCAAATCGAATGGTTATCACTCTGACAGTTATAACTAATGCGGTAAATGCCAAGAATAATGGGAAACCACTGTGACCAGTTAATGTAACCAGTACGTCAAGCTAGCGCGCAGATGGCATAGTTCCACAGACCTTTGGGTACCCTATCTCCCTCAGTTCAACTGAAAGTTAGGGGTATGTGCCGCTGAAATGGTTAACAAAGATGAGCTGTATACCAAAATCTGATTATTCAGTGGCTGGGATGCCGATGGATAAACTGGGCTAGGAAAAGGGCTCTTCAATCAGGGGCACCCGCTTGAAATCGCTCTTTCAATAGGGCTAGAAATAATTTAACATGGCTAGGTAAAAGGGCTATTCAATCAGGGTAGCGTTTGCACTTTTCAACATAGGCTAGAAATACTTACCACTGGGCTAGGGAGAAGGGCTCTTTATTTGAACACACTGTATCGTGCATAGAGATTTTTTCCGGAGTGACCTCGCTAAAGTGGATGGGACAGTTTTTCCGGAAAAACCACCCCATCGTTCTAGGGGGTCTTTAATCAGGATAGCGTTTGCACTTTCAACGTAGGCTAGAAATACTTACCACTGGGCTAGGGAGAAGGGCTCTTTATTTGAACACACTGTATCGTACATAGAGGTTTTTTGGAGTGACCTCGCCAAAGTGGATGGGACAGTTTTTCCAGAAAAACCACTCCATCATTACTCTGTGGATGGGGCAGTTTTTCCGACCGTTCTAGGGCTCTTTAATCAGGGTAGCGTTTGCACTTTTCAACATAGTGCTAGAAATACTTACCACTGGGCTAGGGAGAAGGGCTCTTTATTTGAACACACTGTATCGTACATAAAGGTTTTTTGGAGTGACCTCGCCAAAGTGGATGGGACAGTTTTTCCGGAAAAACCACCCCATCAATACTCTGTGGATGGGGCAGTTTTTCCGGGCGTTCTAGGGCTCTTTAATCAGGGTAGCGTTTGCACTTTTCAACATAGGCTAGAAATACTTACCACTGGGCTAGGGAGAAGGGCTCTTTATTTGAACACACTGTATCGTACATAGAGATTTTTCCTGAGTGACCTCGCTAAAGTGGATGGGGCAGTTTTTCCGGGCGTTCTAGGGCTCTTTAATCAGGGTAGCGTATACACTTTTCAACATAGGCTAGAAATACTTACCACTGGGCTAGGGAGAAGGGCTCTTTATTTGAACACACTGTATCGTACATAGAGGCTTTTTCCGGAGTGACTTCGCTAAAGTGGATGGGACAGTTTTTCCGGAAAAACCACCCCATCATTACTCTACTCTTCCCTCCTGAAAATGAGAACATTAGATTATTGTTATTTACGTGCAGGGCGTTCTCCTCGCAGTAGAAGCGAAGGGTCTTCAATATGTTTCCCATTTTTAAAAAGCTAGCGTTGACAATGTTTCAGACGCACATATACACTCACTCACAAACACAGCTATTTAGCTATGGTTTTTCTCATGGATTCCATTGTAGGATTGTTCTCCCACATCCCGTGAATCAATTCCAATAGACGTTCTTCTATGAAAGAATCCTTGTTTCAAAGGGAAACCATACTGATTCCGCCATTAAAACCTTGCGGCACCCCAGGATGTGTCTCGTGGTATCCCAGGATGTCTTGCCTCCTAAATTAGGGATTACTGCTTTTGAGGCAGTTACCTGCATTAAGAGAGACAGCTACATGAAAAACCGATCATGATCGACATCTAATGTCAATTTTCGAAAGGCATCCTCAACGAAGTTTCACTGTTTTTCAATATGATGATGGAGACGCTCAGAAGGAAAAGTGGTTCTTCAGTAAAATTAATAAGCATCCCGTGAACCGCTTCTATGAGGCGCGAGGGAAATATGACAAAGGGAACGAAACCGGGCTTTTGTATTTGTTGATGGTGGCGAGGATTGTCTTACGTAATGGAGGCTGAAGGCTTCTCTCGGTTACGACATGAGAAAGAACTTTCACTGCATCCCCAGTCGGGTAAATAACCACGAAATAAATCTGTGTCACAGTGTCATAGTGGGATGTATATGCGAATCTCGACCCTTGAAGTTGTACTATTATTATGCTAACTGGGAGTAGGGATGGCCGTTAAAACATAAAATATCGATATATCGATGTTGGATGGTATCGGCGTTAAAATATCGATGCCGATATATATCGTAGGTTAATCATCGATAGTAGGCACTACCGATAGGGTCAGTCCGTATGAAGTAGTCCAGAAATAATTTAATTGGTTGCTTCAACATTTTTGATATTTTTTATGCTTTTGTACTATGAAGTACCACTTACTACAAGTGTACAAATGCATGTCTTTTATTTTTTAAATTTTTAGTTTGCCGTTAGCGGCCATTTTTTTGTAGTAAGAACGCTAATTTTAGGCGATTTTAGAGCTCTGCGGAAACGTATTTAACTCAGCTTCTATTCATCCTAGAACATTGAAACAAAAACCAATGTCTTCAGAAAATGCTAAGCTATAATAAAGCTGATTAGACCTAATTGCTCAAACCTAGGCCCAAAGGCCTAAATACCTCTTCAAAGTTTAACTCACTCTTTTAGCAAAAAACGCTATTTTCAACAATTTTTTTTCTTAACAAGGCAACAGGTAATTTTCTGAAGACATTGGTTTTTGTTTCAATGTTCTAGGATGAATAGAAGCTGAGTTAAATACGTTTCCGCAGAGCTCTAAAATCGCCTAAAATTAGCGTTCTAACTACAGAAAAATGGCCGCCACTGGCAAACAACAAGTACAAAAATTGAACTAAGTGTATTTTTAGACTTGTAACAAGTGCTACTTTTTTGGGTAAAAATATAAAAAATAATAAAAATATTACAGCAACCTCCTCTGGACCACTTTATATGGATTGACCCGATAGTATCGACCAAAAAATATCGATAGTTTTGGAAAAACTTACACAAAATGAATAAAAAAGAATCAACCGTGAACAAGATACAATCTCAAAACGCTGCGAATTCTTTCACTGGGGTTTATTATTCAATTTTATTAATTTGGCTTGCATTCATGATTTGAATTTCTACTAAGCTTTGGAGTGTGCGTGTTTCACAGGTGATAGAGCGATTATTGAATTTCAGGAGGCACACAAATATGATCAACTGATCAATCCAAATAGGTATTTTGGTTTAGAACTGATTTAAGTGCTCTATGCATATCTCCTGAAATTCAATAATCGCTCTATCACCTGTGAAACACGCACACTCCAAAGCTTAGTAGAAATTCAAATCATGAATGCAAGCCAAATGAATGAAATTGAATAATAAACCAAAGTAAAAAAATTTGCAGCGTTTTTTTCAAGAGCGATTACAATGAAAAAATATTATATTTGAAAATTTTAAATTTCGTAAGAAAAGCATGCATATCAGAATGCTTCAACCCGTGTAGTTTCAGTATCCACTTGCTTAAGGTTACTGCGATTTAATAAAAAAAAAACTGTTGTTTTTGTTTTGACACGTTCACTACATCAACCTACGCTGTTGTTGTGGATGCAATGTTGGCAGCATAAATCGGGCCATATTTCGGGAATAGTTTGAGCTACGGACCTGAGGAGGGGCTCATTCCATTCCTCATGGTATGTTCTTCAAAAAGAGTACAAATTTAGGCCGCTTCGACTTGTTTTGAGGTTTTTAGAGATTTTACAAAACTTTGACAGCCCTTAAAGGGCACTTTAAATTGAGTGAGAGAGCTGGCTCAAGAATTGGGGCGTCGTCGGACCAAGATGGATTTTTCCTGAAAATTTCAGATCTTTTGCTCCAGCCGTTTGGGAGAAATCGTGCGTACGGCGTAAAATGTTTTTGCGGACGGATTTTTTTTTCAAGAGCGATTACAATGGTTTATTATTGAATAATAAACCAAAATGTATTATTTTACTTCATTTCAAACAATTCTTACGTATTGAGTTTTATTAATTGTTTCTTGCTGGTGTATGGTTTTAATAAAGGCCGAGAATAGAGCGAGAATAGCTCATTTTCGTCTCAAATTCCCTTCGTGGTTGTCCGTTTCGGTCTCGATGCACCTCCTGGGTTTCAATATGAACGGTTCCATCGAAAAAACCTGTTCAGAATCACTTAGCTGTTTTACTACTCTCAGAACTCTTGTTGAACTACTCTTACTCGTTCCTTCATACCTTTCCCTCTGGTATTTCAGAACCGCTGAAAATCGCGCCGAATTGCTCCTCATGATGTTTTTAGGATTTATTCTAATGATGGTAAATGGGAGGATATTGAAAATCAAGACAAACTTTTCATAATAAATATAATAATAAAAAAACAATTTTTTGTTGTAATTCACAAACATTATTAGCAAAAGTATTCTATTAAATAATTGATTGTAACAGAGGATTCAATCGATGCATCCTTTATCGTTGATAGATAAAATTTACCTAATATGAAGGAACAACGAATAAAAAATTGAATTTGGCAAATTGAAATTGATCTGAAAATATGTTGACAGAAGAAATTATTTATTAGAAAGGTTGTACAAGATCTGGATGACGAATCATAAGCGACGAAGAACCTAACAATCAGCTCGAGATCTTACGTTTTTGTCGTTTGATTGATTAAAAGATGAACATAACACATCGTATGTAACCGTAAAACATAACGCGTCGTGTATTAAATTTAATAGTACACAGGAACTTGGGATTGCCTGGCGCGATTTTATAGCAGCGCATCCCTTAAGAACAGTCGAATCAGCTTGAGTGATAGCTGTTCATGTTTTAAACGATTTTGACGGTTACTCGAGGAAAACGCTGTTTAGTTGGGAAGATCGTACTGGACGGACTGGTGGGGGCGTTTTCTTTTCTGGGCGGCGCTCGTGTAGTTGCTGTTCCTCACTTTGGGTTTGGGGTGCTCCAGAGCGTCGAGTTCTTCGTCGGTTAAGATCCCTTTGTACCAATCTTTGCTGTAAACGAAAGAAAATCAGAACATATTGTAAAACATATTGGTAAGTAATGCATTACAGTAATGCGGACCTATGTCCGGTCTTCATATAATCACATTTGAGGAGTTTAGTTTCAAAGAGGAACATGTCCATTTTTGAAAATGGGCGGAGGAAGATTGGGAGCGAAGTCCGAGGGGGTCGTTTCTCGGTGTTCATAATCGGTAGACAAGATCCCCTCTCTTGGGCGCAAGCGATAAGCAGAATGGAAAATTCGGCGCTGGCCGCTCAAGGGAGTTAGTTCGAATGAGTTAGTGAGTGACACAATACACTACGACTTCATGTCGAGCTACACCTGCCTACTCCTAGAAGATTAACTACAGTTGCCAACCACACTATGTCACCATGTTCTTTTGTTTTTACATATCGATATAGGAATTTCCTATTAGGAAACCCATTAGAAGCCAGAGGCAGAAATGAGTTCTGTCTAGTTTGCTGGTTTGGATGCTCCTTCTGGTAAAGTATAGACCAGTTGGGCAAATTATATATACTTTCATTGCGCCCAATTTTCTATGCACCTTTTTCTCCGCAGGTAATTTCTGGATTGCGGCAAATTTTCCACTCGTTGGGAGAGGTACGGTTGCAAATACTTTGAAAACGCCGGAGTTACGGCCGTTTTAGTGACGTAAGTTCGAAAACACGAAAAAAATCTTAAAAGCAAAATAATTAAAAAACGAAGCCTCTACAAAAAAATCTCTAGGAGGCACTTTTTATTGGAAACTAGTTGTAGAATACGTGTGCGAAGATTTTCGGATCATACGTTGTACACCCTGTATATAAAACAAACGTGAACATCTTGAAATGCAAAAACAAGACGCACAAAATTCACGAATTCCTAGTAAAAAAGTACTCGATAAACTGGTACCGAATCCCGTAATTTGAAAACATTGTGGAGAGTATTTCTCTCACTCAAAAATCAGAAATAACATTTCCATAAAAATTGTCTAGATCAGTTTCACGTTTCACTTGACTAACTGTTTCTTTTTCGCGAGGCCTGATTGAGGACGGCAACAGTACCATCCGTTACTACAAACTGATTAAAAAGGTAGATACTTAGCCTAAAACTGCAAAATGAAACGATAACAGTAATGATGACCTAGAGCACAATACACACACGGCGTGCCCAAGACGCATCGTGATCGTGGATTCGTTTGATCATGTTCTGCAGACAGGTTTTGTCTGATTGGTGCTGCAGTCAAGTGGACGAATGGGACAGTACAATATGTCAAGCATGGACATGACCACCTTTTGATGCCAACAGTTGATGCTCATGTAGCCAGTAAGGACAAAAATGTACCCTTTTGAAGCAAGCCTGCTGATAAAAATGAACAGGATGGAAATTTTCTGATTTGAACAGAAAAGAACAACCCTCTAGTTAGAAACCATATTACAAAATAAAAAAGGGGAAAAATGGACGTGTATCTCTTTGAAAGTATCATCAATGTCAGTGAACATTCTGTCCACTGCTCCACCCTTTGTAAGAGTCTTATAGAGATTTGGGTCTAGATCGTACCCTATGAACTTCATCTGGGTTGGGGCTGCAGCGCTGTACAAGGATAAATTACACGATCTCTCATCTGATTTCGATAATCGCTCCCGACCCTCACAAATCATCCTAATGCAGATACCTGGCGGGTACCAAACCATGACGTGGTTTAGTGAGCTGTCACCCCTCTGAACCCTTCAATATTAGAGATGTTCGATATTTCTGTACCGGTGACAAAGTCACCGATAAGGAACTGGAAAAAGCAGTGACAGATACTTCGGTGACTGCGCTGGATTCTAACACCATGTACTACTATGCGCAGGCGCGGGATTTGGAACTGAATCTCAAATCGGATATCTACTCACGGTCTCTGTCACCGCGTCACATTTCATTCATTTCCACTCTCTGTCACCGATATGCCAGTCACCGATATTTGTAAGTCACTGGATCGCACATATCTATTCAATATAGCTTGGATCTCTATAGGATCTTACCATTCTGGGACGTTCCTCGGCCAGTCGCAAGAGCCTGTCGCCTCGTTGAAGACCTGTCCTATTTTACAGCCGTTTCTCCTGGGCACATCGCCGTTGATGCAGACGTAAAAGAATTGACAGTCCTCCGGGTCCGGGTAACGGGGGTGCTCCTGGGCCCGCTTCTCATCCACTTTGGGGCATTCGAACTTGAACACCTCTGAAATACAACAAACACCCCCGATATTAGGACCAAATAATTCTATTTCCAAGATCGAATCTTCTTTGTAAATGTCCATCTGACAATTACACGGATAGAACAATTCAAATACCTACTTCGCACAACGAAACGTAAGCATTTACCAAATTTGCCCTCGGTGAAATACAACATCACCAAACCATAGGCAGCAAAACTAATTTGTACACTTAAAACTACTATTCACACTACTGAAGCTTACTGGTGAGGGCACAAGGTTACCGAGCTGGCACAGGAAAATATCACATACAGGTGATGGATGGTGATAGTGGGCTATCAATATTTATATTTATATCTACAACATAATTATGAAATTGTATTTTGTCATGGGCGGATTTAGGTCAACGTTTTTAGGGGTGCCAGTGACGGGAGAGTTTCCGTGGGAAATTTTTGAAAAATACAAGCTAGAAAACGTGTTTTCAAGCTATCTGATGCACATTAAACATTTAAAAGTTAATTATTATTTCATAAAAATTTTTCAAGAAATTGCTTTTTTAATCACCCAAATAAATTAAACAATATATGTTACTATCAACATCAATAAAACGTCCGTCTCGTATGTACACTCCGCGGTCCCGTTCACGGTTTACTTTTTACAAGATATGGAAAATCCAGAATATACAATCGTTGCAAAATCTAGTCCTGAATATAGAAAAGTATAGTTATAGCTGTAAATTTTAAAAATAAATACATGAATTTTAAATAAATCTTAAAAAATCTGTCCATGTATTGTGTTCGAGGTTGTTTCTGTTCAATTGTCATTAGTAGAGCAGGGGTGTTGCTGACAACATCATGCAAACCACACTGGAAATTTGTTATCCTTCCACTCTTTAAGAAAACGTTGGTTCACTGAGGTTTGATATCTGCATGTTGAGATATTCAGCCCCTCGTGTTTGCTAGTTATTCGATATACTAATGGTGTAGTACAATGTACTTTTTGAGCACCTATTAATAATGCAGCAACTAAAATACTTTTGAGAGTATCTATTCAGAATAGCCATCTTAAAATTTATTAAGTTGCTTTCATTCCATCCGACTCTAAATTATCTATTATTTTCAAAAATAAACTTTCAAAACGATCTAGAATAACAGTAGTTTGTATGCGTGTGTACAATACATAAAACCAGGTGAGTCACCCGTGCGTTGCTCAGGATTTAAAAAATTTAAACTCTTCTATTGCACTGAGTAAAAACTAACAATATTAATTTGGCTTATTTTACTAATATATATATTTCAGGGTTAAGGTACACAACTTAGCCCCATGTCTCTCTAACTGTCACTATCACTTCCTACACAAGTTCATGTGTTACTCGCTTAAGGCGACGAGTTATATCATGTACATTCAGCAGCTTGACAGCTTCCTCATTTACATGATATTTGAGTCTGTTGCAAGGTGAGCAGTAGCTCGCTTTTTAATAACTTCATCCACGGTGTCAACTCGAAGTTCACGGTGGAGGGCATCATTTCGGAAATACCACGGTGCATCCGTGATACATCGTAAAACGGTGTTCTGGAAACGTTGGATTGCAGCCCCACATCTGCGCTCCAAACTCCAAACTGGCTTTAGTACTTGATTGTACTATAGCAGCTTGTTCCCAATGGTCATGGTGGACCCCCGGCCGATTAGCCAGTACATTCTTCTAAGTTTTAACACGAGTTCAGATTTCTGTTTTTTGACGTGTTCTTTCCACCTGAACTTAGCGTCAAGCGTCATGCCCAGGTATTTGGCTTCATTCGCGTAGGGAACTACCTCGTCGTTTAGGAAAGTAGGGATGTAGTTGATTTTCCGATTGGTTAAGTCATTGTGCGCTGACTTGGCCTCATTCAATCTGATCCTCCATTTTGATGTCCAGATATTTATTTTAGAGAAAGATTTATTAAGTTTGGAAATTGATTCATTGTTGCTTTCACCCACTGCCTGCATTGCAGTGTCTTCTGCAAATGTTACTGTTGTGCTTTGATCTACTTCTGGTAAGCCACTGGTGTGCAGGAGGTACAGTAGTGGGCCTAATACACTTCCTTGGGGTACGCCAGCGTTTATTTTCATTGGCACTGAATATGCATCGTCCTGTTTAATGCGAAAATACCGATCTGATAAATATGATTGAAGCAACTCGCCATATTGATAGGGCAGCATCCTCTTAAGGTTATAGTTGCTCAGGATGTATCGTATAGATTACCGACTCATAAACAAAATAATATCGGTGCCTAATTAATGAAGGAAACTACACTAATCAATCTACATCCTGTGTGCCATAATACAAATTAGGTGAATACATACAAATAATATGTACACAGCGATATTACACATGATGAATAACGTACAATACATACAGTAAGTTTAAGCTGTGCGAAATACGGGATGATACGGTGGTATTTTGTTAGCTGCTCTCATTAATTACAACATTTACAGTGGTATTGTAACATATTACTATGGGCTGTACAATACATTATATCACCATCAATTACTGATTACTACTCTTTCGAAATGCTGATATCATAATTAATTTTGGATATTGCTTAAAATGAGCATAAGAAATGACCTCAACACGACAATAAACATTGTTTCAGTAAAATTAAGTCCAATACGAACTCCTTTGAACGAAAAGAAACCAGTACACATGATCATGGAAGATTTAGGAGATTCTCGGGATAGTTTTGAGCCGATTTTACATTGCAAAAAAGAATTTGTCGACAAAATCCACAACGGAACAGGAAAAACGTGGTTAAGGAAACTTGGAAATGTTAAAGATTGTTATGTTTATAAACAACACAAGAATGTTTGTTTTTAAAATTAATCGGACATTTCAGCTAACTGTAAATATAGCTTTTCCAAGTCGAATTGAGAATTTTCCAAATCAATTTGAGAATTTTCCAATCTAAGAAACTTTCCACTACTAAAAAGGAAGAGGGAGTTTTCCAAACCGAATTGACTGCGTTTGGCTGGTCTATTGAAGTCAACAAAAACAAAAATGCGGAGTGGCCTTGATTTTTTCTGTTCTTAACAAGAGCGTAATTTTTATGAAGTATTCTTCGTTCATTTTGTCTTTCTGATTTCAATGTTAATTTGTTCATAAAGTGCTATTCTTTCATTTTGCTTCACTAATTTTGTTTTCAATAAAAGTCTTGGATTGCTCTGAAAAATTGTCAATTCGGTTTGGAAAACTCCCTTTTCCTTTTTAGTAGTGAAAGTTTCTTAGATTGGAAAATTCTCAAATTGGTTTGGAAAAATCTCAATTTGGTTTGGAAAATTCTCAATTCGACTTGGAAAAGCTATAGAACCATTGTACTAGCACTTTGATTCTTCAGTATTGATTTCAACAGAAAGGAGCTATGATTCCTTAGGTCTGCTCGTACTACGCTAATATTTAGCCCCTTGCGCTACATTCGACGGCACTGTAGCAGCGTCTTGACTTGTCAATCAGGAGACCGAGGGAGAGATGATTTTTTACCTCACCACAAGGTCACTTCATCTTTGTTTCATTGCACTTTCAAAACAAGATTTCGAGTTGAATGCACCATCGTCAAAAAAGATGTGGGAGTCCATTTTGGAAAGAGAAAACTGATTCCTTTAGTTAGGGCTAAAGTGTACTAAAACGTGTCAGAGAGACTGAGATGTCAATGAAATAGAGAGATGGAAACATCATTAGTTTTCCTGGAATATTTCCTCAACCAATAGAGCTGTTTTCAATCTACGAATCTATGAACATTTCTTACTCTGATAATTACAGCATATTTTAGCAAAGTGCTCTACTGGAAATATTTCAGCAGTTGCCACGATATGGAAGGGCCCTAGGCTTTCCCAGAGCATTCATAACGTCGTAGCAAAACGCGTAGGAGGTACTATTCAATTGGTCATTTAATATGTACATAGATTCAACAGCAAGCAGTAATAGTAGCTTTACGCCAGTGTCACAGCATAGCGAACGAAGCACAATAACTACAGTGAAATTCAGCGGAGCACACTAGGTTCTACTGGCATATTCTGTCAGTCCTCACGTTGTGGAAGGAAGAACAGCTGGAAAGACTGTTGCCTTGCCCAGGACATCCACAGATGTGGCGGCCGCCTGCATTGGAGGTGGTAGAAGTTGCCTCCCAGGTTTGGGCACGTAGGTCCACTTGACGCCATTGGCCGGCTTCCTTAACGTCAGGATGGGTCCTAAATAAGGCATATTTGGAGCTCGCTTGCCAGTACGCGGTTTCCTAATCGTTGGCACTCGGGCTGACAGGCTCTTACTGACTGGCTTTCCAACTCGAGAAGCGGGGATTAAGTTGCTCGGTCGGATTGAGGAGTTAAGGCTCGTCTGATTCCTCAAATTCATCTCTGCCTTTTGCGCTTCTTCTTCTTCCATTTCCTTCTCGACGACCTCTTCCGCAATCCTTTCGTAGTATTTGGTGTCCATCCCCATAGCGGCTTTCTGTGTTGTTCGTCACGTCAATATTGAACAAAAGTCGTTCGAATTTAGAAAATACACTGGGTCACTAAAAACTGCTTCTCTCCAATAGTAGTTACAACAAGACCTTAAAACTCAATAATTTATTTCTAACTGCATGCTGATTTGGTTTTAGCCCATTGATTACAACATCAATGAAGGGGAATAGGTTTTTGGGGTGGAAGCCATCCTAAAATTTTAGTGATGTAAGAAAAACTCAACGTATTGCAAATAATAAAGATGAGGCTTCTTAACTGTTTTGACTTAGCCATTTTGTTCATGTAATTACAAACAACACTAAGGGCGTATAATTTTGGAAAATTTAATTCTAATGATTTGATTATTTATTTATCACAATATTATTTAGATCCAAAATGATTTTTTTTTTTAAATCCCAAAAACATATCTCTGATTCAATGTTTTTCCACAATCGCGGTTGTTGGAGTTCAAATCAACGTCACAAGTAATTTGATCGTCATTTCATATCGTCTTTTCACGATAGAACGGTGTAAGCATCATTATTATTGTTATTATAATTTTTGTGGTAAAAACGTTTACTTTATAACAATGAAGCATGTATTAAATTTTAAGATAAATGTAGTGTCTTCAAGTCCTTATCGAACGATGATAGAAACAAATTTTGATTTTGTCGAATTTGGGAAGTTATTTAGATAATCAATCACTAATTTCGACTAATGCGAGTATGTAATCGATCCGAAATTTTTGCAGAGAAAATTTTGAACGATTTTTCCCGTAAATCAGTTAGATTAAAGTTTGAGATTTAAGGTTTGTTTAACATCATATTTAACTGTTTCTTAGTTGCAAATATGTTGTCTTTCAATCGTGATGCTCAAATAAAATCAATAAAATACATACGAGCTTCTAAGTTTAATATTACAACATGGTGTATGGTGCACATTTTTGTATTGATAAAATAGGAATCAGAGGTGGGGGTGGGGGGTTGTTAATACAGTCGATATCCCCAAAATTCAAAACATAAGGACCATTCGCAAATTCGAATTCGGCAGATTTGCTAAATTGAACATAAATTATAGGATGTTCACACTTGTTATATGGAGCAGTTCATGCGAGACTTTCTGGGTTTCCATTGGAGAGAACTTTCTTATGAATTGCTTAAATGCTTGATCGCAGTATCGAATTCAGCCCTTGCTGCTTATTTTCAGCTCAAAACTCAGTGTAGTAAGTGCAAAACACACGTATTACGAAAACGACAAAAGGCCATAGGTAGGTGACGGTTGAAAACTCTCCAAATGTTATTTCCTTTACGTTATTTCACATTATTTCCAGTGATTTTTCGCCCACTGTCGATACTTAGTACCTTGAAGGAAATTCCTCATTTTGATCTTATCGTGAAGGAAACAAAATGAGACTGAAGAAATTCACTATTGCATGTAAAATGGCGCAGTCGGCGGTGTAAATACACTGATTCGAATCACTGGCAGTATGTATAACATTTGATCTGATTTAATAAAACTAAAAGCCATTGAATGTCCTGCATTGAAAGGATGCTGACTGTAAATATACACAAGGGTGACTTAAAAGGGTTTATCCGTAACCTTGCTCTGCTACCATGGAACGTGCTTCCATGCTTAAATGGCTCCTTGTACAAGCCGTTGTGCAGTCACGCTTGTATCAACCCAAATATGGACACCCATGGATGGTGTATAACCTCCTTAAGGGGAAGAAGTAAAATCTTGAATTATCTGTAGAAGTGTCAACAAGTGGACCAGCATGAATGACTTTTGGATATGTTCAATAGTTGAACGGATTTACTGAAATATCCGAGAGAAAGATTCTAGTCGTAAAATAATTGCTGCCCACAGTAGCTGATCAACCGCAGCTATTCGACTTCACCAAATCGAATCTGACTGTTTGGTGCCAACTAGCTGCTCTGTGGTAGCTAAGATAGTTGTTGTAATTTTTGGAATAGCTTCTGACTTATTGATTCTGATAAATGCCACTATTTGATGAAATCGGCCAGTTGGGCAAATGTGATAACCAGTCCCACCTCTTCCTCCCTAAAGAAACTTTGGTAATTTTTGCTTTTCTATGGTCAGCAGGCTTGGGCTTGCTCGAACTCGACTTTATACTGTCACGGATATCACCCCCACCCTGACCTCGAATCAGATAGACCGGTATTTGATTATAATATTATTCATATTGTTAGTATATTAGAGAAACTTATATTGAAGAGAAGCAGTCGAGGGAAGCAGACATGTTAGTTAGTGGCCATCGGCGTGGCAGGTCTAGAGAGTCGGGTCACCGTACCTGGGGGTCTTTGCCTATGGTTTTTACGTAACCCCTGATGTACCCGTCCAAGTCCCCGACGCTGTCTTTCTTCCGTCTGATGAAATCGTGCGGAGTAAATCCAGGATAGCTCCCCAGACCGGTTCCCGCCGCGTCGGCGAAATCCTGGAATTCGGTGTCAAAGTTGGAGAACTCAGGGTCATCATAGGCGTTGTCATATGAGGGGTAGTCGTTGGCATACTCGGCGCTGCTGCTTCCGTAATCTGGGTATTCAGCGCTCCCGCTTTCGTACTCCGCAGAGCCTGATTTCCTCTTCCGTCCACCCTCGACAGAGCGACTGTCATAGAAGCTTCCAGGATCTTCGGCAGACGCCTCCTTGGATGAGGAGGATTCTTCGTCCGATTTCCAAAACGCGACTCGCTTGACTCTGTTAACTTCTGTTGCTACCACACAAACAAATTTAGCAGGTACTCATTTCACACTTCAAATTTTAAGGATCTTCAAGATTACAAATTGTTAGGTGTAGATAAATTCATGGCAAAATCGCAAACAACAAATTTGATAAGAACATTGTGTACTGCCAAATAATCATAAGTATACAATATAAACGATAAAATAAACAAATTCCAAATTTCAAGTACTGGGGTTTATTTGATTCTGTTTCCAGTAGTAATTAAACATTATCAATATCAGTGAATGGGCTCGTAATTAGATGAGTCTAGAGAATTAAATTAAGAAGATGATTGTGCGTAGGGAAACGCATCCCCATTCAAATCCAAATTTGGAAAACTTCAGGCCAAATAAATCGACACCTCGATTTCATGCATTTTTCGTGACTAATAATAATTTAAAACTAGTAGAAAGGAAAGGTTAATTGGTCACTTATTGATGTTTCGTAGGAGATATGTGTAAGAGCATCTCCTACGTATAAATTCAAGGAAACTCTGTTTTAAAATAGTTAATCTATTATGATGGGCAATATGTACTATAATTTGCTTATAAATTTTGAATGGGATTCCTTATGATTCTAACCTATTAGTGAGTATCTAAGAAAATGTGGTTCGTGGTATATGGAATCCAACATCTCATGCCCTCGTGTCTTATGTGTAACATAGTAAATCGTAGCAGCGTAATATCACCAAACTCACCGATCATCCGTGCCCTGTACACTGCAAACTGTCTCAACTAGTCTTAGGGTAGGCGTTGAAAAAAATACTCATGAATCCGATGATAAATGTGTGTTACGTGCTTGTAAAATCCCTTACTCCTGTTTACACCTCTCAGGGTTTATGATCTATGGGAAATCGGGTTTGGTATGAAATTTGTTACCATCTTTGCCTTATTCAGTAGGTAGTAGGTGTGTTATTTAAGAAAATTTCCTCTGGTCATCGTATAATCTTGTGCGAATACTAACGGGAGAACGGAGAGGTAATGGGATGGAGTAGATAGATTCGCCATTTTCAGAGGGTAAGGCGATTGATTAGCCTGCTAAACCCCAGGAATAACGCGGTTGGTAAACTACAGAAGGTAGCTGTTTCAAGAAATTGCTGGAGGAGAAGACCAAGCATCTAGGTCCCCGTGAGAAGCCCATGGTTACCCAGATGCTACAGCGATTCCATGCTGTGTACGAAAAGCCTGGTAAGAATGAGTGTTGGCTGAAGAGCTCCCATCATATTGACACTGGAGAGGCGGCCCCTGTTCAAAACCGACCCTACAGCATACTTCACGCCCTGCGCCCGGAAGTAGAGCAACATCTTCAGGGACTTCTGCTGGAGGGAATAATTATTCCCTCATCTAGCCCCTGGTCAGCCTCGGTAGTCTTAGTGAAGAAAAAGACACCAGCACAAGAGCCCCAGATGTGGCGTATGTGTTAAGACTATCGAGGACTGAACAAGCTCACAAAGGCGGACGCCTACCCGCTACCTAATTTACAAGAAACCGTGGCCATGTTGGGGAAGTGCAGATACTTCTCGAAGATCGATCTGGTATCAGGCTATCACCAGATTCCGATGCACCCGGAGTCCGCCGAGAAGACAGCTTTCACGGTTCTAGGTGGCACTACGACTACACCCGCATGGCTATAAATATCTATATTGATTTGAAAAAGCATGATTTAGTCAATATCAAAAGAAATGGGTCGCAATAGGCAGGGCAGAACCAAGCTTTAGCACATTGCCCTATTGTTGAAAGTTGATTGGTAAGAGATCATTAATTGGCCGTTTTGCCTAAGGGGGTAGTGGAAGGGATGGGGCAACAAGACAATCTATGTTGGAGCTGGGGATCCTATGACAGAGAGGTGATGCTTCTAAGTAATTAGGGATGAAGCAATAACCCTACAACACTCACCGAAAAATTAGGGACCTAAAAGGGTCTCGTGGAGGAGGGGCACTTGAAAAAGGAGGTAAGAAGTATTATTGTGGTTCACATCCATTAGTATGTCCATCACAAACGTTGGTGAGTACTTGTGTGCGAAATCTGAAATCGAATCTGGTGACATGAACTAAAATCTTTCTCGATATCAAAGATCGTCATAGATCAGGTATTTGGGTATGTAAGCGAATGGAAAACTGTGGCATACCCTCGCTGGAGCAGTGCTTCTTTTTGGCTTCGTCGGGCCACGTGCAGATCCCCGTTTTTTCGTTGTAGACGAGACCGGACGGGCACGTGATCATGTTGAACTTTCCGTCAACGCAGAAATAGAATTTGTCGCAGATTTTCTCGTCTTCGTGGGCGAAGTAGCCGTTCTGACGAGGACAGTGGGTTGAGGGTTTAGGATCCTCTGAAAACGTAACAGACATGTTGAAGTACAATACATTGATTGACCAGACGGCCCAGAAAAATACCTAGCGTACTGTATCACATATTACTAACGGAATGGAGACCCATAACAATATTCTACATTAGATGTCTAGTAGGCGTTTTCACAGCTAGCCAAGCATCAGCAAGATCTGAGCACCTGCAGAGAGAAGCTTGGCAGGATTTGATTCAACCCAAGCAAGATCTGTATGATGTATCCGAGACTGTTATGCCATTCAAGAATATGCAGTACCAGTCAAAATTCGACTTGAGAGGCCTTTACACGAGGGATTTTTTCGGGCATTAACTACGGAAAAAAGCGTTGCAAAATTATTTCAACTAATTTGTTCAACTTTTCTCTCATCGGCAAAGTTGCCGAAGATAGCTCGCAATTGATTGCCTGGAGTTTTACAATATTTTAGGTCCTTTCGAGCCCTCTCGGCAACTGTTGCATTGTGTCGAAATTAAGTCCAATAGGTTTGGAAAATCATTGCGCTATTACGGCTGTCATTCGTCTTGGGGTCGGGAGATGGAACGAAACTTTTTTGTGATTCACACTTAACGCCGATCAACTTTCTGTGACCCGTATTTATGCTAGTGTTTCTTATGCATAGTTCATCCAAATAAAATGAGCTGGCCAAACGAAAAGATTGTTGGTTTTAATGACGCGATTCATGTCGATCGTGACTATGGGACGTCAAGGGTCCGAAACTCAGGGAGCTCCAGCGACGACCGTCCATGGCACTAACTGTTGCTGCTCGTGTGCTCGAAAAACAAGAAATTGTACAACAGGAGATCTTGACGCAACACGAGGAAATTTCTAATGCACAAATTTTCTATCACAATTTTGCAATCAATTGCCTTGTGTTGTGCAGCTTTTGTTCAATCGACATCGAATCTTGGAATGAGTGTAAGTAAAGTATACAAGGAATGGATGGAGGAGTCCGGAGGTGTCGCGGACGTCCCCAGCCGTCCTCTAGAGAGGATCGGAACTAGGTCTGACGATTTCGCTCGTGGCTTCCCATTGCCTCACGCCCCTGGGTTGGGAGCGATTTGGATTCACGTGATATCGAGATCAGAGGTGAACTGTCCAACGACAGGACAGGTATACAACACTTGATAGGATTTTGGCCCTAATCATTGGTGCCTGCCGGATTCGAACCGGGAAAATCAGTACTCCCACTGAAAGTAAACAGCCAAAGGACTGATGCCTTAGCTCGCCCGGACAACCTGTCCCCTCTTAGAATGAGTGTTGGGTCTTTCCTACTTTTCAAAGTCCGCAGTTGAAGAATCTTGTTATTTTTTCCAATGCAGTTCATTTGGAAATTTAACGAATTGGTTTTTTAGTACACATCCTCATAATCTTGAAGCGGTGCAAAGCTACGATCTGCAGGAACTTGCTCCAATTCTTAGGTAAAAGCCCTGCAAATTTTGTTTCGATATGAATGAATTCCCAAGTTTCAATTTGTTCAATGTGGTTTGTCCTGGACGTTTGACCAACTTTCGTACCATTGAATCTCACACCAAAACCCAGCAAGTTGAGTTACATATTCCTTTCCTTAGAAAGATGAAAAACCAAAAATTCAGGAATTTGCACCAACCTATCCTATCCCAACAGCGATAAATGTAATTTCAATTATTTACTCTTGAATTCATTACAATACCAAACCCATGGCATTTATTCTTTGTTACTCACGTAATAACGATCTCTGGCTGCAGTCGAGGTTGAATGGCAAATCGCACTTTTCGTGGAGAATGGAGAAGTCATTGAAGACCATTCCGTCCGGGCAAAGTTTTTCTGTTATCGCTCCATCTTTGCATTCGTAGTACTTATCACATTGGTACCTGGACAGATACAATACAAGTCGCACATCATCACGCATACAATATTAATTTCCTCAACTAAGTTGAATTGCTATGGTTTACAAAATAGCTGAACGGCATGACAGTAGTTGGTTTCAAGAAACTCTTCTTTATAAAGTTTCGAATACAGATGGGGATAAATATATTTTGAATAGAAAGCAATTATCGAAGCAAACTAAGGTAGTAGTTACGGTAATAGAAATTGTCAAGTTAAACCGACTTCTACGATAATTTGGTGAACAAAAGCATTCCAGAAATAATCTCACGAATAAACTAGGATGAACTAATGAATCATCTTATTAAAACACATCTGCAAATCCAAGATCAATATTTATACTTAGAACCTTAGAAAGAGCCTAATTATACTGTTGGTTTAAAATCCACCAGTCTGTAGCTAGTTGCCCCAGAACTAAATGTAAAAAAATACAAGTATTTATGTCGCAATTATTTGACCAAAAATTGTGATATCTATTTAGAAATGGATGTATATATTAAAAAATAATCATCATAAACTTAATTTCATAAAAATCTCTTGAGAAAGTGACAAGAACTGATTGTTCGGCAATAATATACTACCACACAATACATAGTGTGAAATTGGTCTACTTATTTTTGTGCAAAGATAAATAAAAAATCACTATCATTGATCTCGATTGATTAATTGTGAAGATGATAAGTATTAAGTCTTAATTTAATTTAGTATTTTAGCGCATTTCTTTCTTCAGCAGTCAAATACGTCCTGAGATATTATTGGCCTGGTTCCATCTAGAGCATCTCAAATCAGCCTTGGGCCCCGAAAGAAGAGCAACATTGCTTCAAACATAATTCAGTATTAGGACAGAAATAGGGTAATCTTCACTTGAATGATAAGATGTGGGCAATGCCTTCGAAGAAGCAGACTATTCTCTGTTGAGTGCACTATTACATGAACATACGAGTTAAGTGAAGCGATTTCTTCTATCTTTTGGAGCCTGGTTGTATTTATTATGATTATCGCTTGATACCGACTTTACCTCGACTTCCCGGCCATTTGTTTTGTTAGAGTCGAAGTCAGCTTTCAGAAAGCGAAAAAAACTCTGGGATCCATGATTCAACGCTGCATTGAAATAATAATTACGGATTTTCAAGTATTGCTTGAAATCATGAAAGCAAAATTCACTTCTTCCAATGCATTCATAACACACGAAAATACATGACATCTCCTTTAAATAAGGTAAATTAGGCCAAGTTAATTAAATCCTCATGCTCACCCGTCAGCAAAATAGCCGTTAGGTTCGGGGCACTCGTCGGTGAGTTCGCTTTCATCTGTCGCTACTTGTTGTTTCTGCTGCTGCTGATGCCGAGGTGGGTTCGTCCTGTCCCTCGGTCTTTGACACCAGCTACTCCCAACTAGATGTCAAACAAATCAAAACCATAAAATAGTGTGATTTCCTGCATACTCAACAGGCTATTTGATTATGGTTAGTCATATGTTGAGTATTGGAATGTCAAAAGGTCGATTAAACCAGTTATCAGTGTTTTAATGAGAATTAAATGAAATTGCCCACAGCAAGTTCTCTAACAAAACGATTCGATTCGTCTTGTATCTCTCTGGTCCTAACATAAATAACCACCAGGAATCATAAATAGTACCGGTAGGTACCTATGTGTACAATCCCACTGGGCATCACAGACGGGAATTCGTTCCGACAATAGAACTACTACATTTAAAAAAAAAACAACTCATAAAGTCGTTACATTTGATGATACTGCGAAGTATATAGTGAATGTAACAATTTAACAAAAGATCAATTCAACTTTTAGCTAAATATTCGATAGTGCAGCTGGTATTTTCGACCCTGACAGCGTTGGGCTTTCATGTTCTGTGTTGTACATCAAATGAATTTGTCCTCTGTCACTGCCATCTATTATGACGTGAATTCTATATATATATTATGCTTAAAACTCATGCGATTCTACTCGCATTCAACTCTAGGAAATGAATAAACCATGTAGGACCATCAGATGTTAGATTCTAACATAAGCTAGTTAGCGTAACCAAACTTGACGGGTTTGTTGGGCCCTTTAAAACAAACGTTTGTGGACGTATGCAAAACACTGACTGAGCAAGAATAGTTGTTCCCGAGCGTTTGAGGAATTTGCCAACAAAATTTACGAATATGCTACCGACGTTGACGAAGATTGCAATCCAACCAATTGTGAAACTGTTGGGAGTCGAGAATTTCGTCAAAGAAGGAAAAGAAGAATGTGGGAGTAATCTAATATAAGTCTTTCAAAGCTATCATAGCTACAATATTGTTACAGGTGCTAATGCCAAAAATGCAGGGTTTCCATCACATTCCATAAATCTGGAAAAAAGGGACAAAATCAATTATGTCCGGCTGCCTGATGAAGTACTTTTTGGCGTTGCCTTGAAAGCACCCAAAGTTGCAGATGTCAATAAACGCCTTGAAAAACATTCCAATACGGACAGGATCAGCGTAAGACACTGCTCATTTTACAAGGATTTGATTTCTGCAAATACTTGCTACAAGAAGAAATTTGTGAAAAACTCGAAGAAACAATTCTTCTTGGAAGTGTTTGAGTTAAATGTATTCAATTCACATTTTTGACTGTCTGTGCTAGAATATGTTTTATTCACAAACAAACAACCATTTTTTCGTGTCAATGATTTATTTTATTTTATTTTTTTTTTTAATACATAATATGAGATTTGATTCACTACTGAAGTTCATCGTGTTATTTTTGCCAAAACACCGCGTATACCGATCACCGTCGTGGTCATGACAAAAGGTGAGATATCCTTATGTGTGTACCACAATGCCGCCTCAAATTTCAATTCCCTTTACATTTCTTTTGTTTAATGTCACAAATTCCGAAGAATACGTTAAAAAAGGTGTCATAATTATGTCAACAATGGTAGGTCCTGAATAGGTCGCGAGATTTAGGCTTGTGTAAATTAACTAGTTCCTAGGTACCTATTTCATTGATCAACTTATTCCGATTAGTTTATTGTTTTATTTCAGTTTAATTAGCTAAATACATACAGATACCCATCTAGTACCTACTTACGCAAACCTCGCAACAAGCTTTTACGATTTTATGAATTGTGTGTATAGGCTATAAGTAGACAGTTCAAATTTGTAAGTAAAAATGTATTTCCTTCTTTTTAGGGCATTTAAATAAAAGCTTTCTTAAAAAGGTTTTTTGTTTAATTTATTTATTACTTTTTAGTCATCGCTAGCTAGGTTACAAATTTTAACTGTCTACATGTAGCCTATTGTTATGGTCTCTACACCGAATTTCAGGGGGATTCCAAAAAGAGCTTGTTCTTTTTTAACGTGCATTTATTCTCAACTTTAACTTCCTCTCAACAAGCCCTTTCATTTGATTAAAAAAGCGGGACAGTAGGCCTCTACGGTTCTACAGCCAGATCATTTAATTGATTAATTTTACACATTTAACTACCGAAGATGAAAAATTGCCTATGCAACCTACAAATATGGGATTCTAGCTCAGAGGAGGGGAGCTAGTAAACAGAGATGAAAGCTACAGCTGGGGGGGGCTAACAAGGGTTTACGTGAGCGCATTCTGTGTTTATAAACGGTACTTACTAAGCCTAACCAACTCCCTGGAAAAATCTGTAGATCCAACCAGAGCACCAGAGAGGCTAGTGCTTACCAAGGTGGCAGGTACACGAATGACCCCCTCGGGCGGACGGAAAAGTGGTGATGCTGGGATAACAAAGGGCGGAAGGAGCCCACCCGACGGTTAGTTGAAGGAGTGTTGAGGGGGGGGGACTGTCAGGTCGGTCGCTAAGAACTGGACTGTACTCCTGTTAATCGTTTAAATGATAACACTATTCCGCCATCCTTGATGTTTCGCCATATTGGATTAAGAATGACGTCACATTACTTTTCGAGTCACTCTCAACAAGCCCTTTCATTTGATACCCATATTGTAGAAATGCATTAAAAATGGCTGTTCCGCCATCTTGGATCGTCCGCCATATTGAATTTAGAATGACGTCACACAACTAATCGTGTATTGTCATCCAATCTAAACGTGCATACAAAATTTCAGCTTAATCGGTTGAGAGTATCTGCTTCAAAATCAGGCCGCAAGATTCAATGCAAACATACATTGCAAGTTAAATAAAAGCTTTTAAAAATGTGTCATAATTATGTCAACAATGGTAGGTCTTGAATAGTTTTTTTGAGAATATCGGAAAATTGGCAAAACTAGATGAAGGCCCTTTTACGGTGAGACACTTCAATTAATACGTCGAGGCCATCTTCTGGTTCCCAAGACATATACGAGGGGCTTGCAATCAAAAAGGTTCGCTCGTTAATATTTTGGCGCCATGTGAACGGGGAAAGCCGAAACTTCGAGGGATCTCCTGTTGCGGTGTTGTGACAACAACTGAAAGATCATGACCTCGGCCCGTGTAACAACAATAACAACAAAATAATGTCGAAGATCACCGTGTCCAAAATTGAAGTTAAAAGGCAAAACCGGTAATGAAATTCACCAAGAACTAACCAGTGTTTTGGTGCAGAAAACGATCTCAGTGTGCAGAAAGCTCGCAAGTGGCGTACAAGTTTCTTGAACGGGCGCGAAACAGTGGACGATTCCGAGAGAAGTGGGCGCCCAACAACTGCGTGCTGAAAAAAATCTAATAAAGACTTTTTAATAACCTTGATCTCGCCCCATGGACCCGAAAATGAAGGGATTTCTGAGGAGAAAAAACTTCCAGGACGACGCGGAATTTTCAGCTGCTGTCAACGCCTACTTCCCCAATTTGGGCACGCTCCACTTCGAGGAAGGTTTGAAAAAATTGATACCACGCTTCGAAAAATTTTTAGATCGAAATGATGACTACGTAGAAGAATAGAAAATTAATTGCTGAATTTGAATAAAATATAATTTTTTCAACAAAATGAAGTTTTCTATTTTTAATAGTCCAGGGTTTTTATTGCAAGCCCCTCGTATATTACACGGAATACGCATGTGAGGAATCACCTATTACTCTTTGATAGTAGTTCCGGAAGGGCTTCTCCCTGCCGGAGCGAGGTACATCCAGGTGGACATAATCCAACTGTCCCGCCAATTTTTCTAGGAAGGAAGCCATCTTAAGTCGTTCCAATCAATCAAGGTGTTAAGCAAGACTCGGAGAATGGAATCGCCGGAGGATTCGCTTCCGAGACGGAAATGAAAGGATATTAATTAGCACCCGCGGGATGTTATCGCCAGATCGTTGGAAACGCCTAATTACCAAGTCACTAAAGACTTCATTAATAACGCGGCTTCGTGTACACAGTGGAAAAACACTTTCGAGTCGCCCCTGAAAGAATCCACTTCCCACAACCCACCGTCCGGGTTTCATGCATGTCCTTGTGAGCTCCAGAGTTTTATTGAGTTGAAAACAGCTGGTACTGATGCTAACGATTGCTAACGATTGGGTACACAAATCATTTTATAGGGTTTTCACGAGACTGAGGAGTGGACACAGCTGTTCTAATGCCCATCTGTATAGGATAAATGTGCTCCAATCGCCACATTGTAGATTTTGTGGATCCGAATTTGAAACCAATGAGCATATTATAATGGGATGTGACCACCACTCATCTGCCAGGAACGAATTCCTTCGAGAAGCATCAAAAAGACTTGAAAACCCTTTCAACCTCAACACTATCTTGACAACATCGAAGTGTACAAGCTATTATTTGAGTTCCTAAAAACTATTAATGTTAATTTGTGATACAAGGTTGTAATATATATTACTTATTTTTTAATTTTATTTTGCGATCAATTGCTCTGAATATTATTTTTAAGAATTTATTATTGTGAATAGGAGCACAATGATGTAAATGATGGCAGCAGAACTTGGAAATAGTATCGTTCCAGTGGCATCAATGAGTGACAAGTGGATGGATTGGAAAAAGTTTTATCGCTTTCATGTTTGGCTAAAAACATCAACTCTTATCAGATGATCTTTGGTTGTGTGTACATCAGGCACACTTAGCTACCTCGAAAGGTTGTAAACAGAAGAAACAAAATACTTATCTGATTATTCAAAGGTCACTGTAACGGCAGCTAATTTATGCCGACTTTCAACTCTCAGATTAAGATGATTTTTCACTTGACCACTGAAGAAGGTTTCAATCTCATATTTTTACATTTTTCAACCGGACCTCAAAAACTGTATATATTTTTTTTTTAATTTTATTTTGTGCTCTGAATATTATGATTTATAAGTTATTATTTTCTATACTTGTAGCAGCTGTATTTTTGAAGAAGCCAATAAAGAAAAAGAAAAAAACAGCTGGTGTTCAGTTTCACACAATATTTCCTTTTCACACAATATAGTTTCACACTGTTTTCAAGAATTTATTTTTGTTTTTTCCCCGTATCTAATACATGTCGGTTTGAAGATCACAAATGGACTACAAGGGAGCTGCCAAATACAATTTTTACTTGACAAAGATAACAGAAAACTAATTTTTAACTCTGGATCCCCTGAGATACTTTTCGCGTACTGCCTACGGCTAAAATGAAAGAAAATGGAATATGATTTGGCTACAGTTGTTGGTTCTTCATTATTTCTATTTGGCTAATCTGCCTAAGCTAAAACTCTTCTCTCTCGATGATGGTTTTTACCGTCGGTGTTGTTCACTGATTTTCTAACTCTGAGGTATATCTCAGCTACTTCCATATTTACACTGGTTTTATCAGTATATAGTTTATGCATAAATACAGAGCTTTTAAACGAATGGTGAACGATTTGTGCAAGATACAAATGACGAAGATCAAGTTCTGTAGCAGCAGGGGTTGAAGATTCGATTCGGAAGATTTGCTCTTAACTGCTCTTCTTCAAGTCCGGATGGTATCAATATTTTCAAACCGAAACCGGATCGATATCCTGACCAGCCGCATAATAATGATCAGGAGTGGGTTCGATCTGGGTCGGCGTTTTATTTTTCATTCCCAAGAGGATCCGATCCGAAATGGAGCAAATCTTTAAGGTATTTGTAGATTTCAGTGCCAAAATGATGGTTTCGCACGGAGCAGCTCAAATATATATCGATTTCAACCCCTGCGTAGCAGCCACTGTAAATTGGTGGTAAAAGTGGAAATCATAGCCAAATTTCGTGACAGCCCCGTGTTACATCCTCGTGTGACACTTAGTTACCCCAAGGATAAAACATGTTTCATTCTGAAATGAAATTGTCCAAGTTCAGAGCTACAGAAACTAATATCTCACGGTTCGGTTAAAACCGAAGAAAGTTGCAGAATGAGGCTCATGATGGTTCTTATGATCCGAGCTTTTTAAATTTCAGTTTAGAAGGTGCGTAGATTCCAAATCTGCAATGCCCGTCAGCTGTAATAATCCGTTATTTCGCACATGGACTCCGCTTGGGATCTAGTTGGCAATCAATTATAGCCATCCCGATCGCCTCACATGAATAGATTCTATTTGTCTAGTTGCAAATGTTGGAACAGCAGGATAATCTCTAGTATCAAATGTTTGAACTCTATTAGCAAATGCAAATCTCTAGCTAACAAAATGTAGCAAAAGATATTGGAACAAAACGGAATAGATCAGAAGAGTCCCCAAACTTTCCCGTCAACGTTCTTGCACTTATGGAGAGAGAACTAGTGGAGGTAAAACGATCCTAGTCGATTGAATAGATTACATGACTCCCGGTTCCACTGCGCCCTTGTTTCCATCATGGCGCTATAGTAGAATAGAATCATTTTCAGGGTCGTTGGTATGGATGTTTCCATAGTTGGACAGTATCGTCTTCTTAACAGGCCGATGAGAATACAGAAAACCAGTTCTTGTCAATTACACAACTCCCCTTGCAAAGTGTGTAATGGAAAGGTAAAACCAAATTGAGTGGTCAGATGTGCGACGTTGATTCATCTCACGGTATCATTAAACGAATAACTCGATTATTACGAAGAATCTAGTACACGAGGAAGCTTCAGCTATTACTCACCTACCAGCTTCTTAACCAACATAATTTTCCAAGAGATCAAAGGACCAGGGGAAAGGCGGTTCAAGGTTTTTTTTTTCTTTGAAAAGACCGGTCGATTGGCATAAGCGTCGGCGGCTATTCCACGTTTTGAGCTCGCTCCGAAAGCTTTCTCCCCCAGTTGACCTTGCTCCGGCGTATCAACTTTTCCACTCTTCACGCAATGGCCCTGTAATCTATTGGGGTCTTTCACAGATCCTCCTCCGACGTGAGGGTGATGACTTCAAGGAGGAAATCTGATTTCGGTTTCGACTTGCAGAAATATTGCTCTTCTGTAAATGGTACCTGCAGAAGGATCCTGACTGAGGTGTACAAGCTATTCTTTAATTGCAATTCAGAGTCTCAGTAAGACTATTGTCTTCGTGGAAAAAGTCCCGTTTTGTTCGTTGAGTTTCACGAAATTTGGAAATTACAATTGGGGATCGCAACTTTTGAGATCTTAAGCTGCAATAGCGATCCAGTGCGATGGCGACGTTAGTGTGTGTTTAATTTGATCAAAAAAGAAAAACATTGTGACACAGTGATTGTTGCTATGGAAGTCTTGTTTTGATACTAGTTGTCGGAATGGTTACCTTTCTATGGATTTCCAAAATCCCTAGGGCACCCTATATTTAGTCCGTGAATTACCACAGGGAAAGTCTAAAGTTACTATTTGGTTGTCTAAAAGGCTGGAGTTGCTGCCAACAGGTTTGTGTTGACAACGTTGGTATGTGTTTAATTTGCTTTGAAAAACGCTGCAAATTCTTTCACTGGGGTTTATTATTCAATTGGCTTGCGTTCATGATTTGAATTTCTACTAAGCTTTGGAGTGTGCGTGTTTCACAGGTGATGAAGCGATTATTGAATTTCAAGAGATATGCATAGAGCACGTAAATCTGTTCTCAACCAAAATACCTATTTGGATTGTTCAGTTGATCATATTTGTGTGCCTCCTGAAATTCAATAATCACTCTATCACCTGGAAACACGTAAACTCCAAAGCTTAGTAGAAATTCAAATCATGAACGCAAGCCAATTGAATAATAAACCCCAGTGAAAGAATTTGCAGTGTTTCATGCGTATCAGAATGCGTCAACCCGTGTATCGGCTACAAAGACTCTAAGGAGTTCACTCCAGTATCCACATTAGTACACCACTACATCACTAGGTTACTGATATCAAAACAAAAACAAAAATAAACCAAAATAACGCAAATGTTGGCACCATAAATCGGGCCATGCATCGGGAATGGTTTGAGCTACGGACCTGGGGAAGGGCTCATTCGATTCCTCATGGAAAGTTATTCAAAAAAAGTCCAAATTTAGGCCGCCTTGACTTTTTTTGAGGTTTTTAGGGATTTTACGAAACTTTGACAACCCTTAAAGGGCACTTTAAATTACGCGAGAGAGCTGGCTAAAGAATTGGGGCTTTGTCGGACCAACATGGATTTTTCCTGAAAATTTCAGATTTTTTGCTCCAGCCGTTTGGGAAAAATCGTGCGTACGGCGCACGACGGACGGAAAAATTTGTATTGCAGATTCGGATTCTACACCTTTGAAACGTAAACCATGAAATTTTCAGGGGGTTAAATTTTTTTTTTTTTTTTTTTTTCTTTCAAGAGCGATTACAATGGTTTAATATTGAATAATAAACCGAAATGAATCCATTGTGACACAGTGATTGTTGGTATGAAGAAAAAAAGTCTTTTTTTGATACTAGTTGTCGGAATATCTGCCTTTCTACGGATTTCTAAAATCCCTAGGCTAACCTATAATTAGTCCGTAGATTACCACAGGGAAAGTCTAAAGTTACTATTTGGTTGTCTAAAAGGCTGGCCAACAGGTTTGTGTTGATAGCTTTCATGTGTGTTTAATTAGGTTTAACAAAAATGTAAATAAACATGTCATTATGCCAAAAAAAAAAGTTATGATCAGAATGGTTGGGAACAGTAAACAAATTAGTGGCTTGTAAAGGGGCTCTGAACATGAGAAGATCAAGGTAGAGCGCAGCACGGTATTAATGACCTTACCTCAGCGTTTATTTCTTTATTATAATTCTCAATTTATTAATAATAAGTTTATAGTTTTAATTTTTGTAAAGGATCGATGAGTTGGATATATACGAGGGAAGCATTGAAAAGGAAAAAGAGGAGCGATGGAAGGTACTGACATGGGAAAAATCACGTCAACGACCGTGTTCTTTAGGGTACTGCCTCCCTAGCGCTCCTAGTGGTGGACCTTGTTAGTTTGGAGTCCCGTGCCATGCCATCTCTTTACCTAAGTGAGGAAGCTTTACAGTTCACCCAACTTGGCAGTAGTTTCGTGTTGTTTATTATAACAAAATTTTAAGACGTAAGTGTAAATTGTATTGGATTCCTTCCACCTTAATTCCAACACACAAAATGAGATTGGCCATGATAGTTCTTGAACGACGATATAAACAAGTTCAACCACAGCCCCCACGTCTTCCTTAGTTCAGAAACCAAAACCCACCCAAGCAAATCTGTCGATCAATATTTCGCCTTAGAACCAATCACGGTATCTGCGACGCATATTTATTCAAAATTGGACAACGGGATTCCCCACAATGTAGAAAATGTGGACATCCAAATGGATCTCTTCGCCATTTGATGATGGACTGCGCCGAACATAAACGGGAGAGACGCGTTTTGTCGAGTATTTTAGCCGCGAAAGAAAATGTCAATTTGGACCATGTTTCCATGTTATCATCAAAGAATGTGCTCATTTAAAAAGAACTTTTTGAATTTATGTTGGAATGTAATATCAATATCTAAAGGAAAATTGTTTTACTTACTATAATTTCGAGCTATAAGGTAACGGTACCGGTAGTGGCCACAGTTAAGAATTTTTTTCTTTAGTTTTGACAATTGTGGGCCAACAGTAGTACTGACTTTCTTCAGGACTCATTTAGAATATAGCCCGACTCTTCTTTTATTAATTTTTTCTCACACCTTTATTTTGATCTAGTAGTGGCCACATCAAATTACGAAATTTCCAGTAGTGGCCACGTGCATGTCTCAGTAGTGGCCACTTGACATTTTGCCCTCCTTACGTGTTTAATATCATTAAATTCAATACCAGATGAACAAAATTGATTCTATCCAGTAGAAGCTCTAGGATACAGCCCAACAAACGAGGAAACTAGGGACGGTCATATTGAGAAGTTTACCACAATTTCCAATGATGCTCTGCGCACTCCTAGTTCAACCTCTGACTACAAGATGACATGAGCTGTACCTCCTGCAAGTTTGAAGCCACTAGGAGACCGGGAATCCTTATTTCTCAAATATAAACTTTAAAATGGCCACTACTGGAGCAGTGGCCACTACCGGTGCCGTTACCTTAACTATAATAGGTACCTCATAGATTATATATATATTATATTTATGGCTTTATACAAAATGTAATGCCAAATAAAATTAAAAAAAAGAAAATAATGCCTAGACACAAATACTAGAACGTTCAAAACATCTTTTAATGGTTTCAGACTTGAAAAAAGTAACACCACGAGCAGAGAATAAGTAATAACAATATTGAGGAAACCTTTAAGTTTTATTCATTTGTCGAGTCGGTGGTCACGATGGATTCCTCGGTTGAATAGGTCATTTAATAGCGTGAAAGACGATGTCAACGACTGATTAACATCATTTGAGGTTCAATACACTGATTGAGTTATTTCGTCACCCGCCTTCAAGTTTCGCGCACCGCCGACCAGTTCCAGTTGCACTCGATTAATCAAATCAGCAGTCAATCCAACTAAAAAGTCGTGTGACACGATGCCGGTCAAATGCCACTCGCCACAACAGCTGAGCTCGCAATAACACCGATTACCTAACGAGTTGTGGAACTAACAGTAATATCTCCGTTTTTACCCCCCATTACGGTCGAATTATTGTCAAAGCCGCGGACCCCGGAGTTTCCCGCGTTCTCTTCGCCTATTTACAAATTATGTTTTTGAATCAAGTCGAACATTTCCCCGTTGAGGCGAGTTGAATAACTTCCGGGAGAACTTGGTTATCGCGTTGCATCTCATGAAATGGCCCGGACAAACACACTTCAAGAGTTTTTCAAAGAACGAGGCAACAACTTGGATTTTGCGACGCACTACCAAAGCTTCGGCATCCGAATGTTGGGGATTCGTTGTCAATCCAAATCATACAAATTCAGTTCGGTTAGTGATTGATGGGATTTTCAATTGAGAAAACAGAATACTCCTTTCTGTTGATCCAAATGTTTCTGGATAGTAATAACTTCAAATGCTTCACGAAGACGTCCTATGTGCCGTCAATGTATTTGGCAACATCAAAATATGCTGCAATTCTGACAATTGAACGTTATCGAAATTGAAAATCTTTTTTACATGTCTTTATGTTCATTGTCTCCAATTGATGGGGAGCGAAAAAAAAAAAAACGCTGAGTGTGCGTGTTTCACAGGGATATGCATGGAGCACGTGATTCTGTTCTCGACCAAAATACCTATTTGGATTGATCAGTTGATCATATTTGTGTGCCTCCTGAAATTCAATAATCGCCCTATCCTGTGAAACACGCAGACTCCAAAGCTTAGTAGAAATTCAAATCATGAACGCAAGCCAATTGAATAATAAACCCCAGTGAAAGAATTTGCAGCGTAATTTTTTTATTGAACCTCAATACCCCCCACAATAAAAACATGCTTCAACCCGTGTATCGGCTACTAACTACACTACAAGTATTCACATCGGCTATCACTCCAGTATCCACATTCACTACAACTCGACGCTATCGGCCGGACATCACTAGGTTACAAACAAACAATAATAAACGAAAAAACGCAAATGTTGGCACCATAAATCGGGCCATACATCGGGAATGGTTTGACCTACGGACCTGGGGAGGGGCTCATTCGATTCCTAATGGTATGTTCTTCAAATAGGAAAATATTCATGCCGATTCGACTAGTTTTGAGGTTTTCTAGGGATTTTACAAAACTTTGACAGCCCTTAAAGGGCACTTTAAATTAAGTGAGAGAGCTGGCTCAAAATTGGGGCGTCGTCGGACCAAGATGGATTTTTCCTGAAAATTTCAGATTTTTGCTCCAGCCGTTTCGGAGGTATCGTGCGTACGGCGTACGGCGGAGGGACGGAAAAATTTTATTGCAGATTCGGATTCTACACCCTTTGAAACGTAAACCATGAAATTTTCAGGGGGGGGGAATTTTTTTTTTCCGGAGCGATTACAATGGTTTATTATTGAATAATAAACCAAAACAGAAAAACTTCGCCATCCTACTCAATATTTATACTCAATCAACATTTGTTTGGTTCAACATTTTACAGTTTGTAGAGATAAAAACCAAAACCGACCAATGCATACAAAGTCATAAATAGGTAACTTAAACCTGACAGTAAGGTGGTGTCAATTTGTATGAAATGAATTTCAAAACACTCACATGAATATAAGATGTGTAAGAAACAAACACCCGTTCAAGTATAAAGAGATTTCAGAATACAGAAACCAAAATTTCCCCAAAAAAGTGCTTGTTACGAAGGTTTTGGTATAAGTAAATGGGTAGGTGGTATTTTTTAGTGATTTTAGTTTTTGACGAGACAACTACAGACATGATGGTAGGATTGTTCAGGGTTAGACCACTTCCCAGTGTGATCAGAAACAACGGATCACTCCATTATGTCCTGTGACCTTTATTGCCGTCATCTTGAGGTGGAGTATGCGACGCGAGGTCGCCCAGAAAGCCGCGCCACTAGCCTTGGGAGCCGGGCGTGTCGGCTGTCGCCCGTTAGCCGGCAGTGCCCTGCATTGTCAGGGTCATTTCCTGACGAAAAAATCCCATCCCATTTCGAGAAGTTGTGCCATTACGTTCTTCTTCGTTCGATCGGACGAGGGTTCAAATTATTACGAACGGGGAAACGGAAGCAAGTGGCAGGTGTTGTGGCTCAAGGACGGAACGTCTTAAAGGGACATCCTAGTACCGTTTTATCGTAAAATGACCAGTTCCTGATAATCAAAAAGCAGGACCACCAAAATTTCTGAGTTTTTAACGTGTACATATACTAAGAATCTTGAAAATAATTTTGTTCTTATTTATAAAACTGTTGAACTTACAACATAAAACCAGGACGTCCCAAAAATGGTATCTATACCATAAAATATTACGCTATGGGCAGGTATAAATTTGATTATGATTTATTATCACAGAGCTCCTATGAAGGTAGTCACCGCAACACCATTCCACTTGCTAATTGCTGCTAGGTAGTACTTATTTAGGATCAATTTGATGAAAGGTGTTATTACCTCCACTTGTTGATTCTATCGTAATTGTTGTTGATCATGCAAGTTTCATAGCACATGGTGAGGAAAAATGCATTTTCCGTTTTGGGTTTTCGAAGGAGTTGTTCTTAATCTAAATGTATCATCCACATAACTCAATGTTTCTTGGTATGTATGTTGGTTCCCAGTAGGGAAGGCCGATAGTAGTGAGACATAGAAGTGAGACACTATCGATAGTACGGAATATTAAAAGGAATGCCTAGACCCTATCCCCATCGTCGGCAAATAGATCAACCTCTTCCAACGTGCATCTATTTGCACGTTCAATGGGGATGGGATCCACCCTTCTGTATAAAATACAGTACCTACATTAACTCAGCTCAATAATAATTATTGTTTAGAGTCAAATAGATCATAATTTACTTTAATCAAATATTGAGTACGTTCCTACGGCATACATTAGTTAGGTAAATCATAAATATTTTCAAGTAGAAAAAAGTAAAATATGGAAAAATGTATTTTTTTTAATACGGTGAAATTTGAAAGTTTTAAAATTTCAATTAGTTGGAAATGGAATAGATATGTGATCATTTGAATGGAAACTTGAAAGGTTTAAAAAAAGGCAATGAGACATACGTAGTAGCAAATACCATTCAATTCTTAGAATGAATCAACTTTCCTTCAAGTGAAGCTTTGAATTTCAAGGGAAGCGGGCAGAGTTATTTTGTATTCCCAAACATCGATAGTCAGCCGACTATCGATAGTCCTATCGACTACCGGCCTTCCCTAGTTCCTAATTGATGGCATCACTGCTGGAACAATTTTGACTGGAGTGGTCTTGAAATGGTCATCGAGTTCCGGTTCAGAACATTGGCTACCTCAAGACCTCCCAAACATCCTTCTACTTCGCAATCGATTTGTTTGATTCTCAAAAATATACCTAAACTTAGAAGTCTTGATAGTACTGCTGCACATCTTCAGAGGTACCATTGTATCCTTAACCTTGAAACATAATACACTAGGTATGTAAAGATGAATCTGGTAGGTAACTAATGATTGAAGCGTGGCTTCGTAACGTGACTATATTATCGGAAATTGAAGCAACGCAGAACATGGAAAGAAAAGAAAAGGTTGCAATAGTGTTATCCATTGGGGAGAATTCAACATGGTTATTACAGGTACCTAAGCTACTACATAGCCGACAAAAAAAGGATAGAACCAGGACGCACTACGTGGTAGGACAGATTTTCAATAAGCAGGATGGATGGGTTCTTTATCTTATCTATTGAAGCTCCAACATGGTGGATCGTGAATATGATTTTAATACATGGAGACAATCTCTAATTTCCTCTACTGAAGTGTATAACACTCCACGAATGAACAACATTCTCCTGGTAAGCATGTTATACAAAACCAGTAGGTTTGTGTAGGTCGAGACCAAATGAAGAGTGTTTAGCAATATTTTTCATACAGTCTTCGAAAAAGTGTTCACCTGGAGAGGGTCAGGTGGGTTAAATGGAAACAAAAGTCTTTACTCTGGTAGATTGTGGAACTGAATTTCCAGTAAACCTTATCGATGCAACCTCGATGGGAGATGCGTGGGGTTCCCGCGTTTTCTGAACAGCTGATTACGCTGTGTTCATTGCATTGTGATAAAAGTTCAAAAATAGAAGTTAATACTGATTAACACGTTAAAGACTGCGTCAATCTTTTTTATAGTGTGTTCTATGATTGTATTCGTTTATCTGGATGTTATATAACTTACGTGGGTTACATTTTGTTCAAAGCCGTCATTACTAGTGACAAAATGGATGTTTTGTCCCTACGGGGTGAATGAAGAAGAAAAGGGTTTATTAGTACAGTAAAGTAAACAAGGAATTTCACCTTGGATTTTCGTCCGACTACCCGGAGGTGAGAAGACAAAAGGTTCATTTATTAATGAATACATGAAGAGATTATTCGAAATACTGGAAATAAACAATACGGCAATAATAATTTGCGTGCCTGAAATAAGGGTCATGGTATAGCATACTGCTAGTAAATCAACTAGTGTCAATCAATAATGCTTATTAATGCAATTAATAACATATACCTAAACTTCACCATGGGTGATTCTCATTTAACGGGACAATCGCTGTCCTTCGTTGATAAATAATTTTCTGTTCAACTTTTCCCAAATTATTTTTGCAATTATTATATGGTAACTAGGCCTACTTATGGCTGTCATAAAGTTCGGCTACTCTTCATTGTACATGCTGGTAATTGATCGAAATGTACCTCTAATCTCATTGTCATGGTCTGTCCGTGAGCCAGAATTTGAACTTAATCCGAAATTTTATCCGCTCAAAGTACGTTTTACCGGAAATATTCTAACTAGTATTTTTTTAGAATTAGTTACTGGATGTTAGTGCGCTTACAAGAGGGACTAACTTTTAGATAGTCTGTACGAATCAAGTGCTCAAAGTTTGTCCCAAGCCTTCTGTCTCATTGTCATGGGTTTGAAGGAAATCATCGTAGCTCTCTCAAATGAGGGCATTTTTTGGCAATTCAAAGTTTTTTCAGCGTTGGTAACCCTGCCCTTTGAGGAAACACCATGCTTCCGCCATTTCTATACAGTTGGGGCTCAAAAATGAAGTTAGCCGTTTGTAAAACAGGTGTGTACGTTTCATACTTCTCATTGTTATGGGTTTGAAAATCACTCTTAATCAATCTTATTGATTCGTTCATCATTCATTTTGGGATAGAGATGTAAAAACTCTATTTAGTGCAAGTTTCAATTTCTATAAGTGTTCATTAGACTCCTAATTGCAGAAGGTTAATGTTGATTTCTCATTGTTGTGGCGATTTTAAACTTCATTGTTGTGGCTACACAAAAGCCGTCATGGCTGTTTGAAACAATTTTTTTTCAAGTTTTCAACAAAGCACCTTCTGGCGACATCACACCGCAGTTAATTTTTCTGGTACAGAGTGCTGCTCACAAAATTTGAGTATACGTTTCTCCAGCCCTAGCCTGCTCGAGCCGCTATTACTATGGGGTGAATGTAAACAAATAATTTTAATGTCATCGTAAGATTGAAGTTGAAAGATCGATATATTGTACCCAATTAGGTAGCTCACCTGCCCGTATATGAAGAGGTAGGGAACGTAAATAGTCTTAAAATGGATTTAAAGGTACCAGGTTACCTAACTAACTCTCAATTGCTGACACTGTCCGTATTTTCTGCGCATTTTACCACGATTGTAGTATTGATTTTTTTCTTTAGTACATCAATGGCAATTCAACACCCTGTAATGACCACATAGGATTTCACGTCAATGAGTACCTTGTCGAGTATTCTGACATCGTAGAGCACCCTCGAGTCCTGAAGAAGGTTTTAAATAAAGAGGCATCTGATTCAGTTAAAACTCTAATCCTGACACTATGATACTTTGACTGATAATACTGACACTGATACTTTGACACATAAAAGAATGGTGTGTTAATCATAAGTTCATTGCTACATAAATCGAGAGGTTGTTTCGGTTTTAGAGTGACTGCCACAGAAGGAGGAAGTCGACAATCTTTTCAAACCATGAAGCTTCTACAACCGTCATAGCTACGTTTATCTAGTTGAAAAGTGGTTTTTGCTCTTCAAGTAAATTACTTCACATCGCGAACATTCTTAGTAATAGCATAATGACAAGGCATTACCGGCTTACATAACGGGGTAGTGCGTAAAGAAGAGTTCCTTACCTGGTAAGGTGGAGCTTGTTGCTAATAAAACTAACAGAGGAAGAAGGAGAAAAGAAAGAATCGTGAAAGGTCGAAAGAAAGACTGCTCGAAGTCAAGAGTACGAAACAATTGAAGAAGAGTATAGAGGAAAATGGAGCTTAAAAGAGAGCAGAAGTTTTTGTGGGATATAGGACCACAGCAGCCAGCACTTATATCTTCTGAGGGAAAACTGGTAAAAAGATGGCATGATATGATCCTCAAGTACCACTACAGTGATGAAACGAAGCAGAAGACAAAGTTGAAAACAAATGAGAACCGAAATTTGTCAGATTGGAACACGTTGAGCTAACGAGAACGTCGAAAAATTGACAAAAAAGATATGAAATCAGGAAAGAAAAGAGAACTACGGAGGAGGCTGATGTTGGGAGTAGCAATGATGTGTGGTTTGTCGAAGAACTTCAAAAACTTGTTCTCCAAGAGTAATCAAGTCCAATTTGGAAGAGAATTTGGAAATAGGTAGCAGTTGCGGGAAATGTGAAAATTCTGAAACGGTAACAAACTGTCGTCCTATGTTAACACCAAGTACTTTTTTGATTAAAAAGTCCTAAACCAATTCCCACCTGCCCGGCTGTAAGAGGAAAATCAATGGAAAATTTGAAGCTTTTCTCTGAGGATGAGGAAATCTTTGGCAAAAAAAAGGAACCAAGAAGCAGAAAAGGATGTTGACTGATACTCTACACAACCTTCAAGAACGTTTCCTAAGCAAATTGGATTACGATATTGGGTATACACGGTTTTGCAGTTTGAAGGCTAAGAAAAAGTCACATCTTTTTGCACAACATAGGGTGCCCTTCAAAGCAAAATTGCCGTATCTTCATACCTCATGTATCCAAGATAACTGTATGTAAAGTTAAAAGCCGACTGCTTTCTTCCAATTTGAAATAACATCCCTCGAGCTAATAAGTGGTAAGGACGTAGAAAAATATAAATGCTGTAGGTCCTTCCCTTTTGAGTTGAGTGTAGCCATGTCTAGAATTCATGAAGTTAACGCTGTAACGGTTTGAACACATCCTCGTAAAAACTGATTTCTACTAAGCTAGTACTTTTTATTGGCTGCGAAAAGTTTTTATGCAGCCGAAAAGAGCAGACAAATCAGATAGATAAATAGGATCAGTTTCAAAGATTGTAAAAATTAACATTGTTACTTCAATTTGTACAATTAAACTTAAAATTTTACTTGAAACATGAACTGGTATATTTCGACGTAAATTTCCACTTTTTTCCGCCAGTAGTGTAGTGTCCACTGCTCCAGTAGTGGCCGAAATAAGGTTCCCGGTCTCCTAGTGGCTTCAAACTTGCAGGAGGCAGCTCATGTCATCTTGTAAGAGGTTGAACTAGGAGTGCGCAGAGCATCATTGGAAATTGTGGTAAACTTCTCAATATGACCGTTCCTAGTTTCCTCGTTTGTTGGGCTGTATCCTAGAGCTTCTACTGGACAATTTTGTTCATCTGGTATTGAATTTAATGATATTAAACACGTAAGGAGGTCGAAATGTCAAGTGGCCACTACTGAGACATGCACGTGGCCACTACTGGAAATTTCGTAATTTGATGTGGCCACTACTAGATCAAAATAAAGGTGTGAGAAAAAATTAATAAAAAATAAAAAAAATTGTTCTTTTGATAGTTTTAGGCAATGGATATGTTAGGGAAGAGTCGGGCTATATTCTAAATGAGTGCTGAAAAAAGTCAGTACTACTGTTGGCCCACAATTGTCAAAACTAAAGGTACAAAAATTCTTAACTGAACTGGTATACCGACGTATTTCCACTTTTTTCCTTAGTGTGTCCAAATTAAACGAAAGGGTAGGCTGATCTGAAATGGAATTATGGGAGTGCACGTGCTGTGGTGATTCTTCTTCGAGAGAGAACAGTTCGGGTGTATTTTGTTTAAAAACTTATTTGTTGTGACCTGTTCATACCTAGACGATTGATTTGTAAGAGGCTTTTGATTTGTCATTTGAGGTTTCATAAAACCATGGACGTTTCTTTTACCAGGGGAGAGATTGAACCATGGTTTTCTTGAGTTTTGGAGGTGGATACTTTGATGAAGAAAGGAGTTCTGGGAGCATTCATTATTTCTTGCCACGTGTGTCGTGTTTTTTCAATTTCCCTTCTTTTTTGACAGTCTTTTCAAAAGCTCTATTAAGCATCATCCCAAAAAAAATGGTATCACAGTCAGGAATAATATAGAGTTTAGTTATCGCTCGTCAGGATCAGATCGACCGTTCTTTTTCTTTTGAGGCGACGGGGGTGGAGTTGCCTTTCCCATGAGTTAAGGAGTTGTTCAAAAGCTGTGGAATGGTGTGTCGAAATGGAGGTGTGCATTCGGTTTTAGGGAGTTCCTAGGAGATTCGGTTCATTTTCTGGAACCTAGCGCGTCGTAGCTCTAATTTCAAGGAAACAGTGATTAAACAAACAGATACTCAAGCGGTTATGGGATCAGCGGAAACTCTGAATGGCGTACAAGTTTAGAAATCAATGAAAAGAACCTGGTTTTGGTTGAGTTTTAAAAAGAAGGAAGATCCGTCGGGGAAGTGAAAATAAGATATCTACTTAGACGAAAGGGAGAACTACAAGTCGTGACTTGATCAACTGCTTTCTAAAATGTAATATAGAAAACTAAAAGGAAGATTCTGGTCCCTGATTTTTACGGCCACAATGCACGAATCTTTCTTTAACACGAGAGCAACATCTTTGAAATCCCGCTATAACATACAATGCAAACTACATACCTACTTGTTAATACACTACCAACAACACCACAAATATAATGAAATCGTTTTTATTCTAGATCATCGTAGATAATTCTTAGGTCATCATTTAAATGACTTGTTAAGTCATTGTACAAAATTTCTTGCTTGTTGAGGAAAGCATCAAATTAATCTTGGATCTATCACTGCTTCAACATTTAAAATTTTATCAGAGTTAATGTTCGCGGATTTTAAAGATTTGTAAAATGAAGGAAGTTGATAATATTGAACCAAAACGTTGAATACGCGCATTCATCATTATTAAGACCCTTTAAAATGTAGAAACTGAAGATAACCAACAACACCGGACAATTTTGGGTGATTGTATTGCTGAAATAATGAAATATGATTTACCAAAATCGTGTTATGGAATTATGATCGCGTGGTGGTTTTATTGAACGCTAATCAATGTTCCTTTGAATTTTGGTTGGTCATAATTAGTTTCCATTTTCGATTCGAACGTAATATGTTAACATGAAATCGACCCTTTGATAAAACATATTATGTGTTAAAACATATTATGCCCAAATCGACCCTTTGATATAACATATTATGTTTTATCAAAGGGTCGATTTGAACAGCAAATATACTTCTGTCTTGGACGTTGTTCTCGAAACTTGCTTCTGATAAATCATTTATTTTTATCATCATTATTTCCCATTTTATCTCCTGCGGACTTTACGTGAAGCGCATAGTGAAGTACTGCTTTTTGAAAATACACAGCCTAACCCGCACATTCTCTGAAAATTCATCTAAATTGTTAAAAACCGTGGTAATTAAGCGTGTTACAAGAATCTGCGTTTACACACACCTACAGACAACACCCATAAAGACAATACAAAAGTTGTTTAGAATGAACTAAAATGTTAAGAGCAGGGGGACGTTTGTATTTTGGAGAAAATAAACCAAAAGTGAACCTTCCGCTACTTGGAAGCAACAATAGATACGTCTTTTTAAGGAGACGTTACTTTTTTTTTTCAAATTAAAAAACCTTCTTCCAGAAGTTTGTTTGGAAAGCCGAAAAAGTATTTACATCGATCAATCGGTTGGATCAGTGGGGATGGGCTAGTTGATCTAAGAGCATCTCAATCAGACTGGGAGGTGAAAGTAACGTCGCATCCTCCAAACTGACGAAGCGAGGAACCAAAGTGAAGCAACAACCCTCAAAATGTCATCATCGGAGATTCTGCGCCCCTGCCACCGAATGTAGAAATTCGTCTACCACTTCATATTGTTCACATTTCCACGAGTTCCAGCAATTCCACAAAAACCAGCCGTTTGCAGTGCCAGCAGTGCGCTAGAAAATATATTTCAGATCGTATGCGGCATTCAAATCCCAGCGTAGGAGCATTAAAACCCTTGAATATTAACATTTCATTATCCGATTTCACCCGGATATTCGGGTATTCCTTCTAGCTATTTTCCCGAGCAGGAGCGGCTTCAAATGATATGTTTTATAACTCAAAATTGTTGCTTATTCATGAATATTCCATAAAGAAGCGTTTGCAGGTATTAATGTCAATAGGCTCCCAAGGATCTCCTTTGAAATACTTGCAAACCTCCACGCATCCTCAGGCAGACCAGGAAATTATAATTGGTACACTCAGCTATATAACCTCTTACAAGTACTTGGTTCCGATTTTCTGCTATCATCCAGGGATCCCCAATTCCTGAAGCATGCTGAGCCATCCGTCGTTGATAAATTAAGAAATCATTTTCTATCGGTTGATATAGATCTCGTCGACAACGCTCGATTCAACAACTTTTGTCGTGCTGTTGTAAATTTTTCAGGGCGACAAAGCTATTTAGGTTCATCCCCAAATATTACTATAGAGAGGCTCTTGGCACAAATAAGAATGGGGCATAAAGCTAAATTTACAATTTATTATAAAGGTCACTCATATAAATTTAACAGTCCTGAGCTGTGTAATATCTGTAATTTAAAAGACACCGACGACCTTCCTCACTTTCTCATCCGTTGCCCTATCCTCGGACCCTTCAGACAACAATATCTTTCACGACATATGGTCGGCTACCATAATTGTGAAGATAACCACTTATTGTCGGGACTGCTAGATTTTGAAAATGATAGACAGAAGATGTTGGATTTGTTCCGGTTTGCCACTAACTCTCTTTTACTCAGAGCATTTGCCCTCAACGTAATAAAATCCGCCTTCATAGAACAGGCATCACGTACCTACCACACCTAGAACTTTTACTGTTGTATCATTGTATCAAAAAATACATAGAATTACTTATGTTGTATCATTTCATTTTTACTTATTTATTTACATTATGTAGGTACGTGGAAATATTTATGTTGCATTTTGATTTATTTGTGCGGGCAGTCGCCAAGCCGGTTTTTTCATTTGTTTCTCATATTCTCTGAGTTGGTCCTGTCTTGTATGACTTGTCATTTTGGTTTATTATTTAAACCATTGTAATTTGAAAAAAAAAATTCTAACCCCACTGAAAATTTCATCTTTACGTTTGCGGAATAGAATCCGAATCGTGCAAGGAAAAAAATGTTTCCGTCCGTTTGCGTTCATGATTTGAATTTCTGATTGCGTGTTTCGCAGGTGATAGAACGATTTTGAATTTCAGGAGATATGCATAGAGCACGTAAATCTTGTTCTCAACCAAAATACCTATTTGAATTGTTCAGTTTATCATGTCCGTGTGCCTCTTGAAATTCAATAATCGCTTTATTTTATTATTCCAAAGATTAGTGAAATTCAAATTCATGAACGCAAGCCAATTGAATAATAAACCCACTTGTGGAAGAATTTGCAGCATTTTTTGGTTTGATTCCATCACTTTTGTCTTTATTAGCGGAATCGGAAACCTTTACCTCAGCCTTGCCTCAGTTCCTTTTGGTTTAAATTTATTTTATTATAGGAAGCAACGTTCATTAACCCTCTCAGTCAAATTTCCTTTGTTAGTATTTATGTTATTTAAAATTCGATACCATGTACTCTTGTAATAATCCTACGATTTTTTACAATAAATAATTACTACTACTACTACTACTACTACTGCTAGGTATTAATGTCACCAAATCTCTCATCACTGCATACTAAATTACGTAATTCGGGCGACCACCTCATCTTATCTCTTAGGGCAGTAATGCGGATGGTACTCTTCTTCGCCACCATCAGCTTCAGTTCCCAAGGATCGAACCAACTCCAGCCTTAACGAGCAGTGCTGGCAAGGACATTTGTACTATCATTCTCCAGTCAATTGATGTGCATTCAACAGAAAACCGCTACACATTATTACGTGGGCCATACATTCCCTGTAGATGCCTGATAGTACATACACATGCTCAAAAAAAGCTATGCAGGAACTAGAATGTGTCCAGTCCACATCAGCCTGGTAGCGGTCACCTACTCACTTGAGAGCAATAGGAATGTACCGTTTTTTTTTGGCCTAGCGCCCGGCGCGTTTTGTCAGCCGGTTGTGTTGTAAGGATTACAAGTTCTCGAGGTTACTTATTGTTTGTGCGCCCCTAACAGTAAATGTCAAAGCCAGAACTCTCTCTTCACATTCGCTCGCCGATATCCCCCGCTGAATGTGCAACCCGTTCATCAGAAAACGGCAAGGTTGACGACTTTGTCTACGACTCACGTCTTTGTCGTTATGTGAGGACCAAACAAATAAGATGAACGTCTACCAAGTAACGTATAGATTATTGAAATGTTTTAAATATCCCGAGAGACGTAAAATATAAGATTCTTAAAACGATTCACGGAACAGAAATGCTGGGGGACATGTTCGCGGGACATCCGACGCCTGCAAAATTTTAGTGGACTTGTATTGCGGGTCTTTCGCTTTAAATTTATATCGGATAGAATAATGAGAGGATTATGTTGAAATTGATATGATATTATTAGGCCGTTCTTAAAAATTTGAGGATCGCACCACAAGAACTTTGGAAACATGATACACCGGTAGATTTTACGTATGCGCATGCGCAGAGGGATGTATTTTTTTTTTAAGTAATGAGACTGATAGAGGGGTGACACACACATTCCATGGAGATTCCATCAAAATTGGTGAAAAACTGTAGGAATTAGGTTTTATTTTTAAATGCCGTTGATTAACAGAAAGTCACAAGAAAGAGTAAACTAAATCGATTCTTGGAAAAAGTACAGTGATTTGGGGCAGTCGCTGATCTCCATAATTTTAAGAAATTGTCCGGTGATCAAGAGTTGCGTAACAAATAAATATGCCGTGTTAAATCTTTGCCAGGGAAAAACCTCTGAAGTGGGATTGCACAGGAATAATTCGTATCCATAACATAACTGTATACATCATTGAAATTTATTATTGACTAAAGAACTTCGTTCAATTAGGCGAAGTAAATGTTGAGTTAGGGTAAATTTATTGTTATGCAGGAGCGTAACTTGAGAAAATAAAGGTAGGCATGTTCAACTATTGAACAAACTATAAAGTATACCTAATAAGTCCGAACAATCCCTGATAATTTCATCGAAATCGGTCAAGAACTCCCGGTGTTATGCTTGTGGCAAGGATTTCACGTTTGTGCATGCGCAGAGGCTGCTATTGATCCGGGGATCATGAAACTCATAGGGGACCATCTATACCCTAACCCGCACAATCCCTGAAAATTTCATCGAAGTTGCTCAAGAACTCCCGAAGTTATGCCCGTAACAAAGATTTCACGTTTGCGCATGCGCAGAGGCTACCATTGATCCGGGGGTCATGACACCTATAGGGGACCCCTAACCCGCACAATCCCTGAAAATGTCATCGAAATTGTCGAGAACTCTCGGCAGTTATGCGCGTAACAAAGATTTCACGTTTGCGCATGCGCAGAGGCACTATTGATCCTTGAACCCTACCGTGAAAATTTTTTTGAAATTTCAAGAACGCCCGGAGTTTGCGCGTAACAAACGTTTGCGCATGCGCAGAGGCTACCATTGATCCGGGGGTCATGAAACCTATAGGGGACCAAGAACACGCCAAAGCGCTGAATATTTCATAGAAAATGGTCAAGAACTCCCGGAGTTAAAATGCGCGTAACAAGGATTTCACGTTTGCGCAATCGCATGACTTGACGTAAAAAAAATTGGGTTACATGGAAAATGGAGTAAATCGCCGCTCAATTTTTTTTCTTACCCGTTGTGAGATACCTAGTTTTTTCAAAAATCGCGTTTTTCGCCATTAAAACGCTTTTTTCTCGGCAATTTCTCAACATTTTTGCACATTTGACCACATTTTCGGAATCTGCGTTAAATTTCCTATAAGATGAAGTTACTTTGATTTCCAAAACGCATCTTCCAAACACCGAAATTTTCAATCAAAGATGAACATTTTTCGCAAAGTGAAATTTTTCAAAAACTTGGAACGCTTGGCGTGACCACAAAAATAATTTTTTTCGTTGTCAAATTTGATAAAACTTCTCCCACTTCTAAGCTTTCCAACGGCGTCTCAACCATTTAATTCTGATTGGAATTGACGGAGAAATTAAAGTTCGAATGCCAGAAAACGTGTAGTTCGTTTTAACGTAAGTTGGTAGGTGACGTACGATATGGGCCACAGAAACTGATTTTTCTCGATTTCAATTAATGTTTTCCGGCATTCAACCACAGGTTCGAATTGGGCGTTAAATTTCCTGTAAGAAGAGGTTCATTTTGTTTCCAAATTTTCTTTACACATTTATCACAATTCTCAATTTTTAATTTTTTACAGTACCTGGAAAAAACATTTTGGAAACAAAATGAACCTCTTCTTACAGGAAATTTAACGCCCAATTCGAACCTGTGGTTGAATGCCGGAAAACATTAATTGAAATCGAGAAAAATCAGTTTCTGTGGCCCATATCGTACGTCACCTACCAACTTACGTTAAAACGAACTACACGTTTTCTGGCATTCGAACTTTAATTTCTCCGTCAATTCCAATCAGAATTAAATGGTTGAGACGCCGTTGGAAAGCTTAGAAGTGGGAGAAGTTTTTATCAAATTTGACAACGAAAAAAATTATTTTAGTGGTCACGCCAAGCGTTTTTGAAAAATTTCACTTTGCGAAAAATGTTCATCTTTGATTGAAAATTTCGGTGTTTGGAAGATGCGTTTTGGAAATCAAAGTAACTTCATCTTATAGGAAATTTAACGCAGATTCCGAAAATGTGGTCAAATGTGCAAAAATGTTGGGAAATTGCCGAGAAAAAAGCGTTTTAATGGCAAAAAACGCGATTTTTTGAAAAAACTCTTAAAAATAGCATATCTCAGCAACGGGTTGAGAAAAAAAATCGCGGTTGGCGGCGATTTACTCCATTTTCCATGTAGTTTCACCCAATTTTTTTTACACTAAGTGCGGGACACCCTGTATAAGCAATACTAGATTTATTATACATTCATTAATGTAGGAGGTTTAATAAAGAAAAATCATCCCCCCAACCAATAAAAAATTGCGGGATCAAATATTCATTAATACTTGTTTTGAATTTATTGAATTTTTCAATAATTTTAATATGAGGATTTAGTTCAATAAAAAGTCTAGGACCTAAACACAAACACTGCCTCTAATAGAAATCACACTTAGGGTAGGGGATTGGTACCACGATGCCGGACGAGTTACACCATGTAACCTGGGGGTTACAGCGACTGTAATAATATTGGAACACTTTTGATAGATAAATTCGACGTGGAGGGAGAAGTTTTAAAAACAATGGTCTGCTGTAGCTTTGATATCCCGATCAGAACACACGATATTACATTTCGTGACGGTCACAGGCCAGGAGAAAATTCTAAGGAAAATTTCTGATCAAAAATGCCTCTAAGCAATTCGTTTTTTTTTTTCAATTTTAAGATTTTTCTCGTTTTTTCGACCTTACCGCATTAAAACGGCCATATCTCCCACATTTTGCTTGCGATTTCAAATCTGATTCCACTATTGGGAAGAGCGTTAAATTTCCAGTGATATAAACAGATTTGAAATTCCATGTAGTTTTCTGGGAGAAAATCGCTTTTCAAGTAAGAAAAACGATGTTTTTCACTGGATACTCCGGTTTTTCATCATGCTTTGGTTCGTCAAGTTTAAAAAAAAAAAATAAATAAATAAAAAATCGAAATCAGATTTAAAAAACTTTTTTTAATGAAGCATAGTTTTAATTTTTGAAAAGGTTCTTTATTTTAATTATTATACCAAAATGATGGAATTTTATGAACTAAAAAATATCATCATAATAATCTGATTTTTCTTTCGGGGAGCATTGAACCATTATATGGGGTGGAATGTTGTGTAGTTCTCCGTGAAAAGTATAAATTTATGCCAAAAGCTCGAGGTGGCATGGAAGCCAGAAGTAGAAATGGAGTTGCCGAAAGTTTAAATTGAGATGCCAAAAATTTTAGAATTGATTCGTTTCTGAAATTAATTTGAAAAAATCTTCAATTTGATAGTATGCCAAAAAAAATGATTTTTTAAATTTAAAAGCATTGTTTTAAATTGTACATTTTTACTGTAGATACTGTTCAAAACGTCCATCAATGTGCTGAATGCAGAGATGGACCCCCGCCGAACAAAGTCAACTGCTCGTTCCAGCTCTTTGGTGTTTTGTCTCATGTCGTGAGCACATTGGTGGACATCTTGAACAGCATCTACAGTAAAAATGTACAATTTATTACAAGCTTCATTAATAATTTTGTTTTTAAATTCGATATCAATTTTTTTTTTTTTACCTGACGAATTAACGAATGATGAAAAACCGGAGTACCCAGTGAAAAACTACGTTTTTCTTACTTGGAAATGATTTTCATTTTAAAGCTGATTTTTCACCCGTTTCGTCGGCTCAAAAAAGTTGGTTCCTCATTTGAGCAATAGGAAATTTAACGGTCTTTCCAATAGTGGAATCAGATTTGAAATCGCACGCAAAATGTGGGAGATATGGCGGTTTAATGCGGTAAGTTCGAAAAAACGAAAAATCTTGAAATTGAAAAAACCCGCATTTCCAAGAGTGTAAACAAATATTGCTTAGAGTCATTTTCGATCAGAAATTTTCCGTATAACCTTCTCCTGGCCGGTGACCGTCACGAAATGTAACACCCTGTATACAACGCAATACTGACTCTATTGCAACCTCGGCTAATTTAAAATAATACTGCCCCGCTCCAAATAGGAGTACAGTAAGTCAGTATAGTGTACACAAAAGCATAGGATGTTATTCTTAACACAGATATGGGAAAGAATTTATTGAAAACCGAAAAAGTAAATGAGGATCCTCTTATTTGTTACAAGGATTTCGCGTTCCTCCATGCGCAGTACCTACTGATGATACCATCTTGAAATTGTTATGAAATCATAAGACCGTTTTTCCTCGACAACCCTGAACATTTTAAGCGCGATCGGATCATCAAAACGAGAGAAAGTGACGCTTGGTGGATTTTAGGTTTGAGCACGTGAAGACTGATGTAGTGATTTATGAGTCTGAGGTCCCTCCTGTATTAACCTTCCTCAAGGAATGAATCGCCATTCAAACAAAAATGATATTCAAAACTCCAAACCGTTGAAACAGGGGCAAGTGTTAGATTTTGATGACATTTAAATTGAAATTTCAAATATCTATACAGTCCCTCCTAGAGGTTTCCTGTTTGACAATTTTTCCGAAGAATATTTCTCAATCTCGACCTCTTAACCTGAGGAAAAGGGGCAAAATTCGATGTTGAATATACATACAACTTCAGGGATTTATTGGCCATGTTTAGGGGTGCTCTTCCAGAAACGGTGGGCACCCTTGGGAGGCCGCCGTGGTGGGTAGGGACCGGGATCGGCGAGGACACTTTTTCTGTCTTTCGGGTGATAATTGCAAATCATTTTGCCAGTCACTTTAGTCATTTTAACTTATTTACTTTTATTATTATTATTCTTACTATAATCATCATTATAATTATAAAATACCTCCAATATCATAAAAATGGTTTGTGCAGACAGTTGTCCTACATGTGTTTAAGGCAAGTGAACGTATAAACAGTTTAGAAATCGGTAAACTAGAAGAACAACAAATTCTTATGATGTTACCGGACGACGCTTGACTGTTAGATTCCTGTTTTTATTCTTCGATTTTCTGACTCGGAAAGGCTGAAGGGGATTCAGTTAAACCGAGCCAGAGCTGTTCCCTTGGCCCGCTGCCAATACAGTGGTCAGTTGAGCGATTTTGGATTTTGGCCAATATCAGTTCAACTTGGATTTTCATATTTTACACTTGCTTTCCTTGTCGGTTCATGACCCTTTTGGAATTGCCACGTTTAATTCTTATCAGGAATGTCGACAACTTTCTGAACTGTCACTCGCTCGCTTCAAAAGCAATAATAAGATGATTTAAGACGATTTTTGACAGTGAATGAGTTATCTCAATTGAATGATATGCCGAATGAAGAAACTCCCTTAAAATTTAAATCTCTAGGATTTCCAAAATCAGCGTGATTTTCTTAATTATCTTTTGTTAAACGACCATGACGATCAAAGAGACCAACAATATACACCAGGAGCAATAAAACCTTGTCTAGAGTAAAATGCTCATACAGTTTAATATGAAGTAATAGCATTAATAATTGATTCAACAATGATAATTAATTTTTCCAGAAAAGGTTATAAGTAAACTATTTATAACAGGAAAAAATGAATTTAATAAACTCATTTCGAAAGATAAAATGGATGAAACCACTCTAAACGTTCGATTTTTCCTGCTACTACTGTGTGTTAAGACTGAAGAGCATGGAAAATTCGGGGAATTTCCAAGAAGAGGAAAATTAAATTGATAAAGATGGGACGAGGTGGGTCCATCAGCTTTGTGAGAAGATTTTACAACTAGCAGAATCTTAAACTAAAAACTATAAAAGAGGAAACGATTTTCATTCGTTGATGAACAGTTTTGAACAAAGAGCTTTTTACCAGTTTCAGAGCTAAAATATGTAACTGCAGGGATGTTATTAGGACGTTAATCAGCATGTTTGGGTCCTGAGGATCGTCAAGAATTGAAATGCTATCATGGAGTTGGTGGTACAAGGACTTACCTAAGCAGGTGAGCACTACAACCGTCCACAAACTCGAGTTCATCGTGACTGGTTGAGTGACCTTGTCTCTCCACCTCTTATACAGTCTCCCTCTCCTGCCGCACCATTTCGAATCCTTCGTTCGACAGGACGCTGGTGAACTCGGCGACTCGCGATCCGAAATTGCTCTTTTCTTACAGATGAGCGATTTTATGTGTTTAAGCACCAGTAACCCAATGGGAACGTTACGGTTAGCGGTCTTATAACACTCGGGGGGGCTTAGCTGATTTGCGTTACTGGACTGGGACTCGTTGTTTTTGTGGAGGTTGCGGGTGCAGGGGCGATTGAACTGTGACTTGGCGAAGATCGAAGAGATGCCGTATCTTGCGGACTTCTTAACATCAGATCGACGTATTATGATACGTTCGGTATCACTGAAGAATTAATTAAAAGAGGCTAAATGACGATGTTCAAAGAGGTTTGATGAAGTGGCGGAAAGAAGGATGGGATTCGCCTAATTTAAATCGGTTAAACAAAATTTAAAGGTTAAAATATGTACGTGCAAAGGTTCATTCATGTACGTTTTCGAGAATATGAATAATTTCTTCTCTTTAAATCTTTACATAAATTATTTTCTTATTTTTAGACCTTGTAAGAAGCCAGCTCAGTGTGACAGCTTGTACTTAGTTCTGTGATTCCATACTTACATGTATACTTACATTTCGAGGGGTTAGAGGTGAAAGTACCCAAGTCACAAATGTTATAAGTGTGGGAAAATGAAATTCAAATTTTAAATGCTTGCGTAAAATCACAAGTACCTCAGAAAGAATGGCAAAAATCGATATTTGTGGGTTATACACTTGGTATTATTATTATACAATTATCCACGGACTTTAATTTTATCAGAAAGCGTCAGAGGAATTTTGGACTTGGGTATGTTAACGACAAACTTTGGTTCAGTCTAGTAGGACTTGGACAGGTCATGAGTACTACAATCTGGAAATTACAGTGTGGAATTGCGTGTTGTATTGCTTACCAATTGTTGGGACAATGATTTCAAATCAACAAAATCTTTGTATTTCGGCTCTCGAACTACGTAGGGTGGATTTTTCATCTTATTCCTCCTGCTTCTTTATAGCTGAAAAATATTCAGCCAATCTCTCATTAAATACACAGACACTTTTTTTTTGTGCTGACTCAATGGCACTGCGCATAGAGTGTACCTCGATATGGCTATGCCCTTTTTCTATGAATTTATGCTCTAGAATCTCTATGTGGAAGTTCTCCACAATGTACAAGATCAAAAGTTCACGGAGGATGCAAATCAAGAGAAGTACTCGTATAACTACCCAACTGCATTTGGTGAGTTCTTCTGCTAAAGAAAAGTAACTAGGTACAATTTTCCATGTTTAGAAGTAAATCTACCCAAGTACCTCTGGGTATTTTTACCTCTCAAGAATGAGCTATTTCTACACTTGGTGATTCACACATGCTCTGAAAACCACGGAAATCATCATCGTTGGACTTAAGTATCTCCAGCACATGAAAATATGTATCATCCTAGTTGGTTCGGTACTTTTAACTCAATTTTACAAAAAATGGACTTGGGTACCTTTACGTCTGACCCCTCGATTTATGTATTTCATAAAAGCTGTCCGGTTATTCTTCTTTCTTAACCTACTGTGGATTGAAATAGTAAAATTCAACAGTAGTATTAAACAAATAAATGAAAATGACACTCGTGGAAGGTGTGTTAGTTTTATTATAGGGTGTTCAGTATATGAACGACGAAACTTCAGGGATCAATTCAACAACTAATTAGCAACAACATTTACCTCGAAGCAATTTCTTTTTAGTCCTCTCCTTTTTTGCCCATCTACATCAAAGTTTTTTTTCGTATTTTCAACCTTACTTTTCTGAAATGGTCATAAATCCATTAATCTACGAAGACTAATGACTAATCAAATGACTGCGTTGAAAAGATCGTTAAATTCATCTAATTTGCATCCTATAAAATTTTCTTCCAAGTCACGTCATATGTGACGTGATGTTTTTCTAGCCTAAAATTCAATTTCTTTCAATCTTCTTTTTTCGCAATTTCCAATGTTGATTGACCCTACTGGAAAATGGATGGGTTCTACGGTGAAAACATTTACATTTCATCAGCTTTCCATTGGTGTATTAAATTTTCATTTTAAACGTGAATTTTAAAAACAAAATCAGCGTTGTGACATGCGATAGTGCCTTTGTTGTTGGATGAAATTGAAGGGGGAGACAGATTTAACTAGATAATTTTTCTCGTTGAATCAAATGAACGAATTTCTAAAACTCACCGAATGATTAACATCAAAGAAAGAAGGGGAGGGGGGTTAGGGTGATGGATAATTCAGAAATTAGAAACGCTGCAAATTCTTTCACTGGGGTTTATTATTCAATTTCATTCATTTGGCTTCGCATTCATGATTTCAATTTCTACTAAGCTTTGGAGTGTGCGTGTTTCACAGGATAGAGCGATTATTGAATTTAAGGAGATATGCATGGAGCACGTGAATCTGTTCTCAACCAAAATACCCATTTGGATTGATCAGTTGATCATATTTGTGTGCCATCTGAAATTCAATAATCGCTCTATCACCTGTGAAACACGCACACTCCAAAGCTTAGTAGAAATTCAAATCATGAACGCAAGCCAATTGAATAATAAACCCCAGTGAAAGAATTTGCAGCGTTTTTTATTGGTTCTTCACTTAATTCAGTAACGGTAAAATATCCTGGTTGTTACCGGTGCCAACGTAATCAGGGTGAGGTTTTTTCATGTGTTGCTTCTTAGTAATGACCTCGTGACCAGAAGAACGGATAGTTCTATTATAAATCGCAGGGAAAACCAACAGCCGAAATAGATCGGTACAAACGAGTTTAAAATGAAACGGATGAAGGATACAGCATGCCATTTTAGCGCGGATTAACTAACACGTTTTCAGGAAAGCACAATATCCCAACGAATGGCTGTGAACTGAATACCAATTTGGTTTATTATTCAATAATAAACCATTGTAATCGATTTTTAAAAAAAAAAAAAAAAATTCTAACCCCCCTGAAAATTTCATGGTTTACGTTTCAAAGGGTGTAGAATCCGAATCTGCAATAAAAATTTTTCCGTCCGTACGCCGTACGCACGATTTCTCCCAAACGGCTGGAGCAAAAAATCTGCAATTTTCGGGAAAAATCCATGTTGGTCCGGCGACGCCCCAATTCTTGAGCCAGCTCTCTCACTCAATTTAAAGTGCTCTTTAAGGGTTGTCAAAGTTTTGTAAAATCCCTAAAAACCTCAAAACAAGTCAAGGCGGCCTAAATGTAAACTTATTTTTAAGAACATACCATGAGGAATCAAATGAGCCCCTCCCCAGGTCCGTAGGTCAAACCATTCCCGATGTATGGCCCGATTTATGGTGCCAACATTTGCGTTTTTTGGTTTATTATTGTTTTTGTTTTGATTACAGTAACCTAGTGATGTAGTGAATGTGGATACTGGAGTGAACTCCTAAAAGGGTGTATAGCCGATACACGGGTTGAAGTATTCTGATAACCATAAAAAACGCTTCAAATTCTTTCACTGGGGTTTAATATTCATTTGGCTTGCGTTCATGATTTGAATTTCTACTAAGCTTTGGAGTGTGCATGTTTCACAGGTGATAGAGCGATTATTGAATTTCAGGAGGCACACAAATATGATCAACTGATCAATCCAAATAGGTATTTTGGTTGAGAACAGATTTACGTGCTCTATGCATATCTCCTGAAATTCAATAATCGCTCTATCACCTGTGAAACACGCACACTCCAAAGCTTAGTAAAAAAAAAAATCATGAACGCAGGCCAATTGAATAATAAACCCCAGTGAAATAATTTGCAGCGTTTTTCATTAATCATTCTTGGCAGATTTTTTTGACATTTTCATGTCCTTGCTTTGGCACATAAACTGTAAAATCGTCTCGAAAACTTGCTCACGCGATACCAATAAACAAAAGTTGGTAACTACAGTCCAACCATAATCAAATTAGAGTGTGTTTCACAGATGATAGAGCGATTATTGAATTTCAGGAGGCACACAAATATGATCAACTGATCAATCCAAATAGGTATTTTGGTTGAGAACCGATTTACGTGCTCTATGCATATCTCCTGAAATTCAATAATCGGGTTGCAAGATTCCACCCGAACATCCTTACATACATTGCAAGTTAAATAAAAGCTTTTAAAAATAAATAAATGAATCCGTCCGCCGTATGCCTTCGACGTCCGGATGTTTTCTCAAAACTACTGCACCATAGTTACGAAATTCGTCTCAATAATCCAACATCGACCCAGGATGGGTCAGTAATCTCGGCGTGTTGATCAATTTACCTCAAGGAAAAGCCTTAAAATTTTCTATTTTAAAAAAAGAAATTGGTGTGATTTAGCTATGTCCTTGGAGATAATTTAGTTCAGTCTATCAAGTTGAAGCCTTTCGTGTAAGTTTTCTCGTACTGTCTGAAGGGGTATCCTTATCGAATTTTAATTTTCTATGGTAGACATAAGAGAATTTAGCTCACTCAGCTGATCAGATTGGCGCCACTCTGTTTATCCGGATCCTACACATTCCCAAAACTCCCAAGGGCTCAGGCGGTTTGTGCCACAACGCCAAGAGGATGTCCCACACGGATAACCAGGTAAAGGTCATATTCAAGACACATTCTGCCTGTGGGGATTACGCGAGGGCAGGGACGCCTCAGAGGCTGGTGGTCGTAACCACTCTCTGCTACCATGTAACACAAGGAGGTTTTGAGATGGTGCATTTACCCCTACCAAGGTCTCTGAGGCGGTTTATGCCCGCAACGCTCCGAGGATGTCCCAGATGCTGGAACCCCACCCATGTGGAATGAAGCTACTACATGTTGTGTGACGGAAAAATATTGAAAATCCATGTCATTCGTAGGTGAATGATGAGAATAATTTTCCGGGAACTCTCCACTAAGCATCACCCCTGTTGCAGTGGGTGATGCTTGCATTATAAACACCACCATCGTCCTAACAACGAATTGATTACGAAATCGTTTTCCGGTCTTATTTTGCGGGTTTGTGCACATTATTTGCCTTAACAAAACAAAACGGACTGCGCCTTCGAATTGTTATACACTAGTTCGAACGTTCCTCACTTCAGCCGCGAAAAAAACAGCAACAGAAGTTATGGCAGTTAAGTTCGTTGGTTACATAAGGAGCGTGAAATAATCCATTTCCCATTATCTACTTTACCCTCCAGATCTGCCTCAAAGGATATTTTCCGGCGGTCTATGCTTGTAGTTTCTGTAAATTTCTTAAGATGCTCAGTTTTTTATTACCAGTAATGTTATGCTGTCGGAACAATTAACCTTGAATTAATATTATTCATTCATTCAACTATCCCTAACGACATTAAAGGTTGCAGTTTTGAAAAACTTTCTAGTTAGTGGTAATTGAAATCTTGAAGTCCTTATGTGGGTCATTTCAAAATTTCGGTCACATTTATGCCACTGATCAGTATTTCCGTCAAATCTCAACTAAATACAGTTTTGTAAGTGTTTTAAAATTTTCTCCTGTGTGGATGTACATGTTCCATTGAAAAGTATGTAAAAGTTGTGCCTACAGGACCCAGAAGAAAATACCAAAGTCCGTATTTCTCACGACCCACAGCTGTCACTAACCAGAGGTATACAACTTCCATCGTCACTTCTCAGCGAAATATTTATCAGGGCTGTTAAATCCACTTACACTATGAAAGAACATTCCATCTACAATGGATATCCGCCTCAGGAAAACAATTGGATCAAATCAAGTAGCCTTATCAGCCCATTATTGCAGTGTCACACGGTTTTTCCTCACTTCCTACAATGTTTTGAAAAGTAGCCCCCAACTGTCAGGAAAAGGTGTATATGAAGTTGCTTCTGTTTTGTTGACATCCTTATTCAAGATGTTCCCAACGCTGGTGTTTGGATTTGGCCTAGACCTTCCCAGTCAGTTATACCGGGAAAACCATCCCTGGAGGTAGCAGTGTGGGTTTTTAACTCTCACTCCCTACTCCAGTAACATTCTGACTGTGGCAAGTGAAACTTGATCGCACTTGTTGACAATTAGTGCAGTTGTTGGAAGTTCGTTGACAACATTTTGGTTCAACCAGTTTCAATTGATTAAAAAATTAAAACAGAATTTAAAGAAAAAATTGTCTATTTCCACCAAATACTGAGTTACAAAGTTAAATCGATTTCGACTGTTAGGTCATCATCAGTAACAAAATATAACTAAATGTGCAGTTGAGAGAGCTCATCTTATATAGTCTCAGAAGTGAAGGGAGTTTGAATCCTATTGGACAAGAAAAGTGAAAGGGGGCGGGAGATACAACCAATGAACAAAGTGAAAGGGACTCAAACAGATGTAAGGGTAACATTTTGAAGTGGGGGACCAAGTTATTGGGGAAATGAACCCACCAATGGTGAAACGCTCTGAGGGATGACGTCATTTAAACATTTACCTGCTTTATCGCTTCTAAGATTTAGTTCGTTTCAATTGATTTGTGGCCTGTAAAGGCGGTGAAAGGTTATAACCTCACTCCCTACTCTCTCACTCCCTGCAATATTCAGCCTATAGCCCCTTAAACTGTAGGGAGTGAGATCTGCTTGTAGCAAGTGAGATTTCGGCAAGGAAACCTTAGTACTGTAGGTAAAATTAAGCTTATTTGTGCTGTTCCACTCACCTAAATTGAAAGACTTGAGCGGTGAGTCCCATGGAGGTTGGAGGCTCAAGAGGGGAAAAAATAGTAGTATATATCTCACTCCCTACACAATTTGAAATGACCCATTTATTGGAATCGAAATTGTAAATTATTCAAAAACAGATTATTCACACTAGTAATTGTTCTCTATCTTTCAGATTTTAATAGTGATCTTCATCTTTGTTAAATTGAAATCAATAGGAGCGCTTCGAACACCACCACCGCCTCAGCCTACCTCCGTTCTTCAACACCTGGAATACAATGAAAATAGATTCTTAGCTACACCGGGCCAATTCCCTTACGCTGTTGTATTCTTGACTGAAACTGGCAAAATGTACAGTGGAGTTTTGGTGACTGATGATGTATGTATTTTTAAGTAAGGAGAAAATAAATTAAACAAAAAATCTTTTTAAGAAAGCTTTTTAAAGAAAGATCGCTAGCTAGGTTTCTGGGCCTGTTCATCTCATTCAAAGCATCATTGTTGCAAGGTCGTTTGCCGGTTAATTCGGAACAGTCTAGCTCTTCAATAAGGAGACCTTCTAATGTTTTTACCCAACTTGAGAGAATTAAATCGAGTGGTTTGGTTCTCTTCAGTCTTCTAAGCAGATCCTCTGTGTTGAGAAGCTGGAAGACATCCTCATTTACATGATCTTGTAGCCTCAAGAGGTGATGCTAGGCTAGGCTTCGAATGAACTCATTGACAAATTCAATCTGCAACTCGTAGTGAAGTCTGTCATTTCTAAAATACGTGTATGCATCTACGCAACTTCTTAGGACATTATTCTGAAAGCGCTGAATAATGTCACGGTTGCTCTGGGCCGTACTCCCCCACAGTTGCGCACCATAAGTTCAGACAGGCTTTAGGGCTTGCTTGTACAGTATCAACTTATTGTGGACTGACAGTTTTGACCGTCGGCCCATCAGCCAGTACATTTTTCTGAATTTGATCATTAGCTCAGCTTTTTTTCTTGACGTGGGACTTCCACCTTAGTTTGGCATCCAGTGTCATTCCGAGGTATTTGGCTTCATTAGCATATGGTATCGCCTTGTAATGGAGAAAGACTGGCACATAGTTGATCCTATTTGTTAGAGAAATCGACATGCACTGACTTCGCCTCATTCATTCTGACTCTCCATCTCACTGTCATGTCATGTATGCGGGAGATAGAATGATTTAACTTGGAAACTGATTCAATGTTAGTTTCCCCAGTCACTATAATTGCAGTATCATCCGCAAACGTAGCGAGGGTATTACCTTCAGTTTCGGGTAAGTCGGAGGTGTAAAGCAGGTACAGTAGTGGGCCCAGTACGTTGCCTTGCACTCCAGCTTCTATCTTTTTTGGCTCTGGAAAGGCACTATCCTGTTTTATACAGAAATATCTGCTGGATATGTAGGACTGCAAGAGTGTAATGTAAGCATTTTATGAAGCTTGTAAGACCTTTGTGCCAAACTTTGTCAAAGGCCTGAGTCACATCAAGAAAGGTGGCAGAGCAGATCTTCTTCTCCTCTAGCGCTCTCTAAATAATACTAGTTATTCTATGGATTTGGTCTTTAGTAGAATGGTGCTTCCTAAAACCGAACTGATGCTTAGGAGTTAGGTTTCCGTTCCTCTATAATACAGCAGTCTGTTTTGGAGGAGTTTTTCGAACAACTTGGACAGAACTGGCAGGAGTGAGATAGGCCTATAGGACGTCAACTCATTAAGGGCATAATTGACTGCTTGGAAATAGGGCAAACCTTCTGGACTAAAATAAGCAAGTATGGTGCTCACGGGAGCATGATTAGGCAGGTTGAGGTGTGTGGTCCACTGTCTGCCTTCAGCAAACTACAGGTGGAGCTTTTCCCGAGATTTCAGCCACTAGATACTTTCCTGCCCAATACAGGTTTGATACTAGACCACTTTGTGTTGCTTGTTCCAAATTTAAGTCCAACTTTCTAGAGCCGAGAACGGTTGAAAATGTCCGATAAGGCTCCGCATAATGTGAATCATGGATCGTCTTCTATCCTACGTCCGAGATGGGTATTCTGGCAGTCATGGCCAATTGTGTACCTGGATGCTGTAACTGATTCGTGCCGGTGGTGTTCAGTGGGAGAAGTATGGTCCACCGTCTGCTTTCAGCGAACTGCTGACAGCAGCCGGTCATTCACCGCCCTGCTGATGGATGCTGTTGCAGCAACACAACTTCATGCAATAGCTTCATGAAACAAGCTACATCACTAAACTCAAACGAGTAAATATACAGAAGTAACGGGCTCTAACTCAATCAGCACCTAAATAGGAGTCCCCACACAGTCCTCTTAGTTATGAAGACGACTTTCAAAAACCAAATTGAAAATAGAATATTTTGCTAAGATCTGCATTGTGTGATAGACATCCAAACTATAGAAGGTCGCAAAAACATCAGGGTTATTGGAGGGAGGTGGTCCACTTTCAACTCAGAAATCAGTAACATTTCTTCCTATGTTTTGCCGAAAATCCTTTAAAGTGTTTGGTTAGCGCTCATTACAGATAATGATTGACTACACCCTGCTCAATCAATTTGTTCTTTTTTCTAAATTCATATATCTAAGTTAAACAATCGTTGTTGAATTTTAGGTAGTGTAGTTCACAGATCACCGTTTTCCTCTTTCAAATCAATTTCATCATCTCTAAACCAGAGGAAAATTTATCGTATTTTTCGTTAAAGGCAATAGTCACATCGTGTAAAGTTCTGAAGGACGAGCTAATCGTATCAAGAGCGGCAGCAGTTAGCCAAGGCTTGTTGCACACTAAAGCATTCACCGCCATCGGATCCAACGGAGATTGGAAAAACGATGGGAACAGGCAACAAAGAACTTCAGACTTCGTTTTCATCGGAAGTACTTGTCCGAAGATAGCCGACAAGTACTATCTAGACGTCGGGGTGGCAGTTGTACGGTTTCCTTTTCAGTGAGCTCGAACAAATCCATATTTCATTTTAATGTTTGAGTAGGTACCTTCTAGGAACAAATAGGAGTGATTCTGAAATTGGGGTAATTTTAAGAGTGAGAAAATAATCATTTTTAAACGTACCAAACTTATGCTGCCAACATCCGTCTTTGCTCCGCATGGCTAAGTAAATAAATTAGGTCATTCGATGTGGGACCAGTAGCGCAGGGGTTTCGTGCGGAACTCACAACTCCAAGTCCTCGGTTTTGTTCCCCGCGTTCGGTAGGAAAATGTTTGCCCCATATGAAACGCTGCAAATTCTTTCACTGGGGTTTATTATTCAATTTCATTCATTTGGCTTGCATTCATAATTTGAATTTCTACTAAGCTTTGGAGTGTGCGTGTTTCACAGGTGATAGAGCGATTATTGAATTTCAGGAGATATGCATAGAGCACGTTAATCGGTTCTCAACCAAAATAAATATTTGGATTGATCAGTTGATCATATTTGTGTGCCTCCTGAAATTCAATAACCGCTCGATCACCTGTGAAACACTCCAAAGCTTAGTAGAAATTCAAATCATGAATGCAAGCCAAATGAATGAAATTGAATAATAAACCCCAGTGAAAGAATTTGCAGCGTTTTCAGTTGCAATAAAAAAAAAAAAAAATTAAAAGAGCAGAGTAGGGTTAGGGCAGAGTGACAGAATCAAGAAAGAGGATCTGCATGAATCCCCTTGGGCTGGTCCGGGCTTATTTATACGGGTATTCTGACCCCCGTGTGGGGGAAAACCCATAATTGTCGACTCTCGTGTCGTCCTTCGTCGGTTTAAATACCTACATGTTATATTATAATTTTTGGGGCATCTAATAACAATAACTATTGCGGTTTCAGACAAACTCCCTACGTCAATGCTGCCTCGAACAGAGCGACGATTCAAACCCCTATGGAATGGAACAATCTTTTAACGAGAATCTTTTCAAACGCTCAATGCTACCGAAATCTCAAAGGGGTTTGCTTGAAAAGAGATTTCGAAATCGGAGGATACATCTGTCCGAATGGGAATTGCTCGACCGACAGCCCGATGTTCGTGTACTTCACGCATGTTCTAGGAGACGACGAATGTTACAAAGTGATTTGCGGGGAAAAAAAGTAGGCACCGGTATCGTTGTGTGTATCTCGTAGATATTTATGATTGCCTTACGTATAAGTAGAGGAGTGGGTGCAAATGTGGACTCCCAAGTGGTCTTTTAAATATTTGGGTTACACAGAGTATAAAATATTCTACTTCATGGTCCCCAAAATGTATTAGTTGAGCCAAGTAGGTAGCACATACAGAAAACGCTACAAATTCTTTCACATTCGAAGGCTCATTACCTAAATATCCCTTTGAGGAAATTACTGCTAGACCAAATTCATATATCAATAGGACAACTTTTTCTAAAAAGTTGATAATTGCCATCGGATTTTTTGGTGATGGTAATATGGACCCTTAGGTTCGGTAATATGGACCCCAGTAAAAACTCTCGTAAAACTCTGCAAAACTTTTATTTTGTCCCCAAAATGTATTAGTTGAGCATTTTATTCAAGTAGGTTAGCACATACAGAAAACGCTGCTAATTCTCTGGGGTTTATTATTCAATTGGCTTGCGTTCTTTATTTGAATTTCTACAAATGAATAAAAGCTTTAAACCCCACTGAAAGTGCAGTGCGTGTTTCACAGATGATAGAGCGATTATTGAATTTCAGGAGGCACACAAATATGATCAACTGATCAATCCAAATAGGTATTTTGGTTGAGAACAGATTTACGTGCTCCATGCATATCTCCTGAAATTCAATAATCGCTCTATCCTGTGAAACACGCACACTCCAAAGCTTAGTAGAAATTCAAATCATGAACGCAAGCCAATTGAATAATAAACCCCAGTGAAAGAATACTTATTTACCCCAGTAATAATATTGAATAATATTTACCTATATATTATCAGCGTTTCATGCATATCAGAATGCTTCAACCCGTGTATCGGCTATAAACTACAAGTATCCACATCGGCTATCACTCCAGTATCAACATTCACTACAACTCGACGCTATCGGCCATAAGGTTCCCAAAAACAAGGCAATAATAAACAAGAAAAAAAAACGCAAATGTTGTGCAAACACGCACACTGCCAATATCAAATCTGGGCCACACAGGTGTTTTCGGGAATGGTTTGACGCTACGGCATCACTAGGTTACAAACAAACAATAATAAACCAAAAAACGTCGCATCGGGAATGGTTTGACCTACGGGAGGGGGATCTCATTCGATTCCTCATCGTATGTTCTTCAATTAGGTAAATATTTAGGCCGATTCGACTTGTTTTTAGGTTTTTAGGGATTTTACAAAACTTTGACAGCCCTAAGGGCATTTTAAATTGAGTGAGAGAGCTGGCTCAAGAATTGTCGCGTCGTCGGACCAAGATGGATTTTTCCTTAAAATTTCAGCTTTTTTGCTTCAGCCGTTTGGGAGAGATCGAGCGTACGGCGTACGGCCGGAAAATTTTTATTGCAGATTCGGATTCTACACCCGTTGAAACGTAAACCATGAAATTTTCAGGGGGGTTAGAATTTTTTTTTTTTCCAGAGCGATTACAATAGTTTATTATTGAATAATAAACCAAAATAACGACAAAAATCACAAACGTAGTGGTCGTCATCGGAGCCTGTACACTCCGAGTGTGCCCATTCTGAATAGATAATGCTCTTGATACATTTTTCATCGTGCACATCGTCCTTAAAACTCCGAGAGGCAAAACAAGCATGCACTGGCTCTCGTGTGAATCCTTCTGCTCGTGCGTATGAAGTTCCAGTTAGTGTACGAATAGAAAGACGGGATTTGTGGCGCTTGAGAGAAAGATGTAACCACGCTCTCCCAGCAGTCTCATTTCAGTAGGGATGGGGAATGTTATTCCTCACGGCTGATTGGTAGGCGACCTTTTTCACATCTTGTCTAGTGAGACCGTGGTACACTGATCCCATCTCAAGCAGATAATCAACAAGTTCAGTCTCCATTTGAGCAGGGAACACCGCCTTCCTCTCAAGTTTTTGATTCACCAAATCCTCTAGTCCCTAGAATTTCTCTCAAAGCGTCGTAGTGTTGTTGGTGGTACATCGAATAATTTCGTAGCCCTTTCGACTCCCATTTCCTTATTCCTTTACTGCCTCAATCGTCTTCTCCTTATCCCAAACTCGTCTTGATGGACGCTCCCTTGTCTGAGTTCTCGGCATCTGGAAAGGATGGCTCATGGTAGCGCTCACTGGCTTACCTCACTAGTTCAAACCGTCAGGAACAACTATTTCAGCATACCAACTGAAGAAAAAACGACTGTTTCATTGGAAAACTGATCTACCTCTCTAGATTACAAGTGTCGGTTATATGGAGCCAGGGTCCATGATTGAAGCACCTATGGGGATCCATAATACAAGCAACGCCATTTTGAATTAAGTTCAGTTTACATTGAAACTAGTTGGGCGAATGCGATTTTTCAAAATTCAAATCATGAATGCAAGCCAAATGAATAAAATTGAATAATAAACCCCAGTGAAAGAATTGCAGCATTGAATAATTTTTTTTTTAAATCAACCCTTATTTCAGGAAATGTAAGGAACTGAGCTTGGAGACTTTGAAATCGTCTGGAACATTATGTTTCCCTACAAACGACGTCGGAGGACCAGGATCGCCGGTAGCTTTCAACCGAATCGTCGTCGCTGTTGGCAATTTCGTGAAGGATAAACACTTGGTAGCCACAAGATTTGACATCGGATATGAATTCGTCTACAAGTTTTTCTCCGTAGGTTGTCAGAAGAGTTCCTTGAAGTCAATGCTGATAGCTTCGTACGCAGTAACAGTCATAAATAAAACCATAAATCTCCGTTTTTGTTGATTTGCTTAATCTTGTAATACTACGAGAGGATAGGCGGGAACCTGATGCACCATTGTATAGCCGAAAGGGTCTACCATTCCAGTACGAGGACACATGTTTGGCGGTGAAGTAGTTTTTTTCTGTAACGGTTGAAAATAAGTTCCTTTTTGTTCCTTCGCCGAGTTTTTGTTCCTTCGCGAGTTTTTGTTCCTTCGCCGAAAAACACGAACAAAGTATAAATGTGAAATTCCTCGAAACTGGGAAAAAACGGGACAGTAGACCTGTTAGTAGGCCTACCTGTTAGTAGGTTCTACAGCCAGATCATTTGAATGATTAATTTTACACATTTAAGTACCGAAGATGAAAAATTGCCGAGTTCACGTTTTTTCCGCTCCCTGTTATCTCTACTTCGCTCAGCATTCATTTTGTTCTCTTTCAACTTTTCGGCTTCATTCGGTTCACATTCGGGCTCACGTTTTTTTCGTTCCCTGTACTCTCTACACCAATCAGCATTCATTTTTTTCTGGCTCGCATTTTCTCTCTCCCCTTTGCGGCTGGCTCTCATTCGCTCATTAACTGAATTAGTATGGTGCAAGGGACACTTACTCGTCGAAGTGGAAGGTGGAAAATCAGGCCCTGGACAATACATTTCGTGTCAAATTTGAAGAACTCTGAAACTAAATTAGAGACCCAACAAATAATGCTTCGAATTTATGGTTAAATAACCTGTAAAATAGATATTGCGGTAATGTTGCATGGAAATTGAAACTTACCAGAGGGGCTAGTGCTTACCAAGGTGGCATGTACACGAATGACACCCCCCCCCCGGGCGGACGGAAAAGTGGTGATGCCGGGATAACAAAGGGCGGAAGGAGCCCACCCGAAGATGTAAAATCCAAATATCGAGCCATGCTTTAAGAACAACCTACCTTTCCCCTACATATTGGTTTTATTCTTTTTTTTTCAAATGTATACTTCGTTGTAAATTTTACACTTTTTGACATAAATGGGACGCCGCTGGTTCATGGATATTTCATACAACGTCGAAACTAATACAGAACGACCCTCAATCTTTTGAGGCCCTCAAACCGTTTTGTCGAAAATTCCAATGCACAGACCACCCAGCAATCGAACCGCCGTTCGATGCAAAGACAGTTCACCCCTCCATTGTACTGATATGTGATAATAACATGATCATTGATGATGATTATCTTGAGTTAATTATCTGGAGGATTATGATCCACATTCCCCTGACGTGAAGAGTTATTAGAGACTACGAAAATCCTGGAAAAATAGTCTGAAATCAAATTCATCAAAAACGGATCCGATTTCCGAAAGACGAGACGAGAAAATTTTCTAGAATTAGTTTGACACGAGTTTCGCCTAAAATGTAGCCTTAGCAATACGTATAATATCATTATAACGGCTTCCTTTCAATTTAATAGACAGCGGAAATTGTTCAGAATGGTAAAAAAATGGTAACGAATTTGGATTTTGGACTACCAAAATGGTTTATCTTCGGAATGTGACACGAAACCTCGATACCTATAAAATGTAGGTAAAAAAATGGTAACAAAGGACTACCAAAATGGTTCATCTTCGGAATGTGACACGAAACCTCGATACCTATAAGGTAGGCTCGGAAGCACAATGTGGGCTAAACTGTTTTTTGACTATTGAGGCCCAGTGTGATTGTTGCTGGAGAAGGACATTTGTCTGCCCGACCTGGGCACCCTGCCAAACCAAGTACTATATGCCCAGTGTACAGCACTTGCACCCATCGTCAGGAGCTGCCTGGGACCCACTCACCAACTGCTTGGTAATTTCTGGGTAGGTGTTGACATCCCAGTCTGTTGTGGCGACCTATTGTCGTCAACCCCAGACAAAGCTGGAAGGTCCACCCTCCCCCTTCACGATTTGACGGATGAGAGGAGATCCTTTACCTCTCCCGTTTTAATAACCCGAGGATCAACGGAAGGCTGCCCCCTGGTTATATCGCTGTTTTGCCAGCACAGGGCAGTGGCAGATCACATGACACGCAGTCTCATTTTCAGCCCCACAGAACCGGCAAAGGTTGGTGTCAGATTTGCCCATTTCGTGGAGATGGTATCTGAGTGGACAGTGCCCCGTTAAGAGCCCTGTTACTATATGTATGTCCTTTCTTCTTAGGCTAAGCAGCTCGTTAGCTCTCTTCCTGGAGAATCAATAAATTGCTTTGCCTGCCTTTGTCCCCTAACATAGAGCCAGCAGGCAGTACTCTTCTTACTATCTCATTAGGAAAGCTTCCCTCGAAGAAAGCTCTCCGTAGTGCCCACGAAGGGTTCTGGACCCACCGGGAGAGTAGCAGCACCATCCCTAGCTAAGGTGTCAGCTTTTTCTCTCCCCTCAACCCCTTGGTGCCCAGGGCACCACACCAATGTAATCTTATTGTTACTGGGTCTTGAGGTTAGCCAAGCACTCCCGTACCAGTCTCATAGAAACTTTAAAAGAGGCATGCGCCTTAAGGCTAAACAACAAAATAATATAACACATTTTACTGAAGGTATCATAACATTTTATTTGAGGAAAAATACATCCTGCGAAATGAGGACAAGTTAGGCACATACGTTTTTGTACAAGAAGGACAAAATACAATTTGAAATTTTGATCGGCAGGTTAATCAAGCCCAAAGTTTAATTTCGGGACTTACAAAAATCTATATTTACACAAATTACAATACAAATCCTACAAAAATCGTCTTAAACTAACCTTAATCATCAAGTACCTACTCTAAAATAATGCTATGTATATACTTAAAGTGAAGTCTTGTGGAAAGAAATACTGTCCTACCGAACCATTTCAAAGGCAGCGGAAAACGTAGGCAAGACACGTCATTCTTTAGCGTACATTTTTCGGTGCTAAATTGTAAGTTATTTGATTTTTAATGATTTTCTGCTTCGCAAACACAAAAATTTTGATCTAAAAATGCATGTAGGTACACGCTCGGATAAGTCATTGCATAAATCATCAATTATGATTAATTGTAAAATATCAAACGTTTGCTGGGTCTGGCGTTGAAAAATTATCAAGTTCATTTTCATTGTGAAAATTGTGAAAAAATGCAGTTGTCCTTGAAGGTTAATGAACAGAAGCCACTCCAAGGAGAAGCTGCAGTAATATTGTTATCGGTTGGTGATGTATGATCATTACTTTACGACCACAATATTTGTGTTTTGCTTTTAAAGTTAACATGAGTCAAGTTGATCAACAAGGAACTGTCTGCGGGATTTTGTTTTACTTTATTTCAATAAAACCAGTAGGTAGCAAGGGCCATTGAACACAAAAGTTTAGAAGAAAATTTTCAATTTATCCGAGTGTCACATTTTGAAATATTCCTGTCATTCGCAACAATGAAATGTAACTGGCAAATTCAAATCGTTCTGAAAGCCTAGCAGGCCTCCCAGAATCGGTCTAAAGGATAATATGAACTTAGTAATCGACTGTAAAATATTCAATACATTTTGCTTGGAAATAACAGATTAACCAGGGTTAAGAAGTGTTGAAGGGACGATGAATTCAGTTGGACATCCTGAAAAATGGTGTACCTGCCACAGGTTGGCCAGACTGGTATAGAACTTTATCATTTCAAACGATATTTGCTTAAAAGTATGTCACATTATTTATGGTTAAAAGGATTAACATCGTGTCTACAAAAAGTACCTATTCAAAGTTTTTTTCTGAATCACACCGTTTGATATATCGAAAAACGTACATTTCTCATGAATTAGGTTAGAATGGCTATGATAAAGTGTTGTTGATGATTGCAGGACTGACTTTGCTGATTGGTGTCCCTCTTTCTCAGAAATGATTTAACACCGTATATGAATTGTTGCTTCATCGGTTTAAACTATTTGAATGATCATCAGTATTGATTTATTTAAGCAATATCAAAGCATGGAAGAGGTTCCCCATGTCAATCTATCAGCTGACCAAATGGCACAATGTGATGTGATGTGATGTGATGTGATGGCCAAGATGTGCATTGTTAGTGAAATTACAGTGCAAATAATCATGTTTGGTGCTACACACTTAACTAGTAACGAATAAATTAATTGATGCATACAATTCGACGCAGATTCTAGTTGTTGTTGGTGTGTAAGTTGGTATTGTTCATAGATATTGATGAAATATTGAATTTTTTTGGCTGAATAAATCCGTTGAGTTGTCAATGGACCACTGATCATTTTAACAACCTACATTTTTAATGGAAATGAACAAGGTTTATAAATTGTAACGAACTTGTACATACTGGTAGTCTTTTGCAAACAGTAAGCTAATAAATATGTTGCAATACTTTCAACAATGGCCATTGAATGAGTCCTTTCAGAATAGTTGTGTGCGGTGAGCATCAATATTGAAAAATTGCCTCTAACGTTATTAAGAACGTTATTTGTCGAAGCAGTTCGTCCAACTTCTGTGCAGCAAATGCAGAAATAATTCGATTCACCTCTTCTTTGCATTGATGGAATTTATATTGGTAGGATCGCTGATTATTCACGAGGCCAGGTCGATTGAAATCCTGCTGCTTTCCTCGGTGTCGCCGGTGGGTCGGATCGTGACAGTATAACTGTTAAGTTGTAAGGGTATATTTCAGTTTCTTCCTCGGCCTCCTCGCGCTGGGTTGTTGAGGGGAATGGCGCCTGGAGGTAGGGCAAAAGGTAAGCCTTCCTGGGCATTCCTCTGCTCTTGCCTTTCGTTCTGGTAGTCCTGCCTTTGGTTCTGGAAATCTTGCCTCTGCTGTTCCCTTTGGTTCTGGAAGTCTTGCCTCTGCTGTTCCCTTTGGTTCTGGTATTCGTGCCTCTGCTCTTCTCGTTGGTTGGCGTAGTCTTGGTTCTGCTGGACTCGATGGTTCTGGAAGTCCTGCCTCTGCTCCGCCTTCTCTCTCTGATTTTGGGGACCTCTCTGGGGAGATCCACCCTTAGGAACGTTGGGGCCGTCTTCTTCTTCTTCAAGAGGAGGAGCAATAGTTGTGGGAATCTACAAAAGGAAGTTGTTGTTAGAAAACTATAAAATCCTAGACTTTATTTTTACAGCCTCTCAATCCGCACTTAACTAATATTTTAATACGATTAAATATTGCAATAGCGGAAACACCATGAACAAGAGGGACTATGATAGCTCCCTCGGTATAAAATACACTGTTCACGTTCCTGTTCAAACGCCAATTCAAAATGCTTGACTTCTAAACTTTCCGCATAAAAGTATTCTTGGAGAAAGAGAAAAAACATTTATTGGTCATTATATGGGGTGGATTGTTGGATTAGTTTGGTTTGTAAAAAGTATAAATTGATATGCCAAAAGCGTTAATTGGTATGCCCAAAGAATAAATTGAGATGCCAAAAATATTAAAACTGATTTGTGCCAAAGATTCAAATTAATTTGCCAAAATTTTCAATTTGATAATATGCCAAAAATTCAAATTGATTTTGCCCAACTAATCTGATTTTCTTTTTTCTAACTGTGCGTGTGATTTCATTCTTCTGGTAGCCAAATTGCTGCTCCGTCCTCCAGTCCAAGTCCTCGTAAGTATTCATGGATATTTATATAATGATCCCGGAGCTTAGATAAGGGGAAATACCAAGATCTTATCCATTTAATACCACCCTATTTAGTTTTTATCAAATGTTGAATTGTTGAATAAATCATTTATCGTCAGCTTCTTCGATATCTTGAACATAATACCTACAATGCCTGCCCTTTATTTCTATCGCAATCCAACTTAAGACACAAGGCATACGGTGAAGTTTTGAATTGAATTCTCCATCTCTCGACCTGAAAAAGAATCGTTGATAGTTGTCCAAAAGTCCCAAAAGAAGCCACAACAACCAATACGATTTTTTCTTAGAAGATTAGAATTTTTGAGTAGAAAACTGCACACAGTTGCCTGTACTTGGCGTTGCAAGGTTTTTTTACGACCTGCATCTTTATCTTCTACTAGTTTAATGGCCCTGCTACGCAGGTTGAAAAGAAATAGGTGAATAACACAATGAGGGAGCATAATAACAATATGCAAAGTCAAAAAATCGTATATCCCAAATCCCCGAGGAGAGGACCACGTCGCTTGCCCTGGCCCTCCTTCCTTCACTGGCGGGGTCGTTCCAAGAGTTTTTCCACCCGCCCAGCGTTACCACCCCCTGAAACGTCGATATACTTGATAAGCTCGTTTTTATATAGTGTGATCTTGCAAAAGGGGCAGCAGTTCTTCGAAGCCCAAACATTTGACCTCTTTTCCAAGACAAGGAGATGTGGTTATTGATACTGCCCCTATCATACACAGTTGGAGTTAGTTCTAACTCATTCTGAAATACTGGTAAAGATCTCCTTCATTTTTCAATGGTCTTGAATCCATTGTGGACAACATGAGCAGATATTAGGAGTGAAACAGGATAATTAAGCTTGTATATTAAGTTAGTTGTTGGCCCAAATGTGGTTGCACTTGTGCTCCAGACATTTTAAACTATTTACCTAATCTTAATTAATGAAGTTAGATTAAATGAAAAGCCATTCGTCTATATGCAGTACACCGTGATCTTCAAGGTTACCATTACCATTATCAGTTGGTAACTGTACAAACTGGAGCGACTCAAGAAAGTGATCCACCTCTTCACTAGAAAATCATGTTCGAAAATAAACAGTGATGTCAGTGGATAATAAAATGTGAAAAAGCTAAGAAATTAGTGAAAGCAACGGCTTTTTAAAAATCGGTTCCTAGAGGGATCTTCATCTTTAGGAACGATACCTACCTCATAAACAGGTGCCTACCTATATTTGTATAAATATATTATCTGAAACAGTAGTTCTATGTTGTAATATAGTGATATAGAAAAAGGATTTGACTTGATTCAATGTTCTATTCCGATCTGGAACAGAAATTCATTTACTGACAACTATTAAGACCATTGGGAAATGGTAACCCGAAAAAAGACTGAGACTAACTCGGTAGTGAGACATACCTCTAGCTTGGAGGTATAGATCTCTGAATGGTTTGATAGGAAGGATTTGTACTGGATAATTTATGATTTGCGGAAGCCCCGTCGAAAAAGGGTCTGTGGCTCACGGTCCCTTTGTCCAGAGAACGAGAAAATCGATCGGCCATACTCTCTTCTAGTGACCCGGCAAATTTCAGGAAGAAATATCTAACTGTTATGTTTGTAGCTTGATTTTTGTAAGCTGCTGTCAAGGGACCCGTCTTGATGGCAAAAAAGAAGGACATCAGAGGTACCACAACAAACCCCTAAATATTATTGCTCTATAATAACTCTACTGAAGAAGAAAGTGAAGAAATTTTCATTCTGGAATGATTGCTTAGCATTCCCTTATTCCGAAACTTCTGTTCGTCACCGACCTATTACTTGGAACAATATTTTTTAAAAAAAACTTGACTGTGATTATCTACGATGAAAATGAAAGACGTGCAAGTTAAGAAATAAAAATGTCGTTAATTACAGAACGATTTCTCATCAGAGCCTCCTGTAGGAGACAATATCATCAACAAAATTCCCCAAGCCCTTCTTGGGGGCCTTTGAAATTTGATGACTTTGTACTCACAATTCAAAATGAAATTGAAAACTGACTGGCCAAACTTAAGTAGGGAGTTAACCAATCTGAATTAAATACTGTTGAAAGCAATGTAACATACAACAGTGTGTACTGTAACTGCTTGAAAACTAGATTCAGCTGTTTTGAAAACATTGATTCGTCACCAAAGCCCTTCTGGCAAAGGCCTCTGCTATTGCGACGTAGAACTTGAAAAAGTTGGTATTAAGTGGAGTCTCTCAATCAATAAGTGGATTTCAAAGCAGGTTAGTCAAACCGCTACGGCACCAATTGGCGCGCCTGGCAAGGAGCCCCTCCTATTAGTTTGTTTTTTGTAGCTCTGTGTGGCGCTTGTCATAGAAGGTAGATACTTGTGGTTTTGTATGTGAAGGTGGTAGTAGTACAATATTGATACACATCTGGGCAGAATGGAGTGCTATCACGAACAGAATGGCCAACAGCTTGAGTGTTAGCATGTCAAGTTGAACGGATCTTCTCATCATGCGCATCCTAAAATTGATGATCTCATCGTAACACTCCTTGAATGATTTTACCATGGAACATGCTTAGCCTTGGACTAACAACGTGTTAGGGCGCTTACAGACTGGAGCTGCGATAAGAGCGAGGAAAGAGAGCAAAGAAAGCAAACAGGGAGGCAGATGAGGCGGCGCAGAGTGGAGCAGTCGAGCGGAGCTGCGAGCGAAGAAACCAAACCAGTTTGTTCTCGTCGCTTTTATCGCTCATATGAAACATGAATCCTGATGATTTAATTGGTGTTGTGTTCATAAAAAATTCTTTATGGGACATTAATTATACTGTATTTACCGAGTTTTATTTCCGTATAAACCGAAGTAGTCTCCATTAATGTTGAAGTAAAAGAACTGAATATTTACATTATCAATTCAAAGTTTATTAATAAAACATTCGTTTCGGTACGAAGCTGTTGTAAAAATGTGTAGGTTCAACAGGCAAAATTGGGTTTGAAATGCAATTTGACCGCCTCTTCAGCAATTTGCGTTGTACTTTATCCAGCAAGTAGTCGAATGTCGTCATATTCATCCGAAAATACTTGTAAAACCTGTTGGAATCTTCTCAGAGTTCATCGTACAAATGATGAAATTCCCCGTGAACGTGTCGCGATTGATTAATTGCGTGAACCCCTTCTACTTTTCGCCCCCGAAGTAAATACCAGATTCTCAATGAAGGGTTTTCCACAAAGAAATAGTCATCGTCGAGAAGGATTTGAACCGCACTGACTCTCGCAGCGTCGCTCCAGTCTGAAATGGGCAACTCTCTGCTCTCTTTCGTCGCTCTTATCGCAGCTCCAGTCTGTATGCGCCCTTACGCAAGAGCGTTTAAAGGGAACTGTGCAGTCACGATAAAGAAAACTTCCTTATAAGGTAGTAGTGATAGCGCTGCTAAATTATATTCCATGTTACTTGAATTTTAGCCATAAGCTCTAACTGAAAATGCCCTGAGGTCTCAGGCTTTGTGAGTCTCGAAGGGAGGAGTTGTTAGCATGACACTTTGTCAATTCATGAAACTCGATTCGATGGCTAGATGCACCTTTTGACGGTTTTTGGGAAACCAGCCTTCTCGAGGTGACTCCTGGATATTGTTAAACGGGCAGGGATTATCCGGAACAGGTATCGACCATTCTAGGGGTTATACTCGTACTATTGAAGGATTTGCTAACTTCAAGGTACACCCGTATAGGTATGACTCTTACTTCGCAGTCTTCCGTGGGGGGTACGACGCATCTGAGGGTCCTCTTGTCGAAGACGAGCATGGCGGGGCACCTCTGGAGACGTGGGTAGCCTCCTTGACACTGCCAGTACCTGTTGCATGATTTTCCTAGAGGTACGTTCCCGTTGGCGTCATCGTTGCAGAGAGCTGAAAAAACAGGCAGGAAACAATTTAAAAGGAGTTTCTTGATTATCATATTAGGAACTTTGTTGTCCAGACAAGGCTTGGCATGGATCTAAATAGGTAGAATTCTTATCAGTCTATAATGGAACTCTGTGGCATAAACACATCTCCCCACCATAAACTGTTGTACCCTCCTATCTTCAGCACCTATTTTCTCATCAGATTTGTACAATAAAGAGAATATCTACCCTACTGCACCAGTGCGCAGGCAAAACCCCAGTATCCCTGTGAGTTGTGAGTGTCCAACCCTGTCTAAGATTTAATTAGAAGGAAAACTTGTGATGGATTCGCTTGGTTCTCGTAATTCTCGGATCTGCCGCCTCTGGGGATAGATTGGTGCCTCCTAGCGTGCTGGACATCCTCTGGGTGTTGCGGGCATTACTCGCCTCAGCCCTTAGAAGTGGCAACTATTCCATTCCATCACTCTCCTGTTTATAACCAAGAGACCCAGCAGCCTCACACATTCGTCCAATCTTTCGTTCCAAGTGTAGCACCCATTATACGAAAATAAGTCATGAAAGGATCTCAGAGAAGTGGCTTACCATAATTTGCAGAAATAATGAAACTATCAAAATAAATGAAAATTATTACCTTGTTAAGCAACATCTAGGATATGGTACTGTATATTTCCAACGCTCTACAATGTCCATTTAATTGGCCATTAGTTGATATGAAAGAAAAATAATAATTTTATTGAATTGTACGCGATTGTCCGTGCACCCTCCTCCTCTAAATGCAGGCTTACGCCTAAAGAAAAGAGTAGAATTGTATTTAATATGCAAATGACATTAATAAGGTAGTAAAATGCTGAGAATTCCACCACAGGGTGTGATTGTTTTTTGAATAATGCATGATTGATTTTGACATTGTGCGGGTTAAGGGCTCAGTTTTAGGTTCATAAATTGCGATTATTTGGTAGGTATATGTAAATTTTTTTGGATCTGAAAAGTATGTCAGTATCGATTTAACATTTAAAAAATACTAGGAAGTGACACTTTACTTGCATCTGTCTTTAAAAACATTGAAAAGCCACATTTTTGTCCCTTACAATTTATTTGTGTCCATCGAGCAGGCTTGAGGATAAGACCTACCAGACCCCAGGTGGGATCCTGTGCGAATGAACGGATTTCGTACATCAATTCTGAAGGCCTATTACGGCCCATAGGACGGAAAATATTGTCGATTTGGAATCTCCGCACCTTGAAACGTAAAGTGTAAAAATTTGCGGAAGGTTATAATAAATTTTTCCTATACGATTAGAAAGGCTCATCTATAGTTATAGAAGAAAGGCGTATTAGTTACACTATTTCTAATTCAGAAACTTATGAGCCGATTTCCTGAATGTTGGTGGGGAGGTAGCTTAGTACCAGGAGATCGACGTAGGAAACTGATTTTGAATTGTTTTGATTTTGACAGTTTAAATTTGCAAGAACGTGATTTTCTTCGTGTTTGTACCACGGAGTTTTATGTGATCGGGTGGTATGACACAAACTGATGAATAAAAGCCCTTTAAATTGCGAAAATTTATCCAACAACTTGATATTTTTGGTTTAAGAGGAGGATATCCAGCCCCGTTAAGCGCCTCAATGGCGGGTGTTGGCAGTCATCACAATATGATATATTATATAAAAGAGGTTTTATAGAAAAAGAAGAATGGGAGAGAGTATTGAACAAATAAAATTAAAAAAAATTCAGGGAAGTATTGAGACATTAAAATAAACATGATTCACTCATTCAAAATAGTTTCATTGTCTCATTTGATACCCAGTAGTATAGCCACATTGTTGTTAAAAAGACATACGAACATACATAAATACTTATGCAGAAAAATATAACTTTTACATTAGCAGTCAGAGGTACTAACTGAACCACACTCATAATTTCTTCGCAAGGAAACCGCTCAACGAAATGGGCTAGGGTCACCTAGTTGTTGAAAATAACAAAACAGCAGGAGTAATTAAGTAAAGTGAACAAGGAATTTCACCTTGGATTATCGTCCGACTACCCGGAGGTGTCGCGGACGTCCCCAGCCGTCCTCTAGAGAGGATCGGAACTAGGTCTGACGATTTCGCTCGTGGCTTCCCATTGCCTCACGCCCCTGAATTGGGAGCGATTTGGATTCACGTGATATCGAGATCAGAGGTGAACTGTCTAACGACAGGACAGTTATACAACACTTGATAGGATTTTGGTCCTAATCATTGGTACCTTCCAAGTTCGAACCGGGCAAATCAGTACTCCCACTGAAAGTTAACAGCCAAAGGACTGATGCCTTAGCTCGCTCGCACAACCTGTCCCCCAAACAGTAGTATCTAATGAACAGTAGTGTTTATAGCTCGTTGAAATGAACTCACGGTGTTTCTGGCAACCGTCGACATTCTCGGGCCAATCGCAGGAGTGCGTGTTCTCATTGTAGAGGAGACCTCCGATGCAGAGCTGCTCGGTGGCGGTTCCGTTCCAGCAGGTCCAGTAGCGAGTGCAGGACGTCTCGTGGCCGAAGATCCCGTACAGCCAGTCGCAGTGCTCTTTCCCAATGGGAGGATCTGGAAAACGATGAATGCATGAGAACATATCTTTCTTACAGTTTCAACAGGCATTTGCTGATAACGAAAAGGGTTTTTGAGGGGAGAGAAAATGGTTGGCTTTTCATCGTTGTCAATTCGGTGGCTTAGTACTTTTGTGAATGTTTTTCTCCTCATCAGAGCTGTTATGCTATCGTTTAGTAGATCTCTCTCCTCCTAAGGGCTTATCAGTGATATTTTTTTGGATAGCGCTAAATTGTAACATGACAATATAAGAAAGGGTTGTTTCATGTACTTAGCTACTCCCCCCTTTAAGCTCATGCTTGTGCTGGAAGGACAGCCGCTATGGCCCGTGCATACCTCTTAGCCGTGCACAACTTCATAATTATAACTACACTTATAATTATAAATACACTGCAGAACTAATAATTAACACTCTGATACAACCATGTGTTTTGGAGGAAGGATCCATGACGTTATCACTTAGTAAGTGGATAGGTACCCGATTTCTAGTGAAGCTGAATACAAAATAAAGGAAAACAATTGAACATACCCCGAAGAAACAAACCCCGTAGCTAAGTGGTCTTGATGTACTTCTTAAGACTTGTTTTGAAGTACTGAAGAGTATTAATTTTCTTCAATTCGTCCGGAAGATTACAATGGACCTCTATAGTCGTAACATCTCCGTTACGAATTTTGGCCATCTCCATTTGGTATTTGCTCCATTCATTTTCACTGGTTTTACTGGTTATGTTTGTTGATCAATTTAAAAGAAAATGTACAAACAAATAAAACTCTCATAGCCTTTGAAGGAAGGAGACCTGATATAAACTTGAAAACCCCTGTCCTTAAGGCAGTCACCTGTACCAATCACGTTACTGTAGACGCAGACAATATGTACAAGTACAACCTCTGATTGGCTCGCATATTATTATAACCCTTCGTGGTTGGTTTCCCCTTGCTCCGTTGTTTATTTGCTAGCTTACCAATTTCGGCAATGTTTTTGGCCTCATCAGGCATATTATACTATTGTTTCCTAGCTCTTTCCTCCAAAGGGCTTATCAATGGTATTTGCTTCATTCATTTTTACTGGTTATGTTTGTTGATCAATTTAAAAGAAAATTCACAAACAAATACCACTCACATAGCCTTTGAAGGAAGGAGACCTGATATGATCTTGAAAACCTCTGACCTTGAGGTAGTCACCTGTACCAATCGTATCGTTACTATAGGCGCACCAATAGGCAGACAATATGTATGAATACAACTCTGATAGGCTCGCATATTATTATAACCCTCCGTGATTGGCAAATGATGTACCACCGGTTATAATTAGGGGCGACCAAGGTCCATGCAGTTCATTTCGAATACAGCTTTCTCAAAATCGACTTATCGTTAGGAAAAGGTCATTCCCATATTTATGTACAGCCACAAGTAAGTCGCAAAAAATGGTTTTCAATCTGGAACTTGACACGGAGGCAGTTATCCCAACTTTTCCGCTTAAGGACTGGATATGTAAATATTCGAATGGTACGAAAGGGAAAGAGCTTTAATATTAGGAGACCTCATCGGAGAGCGTTCACTAACGCATATATTACTTGAAGAGTGAAATTAGAAGTGATTATGAACAAATCATACGTTTCCTGAACTCTATACTTCTGACACTTTGAACGTGCGAAATACTCTGTAGTCTATTTATTAGTTGTTTTCTATAAATTCTCTAGTCAGTCGATTTTACTTACTCATACGACCACCGTTTATTTACTCATTTGATGTTGTATTTTTAACTTATGTACTTATTTCATTGATTGCTACGGCACATGGGTCTTTGACTTAAGCCAAATAAAAGAAAAAACCTAGAAAACATAAACATCAACATAGCAGATCTGATGAGGCCAAAACTACTGCCTAAAGTACAAAACTAGCAACTAAGAACGATGAAAGGAGAAGCCAACATTTTTCTCACTCTCAAAAACCCTACTAAGATACAAGAAATTGCCAACAACAACATACAAATAAGGAAAATTGAACAATTAACGAGGTAAATAATCTTGGATGACACTTCATTTTCAAAATACGTTAGGAATGAAATGTTACGCCTTAAAATGTTTGCCTCAGTTGGACACAATATTTACAAAGGAAGTATTAGTACTTTCCTGATTAAATCAAATCAAATTCCACAAGCTAGAGACAAACCTCCCCTTGAAAAAAAAAGCATGAAAGTTGAGGCAATGTTTTAATTTGAGCGTTTCCACCAAATTGAGAATACTGTTGAATCACAGACAAAATTTTGGGATTTTCAAACCCGTCAGGAGTGAAATAATTTTAAACGCAAGAAGGCGGGTGATTCTTTTTATAAAAATATGACTGCGAAGTTAGAATCCCTGCCAGGGTATATGTTCATTTCTGCTGGAAAAGTTAGTATCGTCTATCCGCCCAACTGCAGCTTTGCTTGTCAAGGAAACCAACGCCATGACCATATCGCTGTGTAAGGACATAGCAGCACAGTTTCCGTTACTGTGAACGGCAGTCAAGAATGATAGAAAGTCGCAGCTCGGCGACGAGTCACATGGACCACTTCACAGCCGACTGCTTTCTATTGAGATCAGCCAGTTTCCTAATGCAATTGTCGCATTTAACTTTCACTGTTTTCCGTGCAGTCTCTTGTCTTGCATCATTGGCTCGGTGGGACGGGAAATGAGTCATTACATTACAGACGAATTCATACAACTCCCACGAACAGGGTGAGTCGAGAATAATTACCTATCGTAAGACTAACTGACAATTACCTTACAACTTTCAGCTTTCAAGGTTTTCAGTAGATAGCTGACGTCCTTCTCGAAAATACGAAGTAAAACACAGTTGAACTAGATGCACACCTACTGGCAACTAGATATCTAATTAAAAAACGCTGCAAATTCTTTCACTGGGGTTTATTATTCAATGATTCATGATTTGAATTTCTACTAAGCATTGGTGCGTGTTTCACAGGTGATAGAGAGTTTATTGAATTAAAGGAGGCACACAAATATGATCAACTGATCAATCCAAATAGGATTTTGGTTGAGAACCGATTTACGTGCTGTATGCATATCTCCTGAAATTGTTCCTGTTGATAATGGATCCGCGTCCCAAGTCCACGCGATAGATCGAGAAATATCGTGATCTTTTTGAGAATCTGACAATAACTGGATTGCGATTAGAACGTAACAGCCATTACATGGAGTTTTTCATCTCGCTCATCTCATAATCTTCAGGCCTGCCGATTCTTCAGGCATGTTTCCAAACAATTGAAGAGGTACCGGAATAGGAACGGTTAGTATGACCAAGATCCAAGTTGCGCCCGTTGCTTTGATCTGATTTTCAATTTATTCATCAGAAGACTCGTTGTCTTCCGAATTCTCGATTTCTACAAACAGCAGTGAGATAGAAAGAAAGAATACAGGATCAGTTTTTCCTATAAGTTTTTAAATCAGCTTCTGTTTCATAGAAAGAGACTTGTAATGTTTGGTTTTCACGAAGTTATAGTTAAGACGAAGTTATCCAACTGTCTTTGAAGTAAATTATGAAGTGTGGAAATCTGTGATCAGCTGGAGGCTCTTGTGGTTAATTTTGTTTCTAATCAATCTAACGTGCTGAAATATAAATGGGATTTATGACTCTATTTATCTACGTCTAATATATTACTACGTCTGATTTACTTGGATGTACCTAGAATTGCCATTCTAATACAGAAATAATAAACCTCTACGTAATCATTTGCAGTGTTTTTTTTTCTTCAAAACTCCCCTTAAAGGCGGATTGGGCACTCACTTGAAATAAAAGCAAAATCCAATAAAAGTGGGGAGGACGCCCAGGTTTAACCGATAGGATTTGGGGATTTGGAGAAGATGGAGGAGGGAGAGAGGTATGAAAGGAAGTGCCTCTTTGTAGAATGACCACCAATTTCATCAAGTCTAAGGCCACACCATAGGTGACAAGCTAGGTGCCTAGTGACAAGGCGAGTCGTCGGGTTAACTGATGGCAGGTTACAAGTGGCCACATTGCCTGGATGACAGCAGTGCGTTCAGTTTTGTTAGCAAGGAAGTGGCCTTAAAATGTCTCTAACCACCAGGTAAAAAACATACCCGCTCGTTTACTTGGTGACTCGCCTGGTGAATCGCTATGTAACCACGTACTGGTGTGGCCACTCTTGAACGTTCTTGACTGTTCGTTTTCTTGGATGACTCACCAAGCGACTCACCTTGTCACTAGGCACCTAACTTGTCACCTCCGATGTGGCCTTAGCCTTAGAACACAGAGGACGTCGGTGGTGACACCAAGCACTCCTGACGAGATGTCCATAACTCCGTGGCAATTTTCCCGCACCACACTCAGCGCCATGGCCCACTCGCGGCTATAACATTAAGGTTATTGGACGCCAATCCTTTTAGTTCGGATGTAGCTTGCCGAAGGTCGTTCCTATCCTATATAGTTATATTAGCTCTACAGATTTGCTCCATGTGAACGTTGCCTCTGACAACCTGGAGATCCAGGACAAACGTATTTGTAGACAGGCACAGACATACACTCAACGTTGTTTTCTCAGATTTTGTCTTAGAATGGTCTAAAACGAATTTGTATTCTGCTATTTTCTTGCTATCTCAAGTTTGGGGTCCCCCCCCCCCCTCCTGCTTTTATCAATTCTAATGTGCATCTCTTTCCGGACGAAGCCTTGTCCTAAAAATGGGGTTTTCCGGAATTTTTCGAGGGATATTAAAGAAAATAAAGTGAGTGAACATAGTTACTTGGTCACCCAGTATGACAACACTATTTGAAGTCCTTTGTTGAGAAAGTAAAAACGTATTTTGCATGTTTCATGAGTTGTTTTCTGAATCCACCGCAATTCGAATACCTCCCAAGGTTGTACACTGCGGAATAATCCTGCCATTAACCTCTCACCCTGGAAAGGTTTCCCGCTCCCGGCGCATTCTCGTCTCATGCATTCACACAAAACCTCCGTCACGTACATTCGCCGTTTCCTTTCATTTCTCTCTTCTAAATCTCTTCCATTTCGTAATAAGACTTCCGTGTCTTCTTGAGGCGATGCCGACAGCCGTTGAGAAACCCACGCCTCTCAACGGAGTCCCTCGCCAATGATGCCTTTTTTATATTTTTCCGAAATGTCAAGGCCCCTCCAAGCTGCCAATACATGTTCCTCAATAACGGTCAGCGCTGTACAATCGTGTTCAGTTACAGTTCAGACTTGGCAGTTTGAAGCTCCGCTACTCGAAATCACCTCGTTTGAATTGCGAAATGCTGACATGGTTATCACCCAAGTCTCAAAAGAAATACAAATTAATCTGTCGAAAAAGAAATTGGTATAATCAATCAAACAATATTTTAAAGTAGGATCCCATAAACCTGAAGTGGCTGTCTGAATATGCGGTTGTAAAGTCATTAAAATGAATTCATTTCACAATAAATAATTTTACCAACAGTTATTGTTACTTAGTAACTTCAATAAAAGACCAGTTTTTGGTTTTTAACTTATCTTATTTATTGGAAGGCCCTAAATGCACTTGAAGATCTGGGTTCTGCACATGCCCAAATGTTGTAGTGGATATTTTTGGAATTTCCGAAAACCTAATTTTGTAGTTTGTCGGAGTGGACAAACCGAAAACGTAAGAAGTGGCTCAACAGATGAGAAAAATATACCGATGTACCATATACTATGTCAAATAAACTTTTAAACGTTATTCTAATTCAGAAATTATTAGCCTGTGTCCAATAATTTGCTGCATTTTGCTTCCGAGTCTGCGAAGCAGCGGAAGCCTTGTGTTCACTTTCGGGAGCCAAAACATTTTTGTTGTGCTAAAACAAAATTTCCCTTCGCTGTTTGCGTTTCATAGCCTTCTGAACAAATTTGGTTCCGTGTCTGTCGGTCTGTCAGCACTTCCTTGTTACAGCCATAACTTCCACAATTTTGAATGACTTTAGCTCATATTTTGAGGGACTATGCGGGTAAGGCCTCTTAAAGGTCCCATACGAATTGCATCTCAATATAATCAGCGGTACGCTCTGCGCATGCGCTAACGTGAAACTCTTGAAACAGCCGTAATTTCCACCCTTACATTTTCCGGCTTGCCGTCACACACCAACGGTTAAACAGATTTTCAATTTCGAATCACCTTTCATCTCAAGTATCATTTTCACGTCAAATTGGAGTTGTTCCATTTCAAATTGGTGGATGACAGTAATACGTGACTAATTCTGGGAAAGCAATAACAACAAATTAGCGAGTGAAACTTAACATTCAACAAGTAAAAATGAACATAATGAACGGAAAAGAATGAACAAATTTTTCAACGTAAGTCTCTTCCTGTAGCAGCGGCTGTCAGGTCTATCATCATTCTCATCACACAATTCGTGCAGTCCAATGTGGTGACAGCGGCAACGCTTCGGGGTCGTTTCTCACAGGTTGTGGTTTGTTTGGGGGCTCGCTGAGGATTTGTCTTGCTGGTAACTTGATGTTCGAAAAGCGGTGCACCACTGAACGTAAAACTTCCAATTTGAAATTTGAAACCTTCATTTTGAAATAGAAACCTCCAAAATGTGTAAACCTCCAAATTGATGTGTAAGCCTCCAAATTGATGTGTAAGCCTTCAAATTGATGTGTGAAACCTCCAATTTGAAATGGAAAATATCCAATTTTACGTGAAAATGCTATAATTAAATTTATTTCAGTCTGTAAAATGTCACAACGAATCTTAAGGAAGTTTGACCAATTACCTCAACATCTTTCATCTGAAGATTTCTTTATTTTCTATTTTATAATGGTTTCGCTTTGATTGTAACGAGGGAGTGTATTTTCATTGAGCTTAAGGCTGGTTTTTATGTTTTCTTATCTTTCATGTTGTGTAAAGCTTCAAAAATTATAAAGAAATGATGGAGCTGTGAAGATGAAGATTGTACGTGAGACAATACTCGCCATTTTTCTTTCTGCCTATATAAGTAGCGGCAAGGTCGCGCTAATCGCGGGAAGTCCTTATTTCCATAAATCCCCCGTTATGGGATATCAATAGCGATGAGAAGGCTTGAGAACTATGTTCACCTTTCACACGGTCAGCTGACGGCCCTTCAAAAGTTGCACGCGAATTCCTTGTTAACAAGGGTAACTGAAAACCCGCTGTTTTCCCATGTTCTGGGGTGTTGGGAAGTGTAACTCAAGTGCAGTATGCAGATATAGAAAATTGAGGGGGGAAACTGTTTTACACATTCGCGGATGTGAACCTACTCAGGAGTACACCAACAGAAAGCGGTACAACCATAAGCATGATGACGACAACGTGCCTCGACGTCTAACTCAATGTTTACCTATGTTTGTAGATTTGATCGCATTCTTAAATTGTTGACCAATTTTGAAAGGGTTGGTCTCAAAACTACCGTCATGATCTTCCATTGTTCTCAATGAAAAAAGAAAAGATGCAACTTACTACACGAAGGTTTATTATTTATAATTTATATAGCCGATCTACGTGGATCTCTGGACTACCGGATCATTACTGTTCAGCCAGATCAAATCAAATTAAAATCTTAACAAAAGCTGATGTCGGAATACCTACAATGATGTATGATACTGTATATTTGCATGTCGTGGTAATTCAAGGATAGAACGACTGAAATTGTGCAGTAAAACTGTAAACCCTGAGTGTATGAAAACCCTCTTTTGAGCATTAAAACGCATAAATTTGAATTTGATTTCATGACGTTAGGGGGGGGGGGATTCATTCAAGCTGCCCTGATAGCTACTATAATTCCTTACCAATGTTCCTGTTTTTTTGTTCAATTAAGAATTTCGTCTAGTTTGAAAAAGCGCTGCAAATTCTTTCACTGGGGTTTATAAGTCAATTATTCATGATTTTAATTTCTACTAAGCTTTGGAGTGTGCGTGTTTCACAGGTTATCACCTGTGAAACACGCACACAATTCAATAATCGCCGGATACAGGAGATATGCATAGAGCACTTAAATCGGTTCTCAACCAAAATACCTATTTGGATTGACCAGTTGATCATATTTGTGTTGATCGTATTTTGGTTGAGAACAGATTTACGTGCTCTATGCATATCTCCTGAAATTCAATAATCGCTCTATCCTGTGAAACACGCACACTCCAAAGCTTAGTAGAAATTCAAATAATGAACGCAAGCCAATTGAATAATAAACCCCAGTGAAAGAATTTGCAGCGTTTTTTTATTGAACCTCAATACCCTTCCACAATAAAAACATCTATAATTTATCAAGTCCTTAAGCACTCGTATTGCGTTAAAACTTCCCCAAATCCAAATTTAAACGATGTAGCCAAAGGTAGACTGATGTAGAGGAGGCACACAAATATCATCAACTGATCAATCCAAATAGGTGTTTTGGTTGAGAACCGATTTACGTGGTCTATGCATATCTCCTGAAATTCAATAATCGCTCTATCACCTGTGAAACACGCACACTCCAAAGTTTAGTAGAAATTCAAATCAAGAATCATTGAATAATAAACCCCAGTGAAAGAATTTGCAGCGTTTTTTCCCCTGTACTCTTCAATCATAAGCATGATCATAAGAAAACTGGAAATAAGGACGTCCCCGTAATGGATCCATTAATTACCAATAGGTTTCAGTAATGAACGTTTGTTACCGAACAAGAAAACCAATTTTTAACTGCCAATCAAAAGGACGGTGGTTTACGTTTAAGGGAAAGTAGATTCCAAAAATTGAAGAAAAATCCGCCCGTCCGGAGCTTTTCTCTGAAACTAAAGGACCAAAGTCTCATTGGACATCAGTCGTTTCGCCTTTGTTTCTTGTGTTTATCAGGTTTATTGGTATATTTGTCAGTTTGACTGAATACTAACTAGCTTGGGTTTTGCCGTCGCAGTAGTTGGCTCTCCAAGGGTAGTCGCAGCCCTCGGTGACTCCTCTGTTCTTGCCGGCGTAGACGAGACCGTTGGGGCAGTCGTACAGCTCCGGTTGTCCGTCCTGACATTCCCAGTATCTGTCGCAGTAGGTTGCGTCGGGGACGACCCGCCCTTTCACCTTGCAGGGGTCTTCCTGCGTCTGTTTCTGAGCGAAGCCTGCAAAAAATCCATCAAACACGTTAGAACTCGAATAAGAACATTTTGGAATATGATCCAAGTATGACGAAACATCATGTGCCACTTTGGCTGTTGGAACGTAGAAGGGAGAATATACCCACCGTTGTTCTCAACACGATGGCGACGTATCGTCTCAAAATTAACTAATTTTCAAAAGCAAAACATAGAAATTGAGAGAAATTGTTTCCGAAATCGAGAAAGTTATCTCTGAAACCACAAAAAGGCCTGTATGATTCATTTTTATCGAAATAGTCAGTTTTCCTTCATTTCCTTTTATTTTTCTTACTATTTGAATTGGTTTCCTTGTTTTAAAATAATATATGTTTCGTGTTAATAGCCCTTTACATAAGTTAATCTTGGGTTTAATGCATTTTCCATCATTTGAATTGAATTGCTTCAATCGTGATTAGTATTCCACCGTAGTTAAAATGGTAGAAACTCATTCATGAGTAGTTTCTGCGGTAGAAAATATGTAAAACCCCATATGACCGATCGGCTACGACAAGAAATATCATAAATATGAGGAAAAGGTTCATCACAACTTGATAATGCCATGTTCGAACTACTACCGGTTTATTTTCAGTGAAAAGTGTACAATTTCGTATCTTACGAGTGTGAAAGTCTACTTTTCGTCTAACCTCTATGAAATGAAATCCTATTTTTCAGTCAAAATAAGGTCATCTACTATAATTACCTACTGAATATTGTTTGGCGAAAATATGGTGGGAAACATCACAATAGGTGTCCAACTTTTCATCAGTAATGATGGACTGTATATCAAAGAAGCTCGAATACCCAATTCAAATAATCATATGATCACTTAGAATATACCGTTGTAAGTACTAATAATAAGGAGAGAGAGAAACATTTATTGATCATTATATGGGGTGGAAGGATCGTGAAAAAAAATTGATATAACTGTAAAAGAATCGAAAGTTTAAATTGAGATGGTAAAAATATTGAAATTGATTTGTGCCAAAGGTTCAAATTAATTTGCCAAAAACATCAATTTGAAATTTCAGATTCAAACTAAGATTTCATTTTTTCCTAACTATATATAATGTAGGTATGAAACCTAAGGATCGTAAAAAAGTAACTGTAAAAGAATCTGGTGTAGGTTGGCTGTGAAATTTCAGATTCCAGAAAATATAATCGTTTGACTCCAGTAGATCGTTCATATATTTTACGAAGTTGTACGTTTCATCTGAATCGGGCAAGTTTGGATTCGGTTTGGGAATGTTGTTAACAGAGGACACTTGAAAATCCGGTGTAGGGCATCGGTCTATCCCACGGTCAACTTGGTAGTCGAAGTCCTATCGGAGATCTCCTTGTGCGAAACTCCCCTCACGATTGAAATCTGTGTTAATCAACAATGAAATATGAGCTAGTGGTTGGGAGACACAATGTAACAGTAGTTACAACCTCCCAGAGACCCAATCACCTTTGTCTCAATGCATGTAGAAGGTACCTACCTACCCGCCTCGACGCTATTTCACCTTGACTCTCTTTCTTTCAGTTTATCTGCTTCACATTCTTCGGGACTTGCAAGTTACGGTTGAGTAAGAGCCAATCAAGGTTCGATAGTTCCTATATTATCAGATGCAGTTATTCCCCTAGTAGAAATCAATAATGAACACTACTTATTTAGATTACCTATCTTGCAGTTTTAGGTTTTACCTACTGATTTGTGAATGCAAAAAATATGAATCAAATAGAATAAATATGGATTGACCTCTCGTAGAATAGTAACAAAATGTTTGGGTTTACCTGCATTAATTTAAATAATGATATTTGACACCTAATTTCTGTTTTTTGCTACTTGATGCTACCCTTCTTTATCTGGCGTAATTTATGTTCATTCAAATTGGGATGCATAATTATGGGAATATACGGAGGACTATGTAGTTATTATCTGAGGTAGTTATTATGCTGATTTCCCCTCTATTTCACCCATGATGTTGAAATCAGGAATGGACCCTTATTGGGAAGGCGCTTCGAGTTTGGGGGAGCGAGGCTCAAAACGCGATGGGTTTCGGTGAAAAAGGCAATGAGCTTCGGTTAAGGAAAAGTAATGGGTTTAGGGTCAAGTGTAAGTAGTTCATTCGATGTGTTCATGATTCATTCTGATCTATTTGTCCAACTGATCTATACTTTACTAGAAGGATTGATGTAGGATATTTTTTTGTTTTTGAGATGCGAGCGAAGTTAGCATCCAAACCAGCAAACTAGACAGAACACAAATCGAAATTGTGGACCTATAGCGATAGGAGACGTAGATTCCCCGAATGCCATTGCGTTTCCCGTTCCGAAACTCATTGCCTTTCCGACGATGGAATATCCCTCATTCCACCAAACGCTCTATTGGGATTACTGGGTAGCATTGACAATAAACCTCAATGGAGAAACAACATTCGCACTCCGCTTTATCAACTACAGAAGATTAGAGGATATAAGTTTCATCCACCTAAATGACTCAGCGTATGCAGAACGTGTCGGATGAATGACTCAGTTTCTCGGCCCGATCTTGCTCATGGACCTTCGATAAACGGTTGTTTTTTCCGTATCGCGTGTTATCTATTGTGAGCAAGTCACTGGTCATTCAAGTTCCGAGTTATCAACTGTTTTTATTCGCTATTTTGAGGTGAGTGGTATTAATTCTGAAAATGGGTCAGCCCGAGGTACCTGATGAGCTCAACCTTTCGTAAAGTGTTTTCAGCAGGATTGTGAAAAGTTGGCATGAAATCGAACTTGAAGGGTTGCAGAACGAGTGTCAGGGTCGAAAGAGGAAGAGGACTGGAGATGTGCTGACGTAAAACTCGAATTGAAAGAATGGTTCGTCAAAGAGATAAGGCTGCTTTCATGCAGGTAATCTGCTTCACGAAAAAGCCGAAGAATTTGAGGAAAAATGGGAAAGGACAATTTTAAGGCGACGGAACGGTGGTTCCATCGTTGGAAGAAGAGAGCGACCGTTTCATAGGCATCAAAACACTCATGAGTTAACTCATACACTCAAAACTCTCTATGAATGAAGAATAGGGTGGCGCTAATTGTGATGTAGACCGATTGCACATTAACCCTCTGATCACAAGAGAAAAAGATACCTAGATACCTCAAGTTAGTTCAAGTTTCGTAGTGGATAGGTAGTAGTGATGTTGAACTATCTTAACCTTAATTTAAAGTGCCACTTAAGGGTTGTCAAAGTTTCGTAATATCCCTAAAAACCTCAAAAAAAATCAAGGCGACCTAAATTTGGACTTTTATTGAAGACCTTTCCATGAGGAATGAAATGAGCCCCTCCCCAGGTCCGAGCTCAAACCATTCCCGGCGTATGGCCCGATTTATGGTACCAACATTTGCATCCACATTCACTACATCACTAGGTTACTGCGATCAAAACAAACAACAGGGGTTTTTTTGTTTTTGTTTTGATCGCAGTAACTTAGTGATGTAGTGAATGTGGATACTAGAGTGAATTCCTAAAAGCAGATACACGGGTGAAGCATTCTGATGTGCATGCTCCGTCTTACGAAATTTAAAATAGAATATTTTTCCATTGTAATCGCTCTTGAAAAACGCTGCGAATTCTTTCACTCGGGTTTATTATTCAATGACTCATGATTTGAATTTCTACTAAGCTTGGCAGTGTGCGTGTTTCACAGGTGATAGAGCGATTATTGAATTTCAGGAGGCACACAAATATGATCAACTGATCAATCCAAATAGGTATTTTGGTTGAGAACCGATTTAAGTGCTCTATGCATATCTCCTGAAATTCAATAATCGCTCTATCACCTGTGAAACACGCACACTCCAAAGCTTAGTAGATAGAAATTCAAATCATGAATCATTGAATAATAAACCCCAGTGAAAGAATTTGCAGCGTTTTTACTGACAACTCATATACAATCTTCAATTATGAAGGGGTACAATTATTCAACGCATTACTGTAAGCGTAGGAAGAATACTCACTACCCTCACAACAATTGTACGTTGCTCCTGTAGGCCTATTATTCTTGGTGTGATTGTTACTCTGCTTAGATAGGAATGCCGGTTATGATTTGTTAAGCGACGTAAAGGTATGCGGTATATGCTTGTATTACAAAACCCTCGGAAACTCAATTTTCACAATCATTTTCAACCTTTCACCCGTAATTGTGTAGTTATGGGACCCCAAAAGTTGTAACATGAATTCTGGAGGCGTAAAGAGTGTAATTTAAAACTTTCAGATTTTGTGGAGTGTTTTTGGATTTTTTCGTCCAAAACCACAGGCTTGAAACACTTTCTATCAATCGTAGCGGTAGGTATTTATTTTGGACAGTTAGAAATATGTACTTATAACAAATGTTTAAACATCTCGAGGCCCGATGGAGTTTCGTAGGGCTGAAGGTGCTTTGGTCCATAGCTGCATGATTGAATAGTTTTTTCGTTAATTTATCTGTTGCCAAGCATCTAATAACAATGATATACCTATTTCTGTTAGAAAAGGTTATCCATTACCTATCACTGTAATTGGTCATTTTCACCTGCCCACTATGCAATCTTACAAATCTTACAAAGTAAAAGTGATCAAATGGCAATTGACATGCACCAGCGAGAGTACATTTATAATCCATCTCGTGTTTTGTGGTTGAGTTCAAATGCCATTTGGTCACATAAAACTCTTTGGGTCATGTTATTGGTCACTTTGCACGAAATGTTGAATCAGGTCACTTTTACCCGGAACCCCACGAAATGTTGAATTATCTTGAGGCCCGATGGAGCCTCAAAATCAGCAACAAGATAACTGGATGAACTGCTGATCAATAATTGATCTTCCGCGGTAGAACGGCCTATCACAGAAGGGTGATAACTCCCAGAATCCGTCTTTCGAGGGAACAGCTTCTCAAGGATGCGAGAAGACAAGAACGTTATATTGTAAGAAACTTAATTGGTGACGAGGTCCATCTCCTCCGGGCCCTTCTTCCCACCTCGCCTTCCTACTGAGTAACGTTCTCACAGGGCAGTCCATTGTTCGCGAGGGAAGAAATAAAAAGTAAAAAGAAAACTGGACGGCGTATTCATGTGAAGGCCGAACTCCTGTGGTAGGCAGTTCCAATACAAACTACCTACCTTGCACCCCATCCAGGCATATTTAAATTTCGCGAAAACAAAAACACGTACTTCATTACCGATTTTTCAGTAATTTGACTTTTCCAAATATTAAATAATCAATTTTTAACGACACCATATCCTTTTCATAAATTCAATTGCCTCTAATACAAACAAAACGCTGCAAAAAAGAGGTTTATTATCTTAATTGTGAGTCCAAGTCTTCAAAAGTTGTCAAAAAATTGTCGACATTAGAATTTCCACTAGCGTTTTACCTTTTGAACAGTTGTGAACAATTCAGTTTTGTGTTTTCCCGTAATCTAACTATGCAAATCTACAAATCCCAATGTTAACCAGAATTTGATGAAATTTCCAGGGACTGTGCGAATTAGGTTGTAGAAAGCCTCGTATCATTGTTTTGTAGCTCAGATGTCAATACTTCACTCTCCCCATAGACGAAGTTGAAATTTATCAAGAAACTTCCCACATCAATACCATCAAGATTGCATCTTTATCTGTGGATGAGCAAGAGTGCAGTCTTTCCAGCCTGCCTTAAGTATATAAGGCACGGGGTAGTTTGGCGACGGTTCTCTGCATCATTCAAATCAATAGGATTCGTTGCGTGAAAGCGAAACCCACTAAGTCAAATTTTTTCTTACTGAATTTTTCATGACTCAATAATTTGAATTACTATTGAATTGGTCAAATTTCATAGCTCATAGACAGGATAGCATCACGTGAATCACGTTTTCTTCAGAGCTCACCATCATCCACTATTTGACAATTTTGGGGTTGCGCAACTTTGCGTGCTCGCTAAACCAGTTGTGCGCAATCAAAAAACGCTGCAAATTCTTTCACTGGGGTTTATTATTCAATTGGCTTGCGTTCATGATTTGAATTTCTACTAAGCTTTGGAGTGTGGGTGTTTCACAGGTGATAGAGCGATTATTGAATTTCAGGAGATATGCATTAGAGCACGTAAATTAGTTCTCAACCAAAGTACCTATTCGGATTGTTCAGTTGATTTTATTTGTGTGCCTCCTGAAATTCAATAATCCCTCTATCTCCTGTGAAACACGCACACTCCGAAGCTTAGTAGAGATTCAAATCATGAACGCAAACCAATTGAATAATAAACCCTAGTGAAAGAATTTGCATCGTTTTCCTGAAAATTTCAGATTTTCTGATTTTTCCTGAAAATTATCGGAATGCTTCAACCCGTGTATTGGCTACAAAGCCTTTTAGGAGTTCACTCCAGTATCTACATTACTACATCACTACGTCACTAGGTTACTGATATCAACACAAAAACAATAATAAACCAAAATAACGCGAATGTTGGCACCATAAATCGGGCCATAGATCGAGAATGGTTTGACCTACGGACCTGGGGAAGAGCTCATTCGATTCCTCGTGGAGTGTTATTCAAAAAAGTACAAATTTATTCTGCCTTGACTTTCTTTGAGGTTTTTAGGGGTTTTACAAAACTTCGACAACCCTTAAAGGGCGCTTTAAATTAAGTGAGAGTGCTGGCTAAAGAATCGGGGCGTTGTCGGACCAATATTGATTTTTCCTGAAAATTTCAGATATTCCTATCCAGCCGTTTGGGAGAAATCGTGTGACGGTGTACGGCGGACGGACGCAAAATTTTTTTTGCACATTTGGAACCCTTTGAAACGCAAACCATGAAATTTTCAGGCGGGGTTAGAATTTTTTTTTCAAGAGCGATTACAATGGTTTATTGTTGAATGATAAAACAAAAATATGAAGATTCAAAAAATAATTTTTTTGTTTAGTTCTATTTGGACGATTTCAGGAGGGGTCGGGTGGAACAACTCGTGGGACATTTATTATGTTATAACATTTAATTTTTCTTAGCTACAGTCCAACAAATTAAAACTGCAATAATTGCATTAATTAATCATGCTTAGTTAATGCAAAATCATAGTATTGATGATTTAAAATGTCTAAGGATTCAATTATTTCTGAAATTCGCTCTCACGATCATGCTGCTTGACCGGCTTCCAACATCAATAAATAATGATAAACTGATAATAGCAATCATTGCGTGAATGGGATCTCGATGACCCACAAAAGTTTCGAAGTTGACACCGATACTCCACATAACTAATTAATTCATGAGCGGGTGATGCTGGCCGTAATTGGCATTACACGTTCTTGCCATTCCGGTTTGAACTTTCTATTTCTGGAATCCAGATCATTCCCTGGGTGCCTTAGGGTTTCTCGTAGTTCACTTTTGCAACCTCGAAGATTTATAGTTCTGCATCATCGGAAGTACCTCGTCCCTGACGTCCAACGAGCCAGTTAGGAAGATAATGTAGGCGCTATTATCAGGAATCTACGAGCGAAGGATATAAGAATTTTCGTAATAATTACTATTACTGAACATAACAGTACACAATTAAATGCTCGTGAAAAAGTTCTGCGGTACGATGTCATTCAAAGGAATGTCATTCCTTTCCTGCATTACGCCTGATAAGTGAATGCTGGTCGAGGTCGATATGGCATCCAATGTCACGTAAAATTAGTTGTAACTTTCCCAAAGTGGGAAATAATTATAGCACTATTACATTTATTATGTCTATTACAGTTAGTGTTTGAAATAGGAAGTATTCCTCTGGTATAGTATCCGTTTTTTAAACAAATTGCCCGAAGGATTTCGTCAGCCATCCGACAGAGCTTTTGGAAACACTTGTATTTTTAAACATCACTTTTCATTTTGAAAGAAGCAACAATTTTGTCGTTGTACGTTACAAAATACTCAAGATTCCAAATATTCACGTTCTTCCTCCATCCGACATAAGAAGCTTAAGGGTGCAAACAGTACGCCGCACCATCACTGTTCACCATCGTTGTTGGGACCCTCGCGATGATAGCGATGTAAAACATGTACATGTGATGCTATGGGAGCGTTCATAGTGACTCACCTTCACACCGATGAGACCATCGCGGTCAACCCTCGCTGTTTTCTTGAAAACAAAATTCATTTGATTTCTCCTCGTAGTCGCGTCGCGATGTTTCGATCGTGATTGGCTGAAATTCCATTTCTCCCGTAGTCTGTCTTCCACTGTTCTGTAAAACACATTTTCAAGGTGCCCGTACCACCGTCTCCTCAGCTCCTCACTTCTCGGCGCTGACGCTCTGTGTCAGTGGTCTGAGCTTTCAAGTACCTATTCTTCACTTCGGATTTTTAATGAATAAATGGATAAAGAAGCATTGATTGATTCGGTGTATAATGCCCCTCCCATTTGGGACAAGAGGAGCAATCACCACCATAACCGATACCTGATAACTGTTCATGTTATCCACCGATTTTTTAAACTTACGACCACTAATGTCACCTCTTTCAGTGCTCTTGCCAAACTGGAAAAAGGGAGAAGGCTGGAAAGCATCGATGGTGAACCTCTCAAAAATAGACTACTATGAACACGCACCATCGATGTGGAATCGCGAGGTTGAACATCGCTATTTACCGCGAGGGTCCGAACATCGATGGTGAACAGTGATGGTGCGGCGTACTTGATGTACAAAATCCGTTCTTTCGCACACGGATCCAGTTGGTCCTAACTTCTATCCGGCTCTGGAAAAAAACTGGGCTTTTACGGCCAGAAAACTCACTAAAAATTTGTTTTTCGAGGATTTTGTTGACATGGGGCAGTGGGGCGTCATTTTCCTAGTAATTTTGGATGCAGAATCTACTGGAATAGGTTTCTGATCCGTTGAAATTCTCCCACCGCAAATATTAGCAATTTTTGAACAGAAAAATGACCACCAAAACCTCATGATAATGAAAAGCAATCATGAAATATTGAGAAAATAATGAAACCCTTGGTTAGAATAGGCAGCGTATTGATCACGAACTATACAACCGTACTTTGTGGTTGTTCGATAGCATTTCACACCGATTGAGCCCGATTTAGAGGTGTAATTAAATGGCCCATGAGCTTGTGGAATCCATTAGCCACTGCTTTGATTGATGAGTTCATTGTCACTCACAAATCTCGCTACCCGATGGAACACACCAGGGGGCGGGTCTTTGTCGTCTCGGCAGAGCAGATGGGGCCCGGAGTGAGGTCAAGGTCGTGGAACGTTCAGCCGACCACACGAATTGCGGTGACCATCTTCACTGCGGTCAGCAGCTCCGAACTACTGAACTTGGAAAAAGAAAGGAAGCCCCGAAATGTTCGGGCCTCCTCTGCGTCCAAACCGCACAGCGAACCACAACCCAAATGATTAGTCACACGAAGTTGAACCTTTCTTCTTCCCGATCTTTCACTGCTAGTTCACATAATTCGATTCGTGACTATAAGTTAGAAGGGAGAAAATTAAGGGTTTTCTTTTAGTCTTCCGTTTAACATTCGTTCCTATCACATTAGTGAAGTTGTGAACAGCGACTTATAGAGTTAAACACTATTAACACACTACTCTTTTAAAGACTATAACAGTTTTCAAACACTAGAAAAATATGTAGTTCTTTAAAACAGATTTTTCACACTATTCAATTGAAATGTGGCATTCAAAAGAATCTAAACTGATGAGTCCTGATGTTTTATTTTAGCTTCCTCATTTTTGGAGGTTTCGTGCAAGAAGTCGATGAAATTGTTCTCCTCCGAAATCAAGCCAAAGCCCATGCCAGCAAGAGCAAGATATTAGCATAACCAGGTTTTGACGGATGACGCCATAATTCGTCATCAAGCTAAACATCGGGGGGGATATCGATGTCGATGTTTGAGTGTTGGCATCGATATGTCGTCCAATGTCGGGTGAAAACACCGATATTATCGATATTTTCGATATCGGAGTCCTTATCAGTTAACAGCATCCTTATCACACGGTTTTTATGAGGAATATTGATGCAAAATCAACAGTTTTATTCTGTGACAAATGATATCTCAGTTTAAAGGTATTTCAACGCTGAAGAAAATGGTAAAAAGTTCCAGTCATGTAGCATGACGAAATGAGCAAATTTTCAAACTAGTTTTGCATGAGGAAAATTACGCAAAAAACCATTTTATTTTCTGACTTGTGATACCTCATTTTAATCTGAAAATTTTTGAAAGCTGAAGAATCTCATAATTTTTTTTCTAATTTTGCCCATCTACCTTGTTTTATCATCTTCAAACTGCTCTAGTTAGAACGGATTGAGATATCTCCAATCCGATTTCACCATCGTGTGATAGTTCACAAAACCTGCATAAAAGAGCCACCTACTTCGGGGTTTTCGGGTAATTTTCCCCCCATTGGAAATGCCCCAAATCTCCCCTTCGAGTGCGACGATTGTGCCCATCTTCTAACTGACCCTTTTGAAAGCTTAGATAGATTTTTTGTGCAAATTTGAGCTTTCTCTCTCAATTCTATCGAGAGTTATCGTCTGGAATGAGTTTTGGTGCCTTTTGACAGTGGATTTAGAATGCTTTGAGACGGATTTTGGTGTAAACATTTTTTGAAAATATTTTCGACCGAGGACAATAGTTTTTTTTCTAATACTACGGCAGTTGAAAGAATTTTTAATATTTATTTTTATAACGTTAGGTAGCAGGCACACCAGATGGAATTTTCTCAGTGAGTGAAGAGTAAACCAAACCGATGTTATTGGAGCCAAAACATCGATATATCGATATTATCGATATCGATGTCCCATCCCTAGAGAGTGGCACTCTACCCCCACTCCTTTACCCCCTAGTTGGTCCCCTCAAGCTATCCTCTGGTATCCTGTTGACCAAGGTTTTCCTTCGTTTAAGGGCAAAAATTAATAATGCAACACATTTAGTGATAACCTCACATTGATTCTGTTCTTAGTAGTAGTACTGCTTTACCTGTTTACAATTTCACGCCAGCTCTCGATGCTGTTTCCTTCAAGGAAAACTCTTCTACGAAAGGGTTCATGAAGATCGTACTGCTGGCTTCACCTTACATCGTTCTGAGTACTTGAAGTAATATTTGAATCACCGTCGCTAATAAATCATCTACCGTGTCTACGATTAGTTTTTCTGTTACAGGAATGATCAGAAAGAACTAATTGTCACTTGCGGTGACAAATTTCATTGTTCTACAACAAAAAGTGCACTGTAATATTCAATATTTCAATTTTAAACGAAAATTTCCTACGGGTGAACATAAATCGGACGCTTTACCGACCTTTACAGCTTTAACGGAGACGGGAGGCATTGAGATAATGTGCTCGGCCTGATAGAAGGGAAATGTTTTCCTCCGTTCTTATCAGGTCCTGGAAAAACGACAGGGACAAGGAATACTTTTAAAACATTCAACAAAAATATTGAATGATCCACAATACTTATCGTTCCATGGTCCACGAACCCTCTCGTTGCATGGTTTAAAAGTATTCCTTCTCTGTGTCATTTTCCCCGAACCTGATCGGAACGGAGGGAAACATATTACTTCTCTCAGGGCGAGTTCTCACTGCCTCCGTCTCCGTCGTCGGTAAAGCGTCCGATTTTTGTTCATTGAAAAATCGTTCTTTTTCCAATTCAAATATTGATTGTTAGAGTGTACTTTGTGTTGTAGAATAATGAAATTGGTCACCGCTACTGACCATAAGTTCTTTCTGATCATTTCCGCAACAGGAGAACTAATCGTAGACGCGGTAGACGCTTCATTAGCGACGGTAATTCATCTATCACCTTAGGTACTCGGAACACTGTAAGAAGAAGCCGATACGAAGCACGATCTTCGAAATCGAGCACAGGTAAAATCATTAGTACTAAGTAGGGTAAGGCGCTGTCAACTTATTCTATGCAACTATTTAGTCCCCTTGAGGAAGTCAAATGAATCACACAGCTACATATAAAACACGGCAACTAACGCATAGCGTCCGGACCTGTTCGACCCTTGAGTAAACAATCGCCGGTAAAAACGGAAAATGTAGGCGAGATTTAGGCTTGTGTACATTAACTAGTTCCTAGGTACCTATTTCATTGACCAACTTATTCCGACAAGTTTATTTTTGTATTTCAGTTTAATTAGGTAAATACTTACAGATGCCTATCTAGTACCTACTTATGCAAACGTCGCTACAAGCTTTTATGATTTTATGAATTGTGTATATAGGCTATAAGTAGACAGTTAAATTTGTAAGTAAAAACGCTGCAAATTCTTTCACTGGGGTTTATCATTCAATTTTATTAATTTGGCTTGCATTCATGATTTGAATTTCTACTAAGTTTTGGAGTGTGCGTGTTTCACAGGTGATAGAACGATTATTGAATTTCAGGAGGCAAACAAATATGATCAATCCAAATAGGTATTTTGGTTGAGAACAGATTTACGTGCTCTATGCATATCTCCTGAAATTCAATAATCGCTCTATCACCTGTGAAACTCGCTCAATCCAAAGCTTAGTAGAAATTCAAATCATGAACGCAAGCCAATTGAATAATAAACCCCAGTGAAAGAATTTTTTCTTTAATTTTCATTTGAAGGAAATCTTTCAACAATGAGAATGCAAGTAAGAACGTTATCAGAAGTTAACGAGTGTTAGGGCAAACTAGTAATTAATCACATCAAACTATAGCTGTATGGAGATAATTAATTTCTCTTTATTATAATAGCTAGATAGACATTTACGTGTGGAGAGTTATGGGAGAAACAGCTGTCTTGTCACATTCCGTTGTGCTACATACGAATGCTGCGCAGCAAGGCACGTTTCAATTATACACACTGATAATTTTATAGAAAGAAACGAAACTGTAATCACTTATAATAGTAAGAAACGAAACCTGTCCATTCAGAATCAGCGATTTTTAGCAATCGCGAACACTTCACTATTAAATACAATCGGAAGTACGGGATGCTGCAAACACTTGTTGGGGATTTCACTTGGGGCTTGGGGGTTTTGGAGTGGGGACGGAACCCGGCGATCGGTGCCACCCACCTCCCGACGCCTGCCGCTTCTAGTTTACTCTATTTTCTGTGGGCACCCCTGGTTATTCAGGTAGTTTATTGAGAAAGCAAATGACTCACTCTTGTTTTGGCGTTGAGATAGAAATAACGATTTGCATCAAACTTGAGTTTCTTCATAGAAATGCTGTTTTGATTGAGTTTACCAATTGCACTCTACCATCATCCCTTCTATCATTCTCATCATCATCACTAATATCTTCATCATACCTTCACCTATTCGTATCTTCGGATCATCATTCTTCACTTCATGGGCAGCATCACCCATCATCAACATCCGCATCATCGATGAAAATTGAGATCGCATATTTTGTCATTTTGCCTAATAAACCTCCACTCTATTCGTTCAACTTGTGATTGTATTCTATCGGTGGCAATATATTGAGAATTAAGATTCGCATAGGACGTTTCGAAACCGTGTCATGTTGAAAACGTCACAATTTATTCTAATACAGAGTATTTGAACTACTTAATTGGATTTTAGTAGAATTCCTCATAACCTTGAAGGGGCGCGAAGTCATGATCTGTGGGAACTTGCCTCAATTCTTGGGGCAAAGGCTGGTGAATTTTGTTTTAAAACTTGAATTCCCGAGCACCATTCGGTTTAATGTGGTTTCTTTTGTCCTGTTCGTTCAACTTTGAATCGGATACCAGCAATTTGAGTTACTCCTTTCCTCAGAAAAATGAAAAACTAAAAAATTCGGGTGTTCCCAGCTACCTTATTCCTCGTTGGAACAGCCGCCAACAGATGAGTCCCATTCCTGGTACCGTCTTTCAAAAATGGATTCCAACAACTCCGGAGTAGTGAGCTATGGAAGCTTTCTGAATCAAAAGCTCAGTAGAAAGCACGCGAACTCAGCCCGGGAGCCTCGTCACGATGCGGCGTTACGAAATAGACCCCAGTGACCTTTGTACCTACTGCCCAGACCCTCCGACTCGCCGAAGTTTATGTAACGGTTTTCAGGTTAAACCGTTCTTTCGTGGAAGAGAATCGTCGCTTAAAAACGAATTAGCATGATTCCACTAATCCAGAAAAAGGTTGCGTACTGGGTAACCGTGTCGAAAAACTTTCTCGCAGGCCTTGGTTTTTGAGTCATATTTCCCGTATCCAGTTTGGCGAGGTTTCTCATCAATTGTGGATCAGAAGGCTCTGGATCAGGAGGTCAGTCGTGAGGTCAGTTTGATTTATTTCCATCTCATTCAACGATGATGAACTTGGCCTCACGAACCGTATTATGTGATAGCGAAGTGATTTCAACAGTTGAGACGGGAGAAGCACGTAGTAAACGGAGTCATCGAATCATTCATATGAAACATTCCAATACCATTCAAACCAAAGCTTATTCAGTTCAAAGTTTCGTCAATTTCAACGTGACACCTGCCTTCGAATGTCCAAGGATGGTCACAAATACGGAGAAAAAGCAGTTTGAACTTATCGAACTGCCAGAAGGGCGATATAGAAACGTTATGCAATCGACCTGGAACAAGTTGTCTGGATCTCTCCTTATATTTGGGTCTTAACCCCATTCAAATACGTCCTTAGCAAACTAATAAGCTGACAATTCAATGGAAAGCCAACAGGAATCTATTTTGTAAGATTTTAGTACAATCTAATCAATGTCAGTTTTGGTTAAAATGAGATGTGGGTCTGCAAACCAGGCTGCAAACATTGTGAACTGCCTTCCATTATTTTTGTGATTTTTATTGTAACTGAAAATAACATAGCTTTGATCTTCCATTGTTCCATTTTCTAATGAGGATAGGTGAGGTTTACAGTAAAACATTCCCTTAGTTAGCATATGTAATAAGTATGCAGAGTTTGTTGCATTGCTCTTTGTAAAAGTTGAAGCAGAATAGAAAGGCTGCTAGGCACCTGAGTGTAATGATCACGTTGGAGAATTCTTATCAGTAGTTTTATCTGCTGACGTGTATCACCTATTTGGTATGTCTCAAGACCTATCCTTCTAATTCATCTTGATTAACACAAATCTTACACATTCGGGGTTGTACAACTAAGCCCAGTTTTTTGTTACTTTTGAATTTATCTGCGTTATAAGAAATATTGAGCTTTTCCGGGTTTTTGGGCTTTCTTCCGAACTTAACAATTGTTTCATCGACAGTCCTCAAGCCTTGATGAATGTCAACGTTTTTCATGTACCAGCAATACTTTTCAGTACTTTGTATTGATAAATTTGGATTGTTTTAGTCCACAAGCCCAGAGTTGAATCTCAAAAGTCCAGATGGAGAGCAGAATCTGCCAAGATAATACAAGAACGTGGTATAAATGTAAGACAGGAATTTCTTCCTAAAAGCCAGTACATCCTTTTGAACTTGATCTTCAGCTTCCGTTTTTTCTTTTCTATGCGGTTGTTTCAATTTAGATGCGAAATAATCATCGAAAGGTCATCCACAAGTATTTTACTGAATCGCTGCCTGGTGTTTTATTTGAGTTAATCACAACTTCGATGCTTGAAAATTTTCTGTGAGTGATTCATTCAGCTTCAATTTCCCCATCGTATTCCACTTAGCAATGCTGTTAGCTGACGTATACAGTTTTTAGTGTCACAGTTTCGGTACTTTGGACATCATCTCAAAGGAGAGGATGGCTGTCATCGGCAAATGTAGAGACCAGTGTGCCTGTATGCTCCGGTCTGGCCAGTGTGTACGATTTTCATAGTGCCAATCAATGTTTTCATATTTTTATGTACCTGCACTATGTCAATAGAATAAAATAATCTCAAGTTGAGAAATGTCAATATCAACAATCATTACTAGAGTGGAGTATTGTTTTGAAAGCTACGAAGTTAATGCAGGTCCATGTACTGCAAGCAGAGAGAGTTATGCATAATCCTCACGATCTTTGGAAAACTATAGCACTTCGGCTTGATACAAGGATTGACAGTCATAGGAATTGCGGAGGATATAAGATCCAAAAGCATGTTCCATGTTTCATGATCAAACTGCATCTGACAGCTTCACGTACACACCATATGGGTGTCCAAAGAAACAGCGTGAGCCCTGGTTTCATTCATTGATTTTTTTTTTTTAGTACCCTTATCAAGAGTTGCTTGTGTGTTTGCTACCATATATGTGCTCGAACGTAAAATTGAAATAAAATTAACCCGGTGAGGAATAAAGTATTGTGCCACATGTGTAAAAAGTCGCGGGGTAGCCATATAGCAAACCTTTTAGACTTCGTTCCCTTTCGGGGTTGAGCCTCTCTTATGTAAGAAACACTTGCGAAACATCATAAAACAAGAAAAACACTGTCGCCTCTCATTTTATCACACTCTGAATATCTGACAGCTAACCTTTGATCAAATATGAAGAATTTGTGATGACAGGATTTTTCCTGTCATAGGTTAATAAATCCAATTGTTCTTTGACATTTCTACATTTCGCCTTGTATGTTGACATTTTTTATTTGTTCACGTTGGTTTCGTACTCTCTTGCAAGTTGCAAGCAGGATGAATGAAGATTCTGACTATTTCCAAACATATCTCCGAATATATATCCAAATTTCTCTTAATATCTTGATTTATCTGAATAATTCAAGTTCCCTCATTACCATCGTGTCCTGGTTTGTGCTCAATGACATTGAGCGTATTATGAGCATATGAATTTGGAATTGCTCAGTAAGTATGTTTATTTTGCTATCATGTTGACAGTCAGTACATCAAAAAATGACAATAATTTCCGTCATTTTATGAATTTTGTAGTTGACGATGCGATAGATGGTTTCTTCCGCTTATTTATTGACAAAAAGTTCTTCAAAATCGGTATATTAACAAGATGGTGCTTCAGATGTTGGTTAATCTTTCAAGATCGTCTTGTTTTTGATGATGGTCTTTGCAAAGTTCTTTAACAACCTGACCAGAGGTCCACCAGATTGGTCAAGGTTTCATAATACCTGTATGGTTGATAATTTGTAGATGTCCTTATCGATGCCAATTATTAATCACAAAATAAGGTAATTAATGTGGTGAATTTCGTGTCTGTGTGACACCCTTTGCAGATTACACCGATGATGGGGTTAGAACATGTGAATGTTGTAAATTTATATTCAAATGAATTATTTAAAATTGATGGGCATTGGTTTAAGCATATTTAGAATTTAAATGGCATTAGAAATTCGGATTTTAAATGTTCCGTGAAGCAAGCATGGCTGCTACAACTCGAATCAAAAAATGGATTTTACTGCATTTGATTTTTCTGGTGACCCTATTGGGGCAAGGGATCCATGAAGCAAGTTGTGCAGCCACGACACGGGTTTGCACAGGAGCCCAGCTACTCTGTGATAAATTTTATTGTAAATGAGTAGGGAGCAAGCTAGGCAGCTACAACTTCAAGGGATAGTTGGACCATGCTCACCAGTTACGACACCTGGAGTACCTGAGGTTTTTGGACAGAGCAAATAGGTTTTTGGACAGAGTGACTGGTGCTAGAGGGAAAGACAGAATGATTCCCTTAGGGTGAACCCGGGAGTATGGAAACTGGCCACTTGACCCCTTTCCAAGTGATCGGGAAAAACCCAGGGTCCTTGCCTCTAGCTCCGTCCTATGTCGGTTTATCGCTTAGCGGTCATGTTTATGTACCTGTACAATGGTTGGGGTCCACCCCCCCCCCCCCCGACAGTGACCGAGTCTTACCTGTCCTTATCAATCAATTAATTAAATCGAACCTCTTTCCCGTATTTCTCTGCCCTTCACGAGTGAATAATAACTGATTACATACAACGGTGTTTAAAAATCGAAAGTATTTCATTAGGTACCGTATAACGTTTCATGCTCAATATTATGGGCCTTTCACACGAGAAGAAAGCTTCGTGTTCTCCTTTACTTCGGATCTTGGATAGTTGACAGATTTCCTTTCGACTTATGTGGAATAGCCTGGATGGCTTTGAAAACGCCTGACGCCCGACTCACGTGCCAGGGTAGAGTTCCAGGGAGACTGTTAGCTGACAATATTACGTCACTGGCTAGAAGTCACTTCTCCGCTATGGGGGCGAGGCCGCGCCCCAGGGGGGGACAATGAGTGAAAGCAATGCTCCGGCACTTCCTTCTTCTTCCTGAGCTTTTTTTTTTTTTGAGCAACCTCCGAGCCGATGCCGATAAGTGAGGCGGCTCCGCCCCGAAACGCCTCTAAACGCCGGGTTCGAAGAGACGCGCCCTGAATAATCCGTCGGTAAGGTCACAAGGTCAGTGGAGACATTCTTGTGGGCGATCTGCTGTGACATAACACCTGGTTAGGTCGCGTCGTCATCCATTATGCGCCTCCTAAAGGACCTTCTATCCTCTCGTAATGACATAATGATGGGATGAGGCTGGTTAACAATTTATAACGCATGTGGCTAAGAGATGATTACTTACTTAACACGTTCAAAATCCATTGTATTGTACGGCGTCGTTGAGTTTGGTGGAATGACGGAAAAACGCAGTGAATTTGGGTTAAAATAGCGATGCGTTTGGGTTAACTTAACGATGGAATCGTGATGAGTTTGGGTTAACGCAATCCAAAATGCGTGCGATCAGTGATGCTTATACATACTTATAACAATAGATACGTAACATGTAGTCATAAATAATTATCTGAAAGTACCTAGTTAAGTAAGGTAATAATGAATTGAAAAATTCTTTGTCAAAGTCCCCATAAATTTGAGTCGTAACCTAACTATCTTCAAATCAAGGGCCACAACACCACTGAATTCAAAATCAGGGTTGGCATTCAAATCTAGTATTTCATATAAATGTTTAGGATAATCCTAAATTCGTTCCCCACACTCTATGGTTTCAATACATTTGACATCACAAGAATTCACAAGGGTTTTATGTTGTTCAGAGGATATTATGTAACCTGTATCATTTAGCATACATCATTCTTTTCATTTAGTACGAGGAGGCCCGCACGGAGCCCCCGAGATAGTTCCTATTAGATTCGCCAACACCGATACGAATCCGTAACGCGATCCGAACGAACGACTGCGCATGCGCCTCCAATACGATTGGTCGTATTGCAATAGGACGGTGGTATCTTTACGGACGTTACGATGACGAACGTATCTTTCTTCCTTATCGCAAATTAACCCGCCATCGGGGTAACCTAGCTGTAAACCGCTTCGCATCAACATTTTCAACGTTTCTACCTGAAAATTTGATTTCTGAAATTGCTAAATTGAAATTTCATGCTAAGAGAGAGCAGAATTTTCATTTTGATTCAACATCATTTCATTAGGTACTTTACAGTTTAAGAAAACACTAAGGTTTCGATATTTAGTACCTACGAACTAACAACTTGTTTTGAGTGAGCCTCTCGCCAACTGTGCGAGTTTTTAAAGAGCCTAACAGCTTCATTTAGGAATTCGCTATTATAAAAACTGTCTAACTGCAACCCCAGAATCCCTGCTGTACATTCCTTTTCTGGAGTATGTACTTCCCAAGTCGCTAAGTAAGAAGTTACAAACAAATCAATTTTAATTCCAAGCGTACTTATCTGTCGTAACTTCTGCGGGAATTTGAAGGAGCCTCTGGAGTAAATGTACATGTTCTCTATTAAATCGGAACGAAAATAGTACATCATCCTCGCTCATGTCATCCAGGGAAAATCTCCCGTAGAGCAGGCTTAATCGTCAAAGTGCTTCCCTTACACTCTCCCGCTCCAAATACGTTCGAAAAATCAACAGCAACTCTTCAGTTGAAATCAATCCGTTAACATAATATTTTAAAAAAAGTCTGCCACCCCCTGCATTTTTGGTTAAATAAACGAAAGAACGAGTGATCTTGTAAAGCATCAAACAGACTGCTCATTTTCTTATGGTGACGTGAAAGCAAAACGTACGTGACTCTTAGATACGGATCAGAGATACCACTAGTTCAGCTGAGTTGGTGGTAACGCCACCATTTTTGCTAACCAGAGCTGTGCTCGCCCTAGATACCAAAACCGACTAGATACGATACCACGGTGTCCGAATCTCCTAGGAAATCTCTAATTTCATCTTGATGATAATCCACTTCATAGTCCACTTCATGCTCTCGTATCTGTCCGGACGAACCTTTACTGTGGGATGTCTGGGAGCTGTGTCGGATCCACCGCCGATCGAGTCCTCTGTTCCTCAAGGAAGCATCCTGGGGCCGCTGATGTATTTGATATACACGAGTGACTTCCCTACCTCTGATCAACTCACCCTAGCATAGTATGCGGATGACGTGGCTGCTTTGTGCAGAGCGGACGATCCAATAACAGCTGGAGAAACCCTGCAGGGCTACACGCGGATGGTTGAGAGATGGTGTCTCAAGTGGAGGATGGTAATGAGCCCCGATAAGTCAGCCCTAGTCAACTTCACACTGCGACGCAGACGAACAACCTCCACTCATGTAATCTTAAACGGTGAGCCCATCCCAGTCGTCGAGTCCGTAAGATATCTAGGTGTGACATTGGATGATAAGCTAACTTGGAAGGAGCATATAGAGCGGCTAGTAAGAAGAATAAGGCACAGAATAAGCACCCTAAAAAGCCTTCTGGGGAGGAAATCCACTCTTAGTCTGGGAACCAAGCGTCTCATCTACCTCTCATTAATTCGCCCCATGTGGATGTATTCTTGTGGAATTTGGGGGTCCGCCGCAAAAACTCATTTGAAGCGAATTCAGACAACTCAAAACAGAGTACTAAGATTAATCACGGACGCACCTTGGTACGTCCGTAATTCCACACTACATACCGACTTGGACGTCCCTGAGGTGAACTGCGTACTAAGGTCTGCTTATACCGACCTCCACTCTTCGATGAGAGTGCACCCAAACCCACTTCTCGTCGATCTTAGTACCAGCGGGCCACCTCCACCAAATGAACGCCGTCTGAAGCGCAAAAGACCGCAAGACTGTGATTTCTGTGATATAATTTGCTAAGTGGGATATAATTTGTATAAGTAATACCTGATATAATTTGTTGTATCTTTGTTACTTAATTTATACCCGCATTGTATCTTTGTTATTTAATTTATACCCGCATGAACTAGTCATCTCTGTAACACCTTAATGTAGGACAATCATTGGATTGCCACCTCTCTTCAAGTGACAGGTTAATTAGGTCTTTCACCTACTGTACCCCAAATTGTTTCGAGCAACTGTAATGTCTATTTTTTGACAATAAAGTTTTCATTATTCTGTTGTATTCCCCAGGGGATCAGAAGATTCGTGTCTGTTATAGGTTTCCGTGTTTTGTGAATGGAATTTTTCCAACTTTCTCCTCTCTCAACCCCACGCGCTGCACGACACTTCAACCGTGTGAGATTGGGAGGTCGTAGTTTTTCAAATACGTGCCCTCAATAATAAGTTAGTGAGCTGATCTCTTGTCTGTTTGAAATGTTATACCGAAAACATATTAACAAAACAAATTTGTTTCCGGCATATCTCTTACCAGGGCCCGGACGTTCCACCGCTTCAAATAAACTTACTAAATCGTAAGATGCACAGCATCTTGTAATATTGAGTTTCAACTGTATTACCTCAAAATCAACTACCATTGCCAAGAATATCATCTGATTGATTCTCCTCTCATTTGAATATGAAAAACCCAGATAACACAGCCAATTGGTTGCTCCGAACACGACGAAGCTATGTGCAATATAAACCCACATCAAACTTAATTTCCAGTTACTATAAGTTCCTGTTTTAGGGTGGTTTCACAAAGAATAGGAATTAGAATGTATAGAAGCGTGATTTTTCTCCTTAAGTACTTCCTTCATAATTCACCATACCATTATTTTAAAAGTCCACTAAATACTGACTTGATGTTATGTTTGCTTTAAATAAATGGAAAAAGAGAAAGTTTGCACAAAAAAGCTACGTGGTTGGGCGTGGCACATAGCTTTCCCATACGTAACAAAAGTTGATAATTCAATAAAATGTTATATTAATGTTAAATGAGTCCATATCGAGTTCTTATGGACGAAGGGGAAAGTAAATTAAGAAGGAGCTTGAAATTTGAGCCTTGTAATTGTTTTATGAAATGCTGAAAATGAACTTGATGTGGATATTACGTATACACTATGGGGCAGTCGAGACGATGAAGTTCATTTGGGGACATTTACAACCTAAACCTTCCAATACTTGTAAACATTGGAAGGTACGCTCATTACACGGATTTGAGACAGCAGTCATTAGTAGACGATCTTCGTAAAAATCATACGGAGTAAACAAATTTTCCTAAATTTGAGGGATATCGGTCAAAAATTGCAGTTGAAGAATTTTACGTTTGTGACTGCCAATGATAGCTACTATATTTGAATGATGAAACTGATAGGGAATATAACCCACACGCTCCCAGAACATCGAATGAAAATGAAAACTGCATTTTATATCCGTGCACGCACCTTAGCGTCAACAGGTTGTGATGATACGGATATGATGTGATTGACATGAGATGATCAAGTGATAAAGGTGTATCTCTATCCGACCACTTTCCGATTTTGAGTGAGATCTTTGAGCTTGTAGAGTTGTCCACGAGTATGGACATGTTGAGAGCATGCCGAAAAAGAAACGGCTTAGCATCAGAGTTTATGTAGCTCATCTGATGGGAAATGAATGATGAAAATGATGATTTCTGACAGTGTAGTTGGATTTGAATTTGCATTAAAAACAGGGGAGCTTTGGTCATTTTCGTGAGACAAGGTCAAATACGCTGAATAAATAAAGCTAAATACGTAAAAAATGAACCATCAAGGAGGAAATTTCTAGGTGGCAGTATTAGTTGCAAATTATGCAGAATCTACCCCAGAATTTGGCAGTATCTTTCTTGGTCATCCTATATGTATTGGCTGCATCAAGATAGGTGATGCTGATGAGTTGCATCAGTGTTACTTTCAAATGAAATGCCGCTTGAGAGCCTACAAAAACGATTGCTCCTCCTCTCATTGTGAATGAGTACCCAGATGCCGCGGCCAGTACGTGATTGGATTTTATGCATGCAACACGCAAGACGGGCCTAAACAGCATTCCTATTGTGAGACGGGATGGGCTGCCGGTGGCGCAAGGGGCCCCTACGTACCCACTCGCTCTTCTCTCCTCAGGCACCGAGACTAACAATTCTTTCTCCAGTGCAAACTCAATGAGATGTAGAAGCTCGAAAAGAAGCGCGGTATTGAATTAGGGAGCAATAGAAAAGATTTACAATTCCCGTTTGTCCACCAAACTAAACATCATTTGTTTTCCATGATTTATAGAAGTTGTTTCCAAATATTGACACACTAAGCAGAAGTGTTATGCGATATGGGATTTTGACGAGAATATCATTATAAAGGAACTTGATTGTCATTGAAAATTTCGAACAGGAATCTTCACTCATTGCATAAATTCCAGGGGAGTCCCTTCGTCCAGTTTTTAAATGATCACACTTATAAACATAATCCCATTCAACATTAAGAATCTGGAATTAATCCTTGGCAAAAAAAACCGACATTCAGTCCATAAATACAATTTTAAACAACGATTTAGTCCATAAATAACTGAGACGTCTTGTTGAACACAGAAAATATTGGAGTAAAGACGAAAGGGCACTCAGCGGTCATAACAGCATATCGACAGAGTAGTTCAGAAATCAGCAGGGTAGGTATTCAATATTTGAAGAACGCTGCAAATTCTTTCACTGGGGTTTATTATTCAATTGGCTTGCGTTCATGATTTGAATTTCTACTAAGCTTTGGAGTGTCGTGTTTCACAGGTGATAGAGCGATTATTGAATTTCAGGAGATATGCATAGAGCACGTAAATCTGTTCTCAACCAAAATACCTATTTGGATTGATCAGTTGATCATATTTGTGTGCCTCCTGAAATTCAATAATCGCTCTATCACTTGTGAAACACGGACACTCCAAAGCTTAGTAGAAATTCCAATCATGAACGCAAGCCAATTGAATAATAAACCCCAGTGAAAGAATTTGCAGCGTTTTTTTAATGGTTATTAGAATGCTTCAACCCGTGTATCGGCTACAAAGCCTTTTAGGAGTTCACTCCAGTATCCACATTACTACATCACTACATCACTCCATCACTACGTCACTAGGTTACTGATATCAACACAAAAACAACAATAAACCAAAATAACGCAAATGTTGGCACCATAAATCGAGCCGTAGATCGGGAATGGTTTGACGTACGGACCTGGGGAGGGGCTCATTCGATTCTTCGTGGAGTGTTCTTCAAAAAGAGTCTAAATTTAGGCCGCCTTGACTTTTTTTGAGGTTTTTAGCGATTTTACAAAACTTTGACAACCCTTAAAGGGCACTTTAAATTAAGTGAGGGAGCTGGCTCAAGAATTGGGGCCTCGTCGGACCAACATGGATTTTTTCCTGAAAATTTCAGCTTTTTTGCTTCAGCCGTTTGGGAGAACTCGTGCGTACTGACGAACGGAAAAATGTTTATTGCAGATTCGGATTCTACACCCTTTGAAACGTAAACCATGAAATTTTCAGGGGAGGTTAGAATTTTTTTTTTTTCGAGAGCGATTACAATGGTTTATTATTGAATAATAAACCAAAATCTGTCTGACACATGCAGATAGCTGTTCATTTGAGTTAGGATGCAGAAATGGGAAATTCAGGATGAAACAATTTTCGGTGGGTTTTTTAATGTTCCTTGTTTCCCTGATGGATTGGAATTTCTGTGTTAGTAGTGTTAGAAATGAGAAGTACGCGTTTTTAAAAAGATATGTGGGCGGATACCCTAACTGACTCCAGATCTTTGTTCGAATAACAACTTCCTTGTACAGAACTTGCATTTCTGGAGAACAATTTTTTGTTTACCTCGATGTATGTACAACAAAACTATCAACTTTCTACTAATTATTGTTTCAAAGAAAGAATCGGCAATAACAGTTTGTTTTACAACGTGATATTTATAATTATGAATTAATATTAATTATTAACTACAACTTTTAATGAGAACGACCATAGGGAGTTAATATTGTTATTTCAAGTAGGATGTAGGTAATCGATCTCTCGTTGGGTCTTATTCAACTATTTCACGCCTTCTACTTGGATGAAAAATGGATGCCCCCAAACGTATCTGTAACCCGAAACTCGCACCCGTCCAAAAAAGCAGTTCAAAAACCCAATTATTTCAGGGAATGATTCTACCGTCAAGCCCAAGTCAGAGCTTTGAGCCTCATTGCATAACAAAAGTGACCTCCAGGCGTCTCTATTAGCTTATGTAAACCTCCCTTGTGCAACTGAGGTGGTGTAGGTACCATCCCCTGCGTTCCGACTCAATTACTAACGCATTTTGAAAGCTGTTTGTTTTTCTCGGTTCTTATCGGTGGTCTGTGCCGTCTGCAAGGGGTCTAGGCAAGTTGCAGTTATCAGCAAACAATCCGGTTCGCTCCTACTTGGGCGGATGAGCTGTTGGGCAATTGGAAGGTTCCACTGCACAACTCGCTACAGATGTTTACTAACTGTACCTGTTATCGTCTGAATAATAACGCTTGAAATCAAACTTTGTAGATAACTAAATGTAAAAAATGACTATGGGTTGAATTATGTACTGTATTACGTAGTGCCATACTATATTTTGAACCCATGTACTATGAAGTCGTGCACTGTAAGTATGTACATGGGCTTGTTGACAGGGCAGGATTTAGCAAACTGGCGCGCCTAGGCCCAAAAGTATTTGCACCATTTCTTCCTCCTCCCACTCCTATCAGCACCTCACTAAAAAACCTATCACCAACTCATCTCATCATCATTACTTTAAATAATAATTTTAAAATGTAAGGTACAGTACAAATTAATATATACTTTACAATGATGAAAAAAATGGAAAAAAATTGGCATCAAGTTTTTCTAAAATCCCTAAATTGACTCGGTTTACACAACTTCTTGATATTGAATACGGGTAGTGCTCAGAACTCTGAATTTTCAGAATCGTTTTTAACGTGCCAACCAGTCTTCATAATACGAAAGCTGTTGTTTTTACAACTGCGTCACAGGCTACTCCACCCAAGTTCTACGAATTTTATGTCGACACGTGCCTCGCCTCCTCAGCCCTTGCAACCTTTCGAAAGAAGTCAGCATACCTCTCTTCTTGGTACCCTCCGGAGTATCAACCGTCCCAGGAATGGCCCCACGGGCACGTGCCGGGCCTGACCTGTTGCCCACATACTACATTCGAAGCAAACAAAAATATTTTTCTATCACCCCCGCTCTTTGCTTGTGCTAAATTCCTATGTTCTTAGTTCTCGCGATGAGGCATTTACTACCTGCGTCCGTACACACTGCCTCATGCCGCCCCCACATCCCCCTTCCTTTTCCCACTCTCCTAAATTGCCAGCCTTGACGAAAATGTAGGCAGAGAAATTTTACCTCCTTCATGGTTATGTAGGAAGGTAGGTATTTTTGGATACATTTCATAGGAAACATCCAACAAACCTAAACATTTCTTGTGGGTATCCATCCGTCATTGTTGAATATAAGAGTACATGAAGATTTTTCGTGCCTGTCAATAGAAATTGAATAACCTTTTTCGATTCTGTGTTGTCGATAGGTCCCCATAGCTGAATAGTCTTCCCATCTTTGGTAACCGAATCGTGACTTGTAAACTCTGCGATCTCATTCCACGACTGAGTTGGCAACTCAAGAGCGCACAGTAAGCTTTGGGGGCCGTTGTGTTTGGATAACCAGCTGTTATGGACGCTCCCTTTGGCGGTTGTTTTGTCTATAAATGTGTATGTTTGATCGTACCTTGTATAACAAGGAGCCTGATGGAATGGTACAGTTTGACCTCCCAAGGTTTGAATGCGAGTAATACCCGCATGACCCAGAAGATAACCAGGACGTTAAAAGGGGACTAATTATCCCAGGAGATGGCCGTTTCAAGAATCGGGAAGGGGAACTATCCAGATCCACCATACTCCTTGGGCTTTCAAAAAGCAAGAGGGGCCATAAAGTGCAGGGCACAGCTAAATTTAAAATTGTAAGTGGTAAAGTCTAAATTCATTGCCCAGTTCGCTTATGGGGGCAATGCAAGGAACGGGTGCGTTAGGACAGTCATTAATAGGGAGGTCAGTGGTTCGAAACCAGGCTCTGCCAACATATAAGGGTGTAACAGGAGCGTGATGGAATGGTATCGATGCCCCTTCCAAGATTTTAATGCGAGTAACGCCCGCAAGACCCTGAGGATAACCAGAAAGAGCCCGGCTATGCCGGCAGACGACGGTTTCAAGAATCTGGAATGATACGAAATTCTTATCCATCACACTTGTAAAAGTTCACGGAAACTTTCAAAAAATCGTTTGACTCAGCTGGTGAACTGAGAATACTCGAATTTCATAATATAAATCACTAGTGGGGGATGTAGGCAGCTTTTTAGCTGTGATTTTGAGAAAAACCAGAGGATTCATAACCGTTGTAGCAGCTCCTTCCCACGCAACAATATCAACACACTCTCCTTCGATAGGCACCCATGGAGTTTGTAGATTAGGTGGGTTAACTCTCGAAGTTTATTGTGCGCAAAAATAAGGCATTCCGTTTTCAGGCCTTCGTCGGTTATATTCTGAAGTATCTTGTGGAAGTGACTCATGGATTGCAGTGCAAGAAGAAATACAGGAGCTCAACATCATATCAGCACCACAGGCGTACAATTTAATTGTCGTAGAGATGGACTTTTTTGTAGGAGATCTGGAGGATACTAAATGCTTGATTTTTATTAACGAAGATCAAGGAGTTATTGCTCATCCATCTATAAATACGATCGATGCCGCTATTGGCGATCTCAAAAACATCCTCCCACGAATCGCCTTCGAAAAAAGATGCCCGTGTTCTTTCAAATCCCAGAACATTGTGCAAACTAACCTCGTCAAAGGTTGTCGCAACGGAGTAAATTTATCATAATTTTGTAAACTGAGCGGTTTGTAAACAAAAATGCGGGTCAATCACCTCCTCTCCCGCGTAAATTGTCTCCGATTCCGTTTAGAAAAACTCGAAGGTCATCGCAGAATGGTCCTGCCCCATAAGTTTCATCATAAAATTCACTGGGCCATCGTCTTTCGAAAGTTGTAGCTCGACTGGTTGGGTCAGCATAATGAAAGACGTGTGCCAACGCTGCCACGCGTTTTTATGTCGCGCGCTGAAAAAAAGAACAGGATCTGGCTCGGCTGAGCCCTTCAATTAGGATGATCCCGTCTTCAGATCACCAGGATATCGAGAAGACAAATTGGGAGTTGAAAGGATCTCATTGAACACACTAGGATTTGGAAAAGACGGTGTTGTTACTCAAATATTTGTTATTTCACGTATTAGATTGCTTTTCTACTCTGAGCACTCTATAGACAATAATTATTATTGAACGGTGCCGCGTTACATTACTATATGTATATAGACACGAAGACCATTCGAAGACAATTATTGATCTAAAATGAACTACGCATATCTTGTCATAACTTCGTCTATGGGTGGGTTTCGGAAACCGTTTCCTGATATATCATAGAACTACATGCATATAATAATCGTACCCACCAAGAGTCTGCCATGTTTGTTCACTATTGTCGGTGTGCTTACTGTGGTATGGGGAAATGCTATCGCGATATTTTCATGTCAAGATGTGTGGAATCCGAAAATCGAATTCGGTCAATTTTTTAATCAAGCAGATCAGTCGACTTTGCGATTTCATGAGCGTAAGATCCACCTTGTTACCGTTGATTTCAGTGAAAAATGCAAAAAGCAATTCCACATTCGTCCCACCATAATTTTAGACAACTAACACCTATACAAGTCAGATATATGGCACAGGAATATGCCAGTAATGAGTGATACCAACTGACTCAAATGGGAAAATGTAGAACCTAACATTTAGTTAAGTACTCAAGAAGAAGATATTGGAATCAAACAGTTCAGTCTGCTGAATAGATCACATGACTTTCCGATTCATCTATCGGTCATGACTCATCAGTCCGTCTGTAGTTTCCAACTTTTCTCTGTAGCTACTGGACCAAAGTTAATGGAGCTTGAGCCAAAAATGACATTTCGGGTACATTATGGACAAAATCTCGTCTCCTCTTTCTGTCAATGTGGGAACCTATCTAATGGACATGCTCTAGGGTACGCGAAGAAGAATTGGTAACCTCAGTTTGTTGGACGTCCCCTTCATCGTCGTTCCTATTCAAATAATAAAAAGGCCCTACTACATCGTTCACTTGCATTTTTTAAATAATATACATCGTTCGTGAGATACAAAAACGTTTTCTTTCAAATGTTCCCACAGTCGATCGTAAGGGGTGAAATCAAAGACGGGTATTACGGATCGCTTTACGTCCATACGTTTGTTCCTCTTAAAACTTTTCAGAAAAAATAACATCAACGTGGAAGTGAATCTCAACGTAAATACAGTAAAAACTGCCTAGTAAATTGTGAATATTGAAACAGTTGATATAATTGCAATGGAATCATATTTTCAAGAGTGCCTTTTGAAAACGAGTTTTTCATCACTTTTAGTTCATTTTTTCAACAATAACCCTTTGTAATCGTGTAGTAAACAATTTTTATTGCACTATCAACTTTGTCATTTTACGTATTAGGTTGCGCAGATTCCAAATATGTAAGTCTATCCGTCGTCCACTGTATAGAATAATGAAAAAATGCGTTCTCTCACTCTTGGATTTCATTTGGGGTCTAGTTGGTTTTGGTGATTAGCGGCAATTGCCATGGATCATTTACAGTCCAGGCAAGTGAGGAGTAATTTTCTAGCAATTTCGAAAGCAAAACTGACTGTAATAGGTTTCAGATTCTTAGAAATTCACCCAAAGCAAATAATCGGCATTTCTGAACCTGGAAGTGAACCCCCTCACATGTCATTATGACACAAGCAATCACATATTATTCAAAAAGGAATAAACTCATGCGCTAGAATTTTCAGTTCTGTTGATGTCAGGCTTGAGTACCGACAAGAGAAACGTAGGTAGGTGTCTTATTTCATCTCGTAAAATTTGAGTTTCCTATTCGTGGGTTCCTATTTCTGCCTCGATATTCAGAATATTGCATTTTTGAAATCAGCTTTTTTTTTGTGTAGAGGGACTAGTAAAGTTTTGGTGCTAACAAGGATATACTTATGACGAAGCCATTCCCTGATGGCCACAAAACTCTGTTCTAAAAACAGGTTCTGAAATAGCGCTGCGAAAATGGTTATGGTTTAATGAAAACTTTTCTAGCCATCTTAATAAGAAATAGGAAAGCTCAATAATTGAAATTATTTCGGTATCTAGAATAGAATTAGTACATTTGGAGCACACTAATCAGCTGATGGCCCTTCCGGTTTATCACTCTCCTAATCAATCTTCGATCCTGAAATATAAGGCCATACAGAAATGATAAACCCTTGTACAATGATTTGCAGTGTTTTGAAACAAGTGTTCCATCAAATTTGAGACACTTGCCCTGCATTAAGGTATAGGTTATTAGTAGATTTTTATGAACAGTGTCACATTCTCGTTTATGTTGACGTTGTTTTCCTGGCCCAGGCCCAAACGGAGAGCGAACAAATGAAACTACAGCTATCAATCTCATCACATACGACTTATTGAAATACGATCTACCAAAACAATAATAATACTAATAGTTTTCGTACACAGTCCAACAAAACCAATCTACTGACTGGCTGAAGCTTAAATTCAAGATAAATATTAATTAAAAATTACCTAGACAAAAATTGTAATCCTAAAGCATTATTTGTGATGTTTGGATGAGTGAGATACCAGATATAAGACGTAAAATATGCTACTGGCATACGATTCGCCAAAATGGACATTCGAATCTTTACCCCAGTATTTCGACATACAAGTATCTTTGCATTACAAATCGCAGAAGTGAATGTTTTTCGTCCCATCTTAACGACTTATCGCATTAACAGGATTGACAGATAATTGATTGTTATCAGTATAATGTCGGATTATTTATTCTCCCTGAACTAATTACTAAACCACGTACCAAACTATCGTATGAAATCCCGTTTGTTATCAGTTCAAGGATCTCAAACTGAGTATTAAAATGTGGAATTCACTGTATCATTAGGTGTAACGTGTCATTTTAACTTATTGCTGTCAACAAGAATTAGCACGCCACGTAGATTTGGTTGTAATTTTTTCGTTAGAAGTAAATCCTCACAAGGCCGAATTCGGAGCGTTTAACACATACGTAGGTACATAGATGTTTCGACTTATTTTCTGTATCTTTGCTGTTATTAACAGAATATCATGGTATTATACGAATGTTGGTATTTTTTCGGTTATATACCTACTATCCTAGTAATTATGGGTATTCATTACTCTTATTGGTGTTGGCCTTGCTCTATGGAGCCCCAACTTCATCACACCATCACCCAACAGTCATCACACCATTTCCACCTGTTGCGTCTGTGTTCAAAACAAAGCTGAGGGCTTTGACACTGGCTGTTCAACGCTGCCAGTTGTGGGGAATTGGGAACTTTGTGATCTGCAGTGACTCACAATCTCAGGTACTACCATCAATTCTACGTGGGTGCCAAGCCATACGAATATTCGTGGCAATGGGTGTGCTGATGCTCTTGCAAGGAGAACCATTAGTGATAGCTCCATTGATATTTTGGCTACGTCCATTGAAGATCAGATCTCCTACATGCAACATAAAGCCAACTCCATCGGGCTTGAGCAGTGGTAGAGTGGGGTCACTGGTCTGCATAATGTCCTTCAGGACCTATGCCCGGTTGCTCCCTTCGTGTCCCAACTGTCAAGCATGGACTGAATCGTGGTCAGTCGGGTAGGTACTGGCCTCACCCGACTTATTCTTGGACATCTGCTTAGTGTAGTAGATCGTGATATTGTGGGGGTGACCTCTCCATCCACCACTTTATGGAAGTTTGCCCAGCCTTTACGGACCTCAGCGACCTGCACGGACCTTCTCAATGGTTAGATGCTCTATCAACAGGGTGCAGTATTTGTTAACGTACCTGAGGATCGCAGAGCTGTACTATGAACTCTGATATTTCTAATCTGTGTTATATTTATTTCTATTTAGTGGCTTATTTCACTTCTTCACTTCACTAGTTGTTCTTTAAAATCGTGCCCAATTCACTCTCACTTGACTCATCGTGGAAACTTGTTGACCCTACAGGTTGAAATACGGCTAAATTCTAAATAAATAAATTAATCAATAAACCAAAAGTAGGTTACGTCTCGCCGTCGTCGGCATTTGGCCTCCTTCATGAATCAGTCCATGGCACGAAAATTAAACACATTTTGGAAAGTAATGGGAAGCCTCGACCTGTGTATTAATTCAACTAGGCAGATGTCGAAGGCCAACGCGCGGGGAATGTTCGCGGGAAGGGGCGTGTTTTCTTCGTCCTTGTGTTCTTATTTAGTTCTTGGAAGTGATTAGACTCCGATCCGATCACTTTCAGCGAACGGCGACGACCATCGATGTTGACACCGGCTCAAGAATAAAGACCGGTTTTTTCTTCCAACTCCACGACTCCAAAACTCTGAGGCAAAACGTCTGCCAAGTTGGTTGTGGCACGTAGCTTAAGTCCTATCATGAATGTACCGACTCATTGAAACGTTTTATATGACCTTATAAGGTACTCTACGTTAACATGTGTAAAAATTAAGCTGCCAACTAAATGTATACGATGTCAAGGAAGCAGGGTAGGGGTCAGAACTGATTGAAAAACTCCTAATCACTGAGCTGAGAGTAAATTGAAAACCTTCATCAGGGCTTGCAACAATTAACACAGGTAAAATTTAGGCTTTTCACAGAAATATCGTTCGAGCGATGTCACTCGTTGGAAAGCTCTCAATTTACAACATATGGGCAAATTTCTCATCTGAGTGTAGCTCTATGGAATCAATTAACTGCACTAAGTATTATCATAATTTTTTACTTACATTTGATTGTTATTGGCAAATAAAACATCAACACGCCCGTGAGTGACGCATAAGTGAGGTTTTATATCAGAAATTATTTATCCTGGATTTATTAATTCTGTAAATATATCATCGATGCTTGAATATTAGGCTGGCTGTACATTCATTTGAAAATATGAATTGGTGTACCTGTCATGCATTCCGTAACTGTCATTTGAAATATGAATTGAGAATCAAAGAAACATATCCATGCCATGTTTTTCATCATGTAAGCCGTAAAAATTTGCGAAATGAACGTTTTTGTCACTGTAGGCGCAATAAACAAATTTGTCCCGAACCTAATGCTACAAATTTCGAAAACTCGCTGATATGATATTTTAAAATGTCAAATCCTTAATTTAACTTTTACCTCCGAAGTTGATTGAATGTGATGCTTACATTTCAAGCTGATATTTGATTTTGAAAAGTATGATCAGATATTTTTGCCAAGAGAAGATAAGGGAGAGTTCAGTTGGTAGCTATGTTGTTTGAAGATTTTGCAGAAAATGTTGTTTCTTTTAGTCATGACCTTAGTTTATTCACTATTTCTGACAGATTCCAGTATCCTTGCATCCTTGAGTACTTTAGCATCCTTAAGGCTAATTGCGCTTCTAATCGATCTACCTTGATGAAATTTAAATGGGACACTTTTCGTGGCATCTAGAAACAAATTGCGAGATATGTACCATGTTTCAATAACGTACCATGTACTTTCTCTACTTTACGAAGATAGTGATGGATGTAAAAGCGTTATTCCTATACAGAAATAGGAACCCTATGTGCAATAATTTGCAGCGTTTCCAACTGATTTCAATTTCACAGTCGTGATTCATTCAGACACTTTCAGGGAATCATCTCTTTTGACACTGTTCCAGTGTTGTGAAGATTTGAAACATTTAAAATAACTATCTAGTAAGACATATTTGGACTAAATCCATCAGCCCCATAGCTGGACTGCTGGAAGTTCACCACCGCATCCAACAAAGTTGATTTTAGCTCTTTGATTTTGCAAGCTTTCAACTTTTCATGCAACGAATTGTGAGTGCATGTTGTCAGATGTTGATTCCCAACAAATCCTTGTAAAACGTGAACAACTCGGCGAGCAACCGAAATTTCGCCTGTTCAACAAGTTGTACCTACCTGAATATAACAAACTGACAATCTCGTCTTAAAGCATATAATTATCTTTGTGCTTTCAGCAATTTTTAGGAAATTAAATATGACAACAGATTTATTCAATCCGATTATTATGATTAAAAAACCGGATTGAATTAATTTATCGGGGATTTTATGGTGCATTGAGGGGATTTCTTGGGGCTTCGGAGCCCGAGTGCCTTCTGCCTCATGAATAAACCATGAGTTGTAAATGCTGATCTTTTTGTAGTCTCGCTCTTGCATAATGAAACCAGCCCCGAAACTGGACTTTTTCTATTTGTTCTGAAAGATCGCGATTTCTTTTCTGTAGTAACAAGCTGGCTGTAGTTACAGAATACACACACTGCACAGAATGTATAATGTATTATGTATACTGAGATATTGGCGATCGGTCTGATGCGATTATATGATGTAATCAACATTAAACTGAATGTAGTGCAAAAATGTTTGCCAAGTAAGGTGTGGCAGGGAGTTAGGAAAGATTTCATTATTGTTTAGATCATCAAAATGTTAATTATTTTATAACATTTTCAATCTTAAAAGACGTAGAATAGAAGTTTATTACAAGAGTTCTCGAATCATGTTCCAGCAAGCATCAATAACTTTGGAAGGTGATGGGGCGTGTATTGAGCCAATCGAAAGCGGATAGGATGATTATACGATCGAGTTGAAATGTATGTGGGATGATTAAACCGGCTTTCCTCAGACACCCTTCAAATTTGAATATGTCACACCACAACTGAGAAAATGATACTGATTGGATTTTACTGCGCAAGCGCAGCTGCTAATAGTGGTGCTGCCATGATGACATTGGTATGAGATTATTAGACCGTTCATCTTTGACTACTTCAACAATTTGAGTTACATCAAACCGCTATAACTGGAGAAAATTAAAAAGAAAAAATTAAGAAACTTGCCGGATTTCGAGTTTGGGCGTGCTCAGAGTAAACTATTGATTGCTGAGCGGTGAAATTCATGGTCCATTTTCAGCCTAACTAAAACTGAAAACTCCACCAAAATCGGATAAAAAATATTACATTTGCGCATGCGCACTAATAATATTATCGTGTTAAAATTGATTTGAGATCAATAAACCGGCCTTTCCCAACTACCCTCCATATATGACCGAGATCAAATCCTGAAAAAATGTACCTGAGTCGATTTTAATTTTGACCATGCGCAGAATGACATTTTATGTGCAATGAAAACGATAGAGGACAATCTACATGTTCCCTAAAAATGTCATCCATTCTATAGGAATAAAATATGTGTCAAGGATCGGCGTACTCACGGACATCTACAAGGATACAAAAAGACACGAAATTCAAGTTGTTCAAACTGGACTAAAACTTGAAATTTTGATTTCGGCAGAAAGCGATTTTTCATGTGCAGAAAGAGAAAACAGCTTCCTCTGCCTATGTACGTAGCCTCGAAAGCAATAAAATATGACGAGCTTCTGTAAAAATTGCTCAACGTAACTTTTACGAATCTCCTTGCAGTAGCTCTGAAGACGTTGAATAATTTGCCTTAAGAGCTAAACACCTATTTATCGATAGAACCGCAAGATCTCTCGAACGTGGTATTTACGAAATATCAACTATGCGTCTTGAGAAATGTTGCTATAACGTTGTCAAGGAATCCGTATTTTGAAGACTTTAAAATTCAAATTGTACATAACGAGCGATTGTCAAGTCGGTAATTCTGTTCATACCAACTATTTGTTCATCAAATCCTAAGCGTTTATCACGTAAATGTTAACATAGGTCTGCGTTTACCTCATAATTGCTCTGGACCCTTGAGATTTGATAACATATTATTTATTCGACGGATTCTCAATATCCTAATCAAGATTCTGCATCTACCTCCAAGAACCTTCGGTATTGAAATTTCTTCGATAAGTATTTGTTCCGATAACACTTGTCCGTCCGTTTAACGAATTTCCTCGGATTTCAGAGTTTTGGGAAACCATGGCGTGGTTGGTGGTACTTTGATGGAAATTAAGTGTATCAAAACACCTAGTAGTGAAATGTATAATATACATATTATGTTTATGTGGGTATGACAATGACAACATACCTTGAGCAAGGCAAGCTGCGAGGAGGAGAGCGGCTGTTGAGGACCTCATGACTTCACTTTGCTCTCTGAGCAGCTGAGCTGGGGAGGGTGCTTGTCTTCCGCCGGCGATGGGTCGGATCGTGGTGGTTCGGGCCACGTCCCCTTGGACCCCTCCGGAGTCTGGAGGCTGACCACTTGCCCTATGGATGCTATACAGATCCCCCGTGTCGAATTCGGAATCGAAATCCAGGTATTTTTCAGGATAGATCCTAGTTGTATTAAACATCCCTTAATTAATAAATCCCTCTCTAAAATAAATATATGGACATCAAAATGGAGGATCAGATTGAATGAGGCCGAGTCAGTGCACGTTGACTTTACCAATCGGAAAATCAACTACATCCCTACTTTCCTCAACAACGTGGTAATTCCCTACGCGAATGAAGCCAAATACCTGGGTATGACGCTAGACGCTAAGCTCAGGTGGAAAGAACACGTCAAAAAAAGAAATCTGAACTCTTGTTAAAACTTGGAAGAATGTACTGGCTAATCGGCCGGAGATCCACTATGACCATTGGGAACAAGCTGCTATTATACAGTCAAGTACTAAAGCTATTGGGAGTATGGAGCGCAGTTGTGGGGCTGCAATCCAACGTTTCCAGAACACCGTTCTACGATGCATCACGGATGCACCGTGGCATTTCCGAAATGATGCCCTCCAACGTGATCTTCGAGTTGACACCGTGGATGAAGTTATTAAAAATCGAGCTACTGCTCACCTTAACAGACTCAAATATCATGTAAATGATGAAGCTGTCAAGCTACTGAATGTACATGTTACATAAGGTGTTTAGGTAGGTGGGTACAGTTGTTACGAGTCCATGAGGTTGAGTAGGGAAAGAACTATTTTAATTTGTAATTCGTTGAATATATTTTGTAATTGTGTATATTTTGTAATTAATTAATCGTAATTTGAAAACTGTCGGATTCTTTTGTCGCCGCAGCAAAGTGAACTTCCATCCTGTGAAGGTTATTTTTGCTTGATGGGAGTCATAGGGGCTGCTCATCCCCCGCCGCGGGCATTGGGCCCATATAGGGGTAATTTCCAAAATTGTAACAGGCCATCAAATGGCCTGCGACCAGTTCTCCCGTAGTTTTTGTAAATTGTTTGGAAATAAAGTATAAAAGAAAGAAAGAAAAGATCGTGAACACTGGATGAAGAGTTGGCTAAGGAAATGTGAGCAGTATTCTCATCTTGTCTTGCTGAGAGAAATAAGGGCGTCAACGATTGTTGCAGAAGATTTCTGCAACTATCTTTGAATGGATGGAAGTTGTTTCAACAAGCTACTAGAATTGGTAACTCCTTAGTTATTGAGACAAAACTATCATGAGACAGAATGTAACCGTCAAGGGAGTCCAGCTATCACGTGTCCTAGCAGCAACTGGGAGGAACCTCGAAGATTTGAAATTTTCAGTGATTGTGTCGCCATCATCAATTAACATTGCTGTAACAGAAACATGAGAAGCGCATTTCCACGTGTTGCAGAACTACATGGTAATAAGCCAAGCCTAACCGTGTGCAGTAGAATTTGTAGCTGTCTACATATAGCAAGGATCTCATGCTATGTAATGGATCGTTTAGAACGAGTTCCCACTGCTTAATTGCCATTCTGTGTGATCTAAGGGCAATTTAATTGTGTCCCAAATTACTCCATTGTATCACACTGGCCATTCCCTCTTGGGTTATATGGCGTAGTTCGGCTTGTGGCAAATCCTGTAGTGTGTAAGAATTGTTTGAGCTTTTCCGACATGAATGCTGAGCCCTGATCAGAGTGTATGCGGCAGCTATGGAGTGAGTCATCACACGTACGAAGTGACTAATGACATCCAGAAAACAGAATTATAATATTTACGAGTTTATCACAGTCTCTGAAAGAATGATCTGGAACGAATTCCAATAGCTTTCGTTACCATGTTTGGGTCATGGGGTTTGGGTCTCATAACCCCATGGAACAATAGGCGTCCCTCTACTGACGAAGCTTTCCTTCCTAAAAATTGTGGAAAGCTAAGAATTCCAAATGGAGTCTTTTCTACTCCGATTGATTGCAATGAGGATGTATGATTCATTGATAGTATTCTTGGGTTAGTAATTTTCGAGTGTTTGAAGGAGGTGTGTACTCGCAAATAAGGATACAAGTTTAGTATCCACGCAGGTACAGGTCTGGCTCTAGCTTCGCTCGATTCACTCCCGCTCTGGGAATCGGGGCGGAGGCGGTGGGGACCGACAGAGAAAGTCGTATCGCGTCCTCAGCGCCGGCTCGTCCTTCTGCGTCTTGTGTTTCCCATCAGATCCCATCAATCGGTCCGGACACAGCAGCTGACGGCCACTCACGCGGAGATTGATATTTAGCGGTAGATTTACTCAGTCGGGCTGAGAAATTGAGTTTTCCTTATCTAACTCAATTTCCCTTATCATCAGTAGCTATCTTTTGTGCTGACGTTACAGCGTTCACACGAAGTGTGTTAAAATCAGTATTGAGAATCCCAAGTGCATTAAGTAGTAAAAGTACCTACTTATTTCAGTTAATGATGAAGTAAAGCTGCACAAGACGCAAGTTCTTCTGGAGTACTTGCCAAGTACAAGAACTGAGGATGTATAGAAAATATCGAAATATCGATGTTCTTCTTTCGATATATCGTTATTTTTACCTATTGCAATATACAAAATATGGTTGGTATGGTTGCATAGGCGCGACTAAGAAACCTACGAGTAGAACAACCGAAATTTAACTACATAAAACAAAACCCCTACCTACACTTCACTTGATTTGAACGGACTGGCTCTCAGTGACTGGAATTTTGTGAATATTTTCAGTCAGAGTTATCTTCAAATTGAGCAAATTGATCATTGCCCCCAGCCGATTCGGAGATATCGTGCGTACGGCGGACGGGCGTAAAATTTTTTATTGCATATTCGGATTCTACACCCTTTGAAACGTAAACCATGAAATTTTCAGAGGGGGTGAGAATTTTTTTTTCCAGAGCGATTACAATGGTTTATTATTGAATAATAAACCAAAATTTTCCGTCCGTCCGACGTACGCCGTACGCACGATATCTTCCAAACGGCTAGAGCAAAAGATCTGAAATTTTCAGGAAAAATCCATCTTGGTCCGACGACGCCCAAATTCTTGAGCCAGCTCTCTCACTCAATTTAAAGTGTCCGTTAAAGGCTGTCAAAGTTTTGTAAAATCCCTAAAAACCTCAAAACAAGTCGAAGCGGCCTAAATATTTCCCTATTTGAAGAACATACCATTAGGAATCGAATGAGCCCTTCCCCAGGTCCGTAGGTCAAACCATTCCCGATGTATGGCTCGATTTATGGTGCCAACATTTGCGTATTTTGGTTTATTATTGTTTGTTTGAAACCTAGTGATGTCCGGCCGATAGCGTCGAGTTGTAGTGAATGTGGATACTGGAGTGATATCCGATGTGAATACTTGTAGTGTAGTTAGTAGCCGATACACGGGTTGAAGCATTCTGATAATATATAGGTAAATATTATTCAATATTATTACTGGGGTTTATTATTCGATATTATCACTGGGGTAAATAAGTATTCTTTCACTGGGGTTAATTATTCAATTGGCTTGCGTTCATGATTTGAATTTCTACTAAGCTTTGGAGTGTGCGTGTTTCACAGGATAGGGCGATTATTGAATTTCAGGAGGCACACAAATATGATCAACTGATCAATCCAAATAGGTAGTTTGGTCGAGAACAGATTCACGTGCTCCGTGTATATCTCCTGAAATTCAATAATCGCCCTATCCTGTGAAACACGCACACTCCAAAGCTTAGTAGAAATTCAAATCATGAACGCAAGCCGATTGAATAATAAACCCCAGTGAAAGAATTTGCAGCGTTTTTCTTGGACGATTACAAATTTGTACCTAATATTTAAAATAATAAATCAGGATTGTCAAAATTATTCTTCCTTTACAATTTATACTTGGTAACTAGATAATTCGTGATTGACTCTCCTCTATTAGCTACACGTAAATATTTTCGATTTTAATGATTAATCAAATACGAAACTAAATTTTAATCATTTCTTGAGGTGTAAAATTGAATTGGATTTTTAAATGTTCTCTACTGGTAGTGTTTAGAGTTTCCCAAATTGTTGTACGTGCGATCGGGTAGCTATGTTGATTCCGGTATCAGTATTAGTTCTGATGTGCTCGGGTGTGTCACCAAGTGCCAGGATGTATAGTCGGTTTGAGTACGAACAGTTGGACGATTGGGTGGCTGAGGTTGTTCCTCAAATCGACTGGTGCAGAAAGAATTTGCAATGCACAAGGAAGAAGAACTTGATGTGTCGGAGGGATGATCCTGAGGTGGGTATTATTCAGTTTTTATTTCCAACGAAGATGTGGGTCATTTCAAAATGTCGGTCACATTTATGTCAATGATCAATATTGCCGTCAAATCTCAACTGAATACAATTTTGTAAGTGTTTTAAAATTGTCTCCTATGTGGATGTACATGTTCCATGGAAAAGTATGTAAAAGTTGTGACTCTGTATTTCTCACTCCCTACAGCTGTCACTAACCAGAGGTTCCATCGTCACTACTCAGCGAAATATTTATTGGAGCTGTTATATCCACTTACACTATGAAAGAACACACCATCTACAATGGATGTCTGCCTCATTATCAGCCAATTATTTAAGTGTCACACGGTTTTTCCTCACTCCCTACAATGTTTTGAAAAGTAGCCCCCAACAGGCAGGGTGTTTATGAAGTTGCTTCTGTTTTGTTGGCTTCCCTTATTCTCGATGGTCCCAACGCTGGTGGTTGGATTTTGCCTAGACCTTCCCAGTCAGTTCTACCGGGAAAACAATCCGTGGAGGCAGCAGTGTGGGTTTTTCAACTCTCACTCCCTACTCCAGTAACATTCTGACTGTGGCAAGTGAAACTTGATCGTACTTGTTGACAATTAGTGCCCCCCGCTACTAAAATCGTCAGAATGGGGGTAAACAAAAACATTTTTTTTATCTTCATATTTTTTTTCAAGGATCTCAAATGCAACCATGCACAATCGACACTAACTTTCTTATTTTAAAATTTCCATTTCCATTTAATGGGAACCTCAATTTTTTATTGCAGATTCGGTTTCCACCCAAGATTCCATGAGAATTTGACCCCCCAACCAATTTTTTCTCGCAACCCCGAAATCGTCAAATAGTAGATGGTAGTGAACTCTAAAGTGTGACCCATGAATTTTCATTATTCAATATTAAAGCATTGTAAAGCATTGAAAGGGTGTAGAATCCGAATCTGCAATAAAAAGTTTTCCGTCCGTACGCCGTACGCACGATTTCTCCCTAACGGCTGAAGCTAAAAAGCTGAAATTTTCAGGAAAAATCCATGTTGGTTCGGTTGTCAACGTTTTGTAAAATCCCTGAAAACCTCAAAAAAAAAAAAAAAAAACCAAGGCGGCCTAAATATGGAATTTTTTTGAAGAACTTTCCACGAGGAATCGAATGAGCCCCTCCCCAGGTCCGTAGGTTAAACCATTCCCGATGTATGGCTCGATTTATGGTGCCAACATTTGCGTTAATTTGGTTTATTATTGTTTTTGTTTTGATATCAGTAACCTAGTGACATAGTGATGTAGTGAAATAGTAATGTGGATACTGGAGTGAACTCCTAAAAGGCTTTGTAGCCGATACGCGGGTTGTAGCATTCTGATAACCATAAAAAAAGCTGCAAATTCTTTCACTGGGGATTATTATTCAACTGGCTTGCGTTCATGATTTGAATTTCTACTAAGCTTTGGAGTGTGCGTGTTTCACAGGTGATAGAGTGATAATTGAATTTCAGGAGGCACACATTTATGATCAACTGAACAATCCAAATAGGTATTTTGATTGAGAACAGATTTACGTGCTCTGTGCATATCTCCTGAAATTCAATAATCGCTCTATCACCTGTGAAACACGCACACTCCAAAGCTTAGTGGAAATTCAAATCATGAACGCAAGCCAATTGAATAATAAACCCAAGTGAAAGAATTTGCAGCGTTTTTTAACACTGATTCATGTGATGCTATCCGTATCTTGATTCGACTTAATTTTTGCGGAATAATGACCAAAATTTGTTCCGCGTTAAAAATCATAAGTTATGCCGACCCTCAACTTTCAGATTAAGATGATTTTTCCGCTTGATCACTGAAGGACTTTTCAATCTAATATTTTAACATTTTTCAACCAGACCTCGAAAATTAATTCCCTTAATAATCTGAAAACGGGAGCCTAAAATATAAAAGCAGACGCGGAATAGACAAATCAATCAGGGGTCAGTCAATTATCGAGACAAGTGATATCATTTTGAATCTAGTTTAGGAACAGAAAGACTTTTTGAGTGGTTTTCTGAGTTTGGAGACGAGTATAATTTAGCGATTTGCTCCCTGCAGCCTGTCCGTTGTACGGTAACATTCGTAACAAAACTCCTTTTAGATTAAAATGCTGAAAATTAAAAAAAAAAAATGCTACTACTGGAAAAACTGACAACTGTTTGTTGTCTTGAATATTTATAATAATTTCCCACATCAAATTTTTGACGTGACAATGTCTTATAATTCAATTGAGCCGGCTGCACGCGCGAAAAAAGATTAGGTACTAATGCGGCGTTACCTCGCTCTGAGGCGTTCCATTAAGGCTTGAGGTGCAAGCGAGAGCGCACAATCAACAAAGAGGCACAATCGGCCTCGTTCGACATCTGTCTCCTTCCCACAGAAAAACACAATTTTAAACATAAGTAATTAATATTATGATTGATATTCTGACTACGGAAACATTACAAATAGGTAAATAAAGTTAATACAATATAAGAATATAAAACTTTCCCAAATTAATGAATATCGGAAGCTCCGCCGGGTTTTTGAATTTCAATGTTGGAGTCATCGGAAATACCTACTGGATGTAGTGAGCAGGCGATTGCCGTCTTGCGGTTACGTTCATTTACCTTGTGAGCAGCGGCATGAAGAATTATATTTTTTAATATTCCGACTACAAATTACGAATAAATAAGATTAATGGAATATAAGATTACATAAATTTTCCAAATTACTGAATGTCAGAAGCTCCATCGGATTTTTGAATTTTAATGCCAGCGTCTTCGGAAGTACTCGATCTAGTGGGCAGTGACCGGGAATGGCCGCGCCCGAATTACGTTCCGCCAAACCGATCGTATTGAATATTTACGAATATGTGAGTATTTTCGGATGTTCAATTGAAAGTGAGGTGAGAGTTATTCGAGAGAAGCACTTGATAGTCGTTGAGGTGTCCAGTGGAGGAACAAAAAGGATTTATGCATCTGTATTCGGCTCGTCAACAGGTGAGGTAAGTCTGAAAGCTTCATTGTATAATCTAACGTTGTTTTCCGAACTTAGTTATTTGTCTCATGATTTCGACTGAGTATTTCGTAATTACCTGCTACTAATTGGTACAATTAATATGTTTGGGAGGAGGGTTCAGCTTTTTGAGAAGTTCAGATAGGTTCGGGTTCGGAACTTCTCTCCGTATCGTCTTTGAGCGCTGAGGTTAGAGCGTTGGATTTTATTATCCATGTCATGGATGATCCATCTAGGGTAATCCGAATAATTACGCTATTCCGCCTTTTCCGTTTTTTCTTTTACATTGGTTATTTCGTATCATAATTCCTCAGTGTTGGGTCTCAAAAAATCTCCTCTATCCATCAAGCAAGGAACAAGAGAAAAACTCCGTCATAGTGTCCATATTTTTTCTTTGTTCTGCTCAAGCTTTTACGATCACGTACTCAAGTCAATTAACAACTGATGATATACCTATAATAATTTAAATTGTTTTCAAGTGGCTGATAACATGAATAGTACATTGATTGCCTTCTAAACCGCGTTACGAGGGCAAGTTTATTCTATTTTCTGTGCTCTTTCCTACCTACTTGAGTGCAATGAAGGAAGCGTTTTATCGAAAAACGGACTTCAGATTCGTGTTCAGCACCCCGAAAAACCCCTTAGAGAGTAGGTTTGAAAGGGATTAAACAGAGTTTAATTTTGAGCAATTTTGATGAAAAATCGCGAAAATAACAATGAAGGAAGCGTTTTATCGAAAAAAGGACTTCAGATTCGTGTTCAGCACCCCGAAAAACCCCTTAGAGAGTAGGTTTGAAAGGGATTAAACAGAGTTAATTTTTGAGCAATTTTGATGAAAAATCGCGAAAATAACCATGAAGGAAGCGTTTTATCGAAAAACGGACTTCAGATTCGTGTTCAGCACCCCGAAAAACCCCTTAGAGAGTAGGTTTGAAAGGGATTAAACAGAGTTAATTTTTGAGCAATTTTGATGAAAAATCGCGAAAATAACCATGAAGGAAGCGTTTTATCGAAAAACGGACTTCAGATTCGTGTTCAGCACCCCGAAAACCCCTTAGAGAGTAGGTTTGAAAGGGATTAAACAGAGTTTAATTTTGAGCAATTTTGATGAAAAATCGCGAAAATAACAATGAAGGAAGCGTTTTATCGAAAAACGGACTTCAGATTCGTGTTCAGCACCCCGAAAAACCCCTTAGAGAGTAGGTTTGAAAGGGATTAAACAGAGATAATTTTTGAGCAATTTTGATGAAAAATCGCGAAAATAACCATGAAGGAAGCGTTTTATCGAAAAACGGACTTCAGATTCGTGTTCAGCACCCCGAAAAACCCCTTAGAGAGTAGGTTTGAAAGGATTAAACAGAGATAATTTTTGAGCAATTTTGATGAAAAATCGCGAAAATAACCATGAAGGAAGCGTTTTATCGAAAAACGGACTTCAGATTCGTGTTCAGCACCCCGAAAAACCCCTTAGAGAGTAGGTTTGAAAGGGATTAAACAGAGTTAATTTTTGAGCAATTTTGATGAAAAATCGCGAAAATAACCATGAAGGAAGCGTTTTATCGAAAAACGGACTTCAGATTCGTGTTCAGCACCCCGAAAAACCCCTTAGAGAGTAGGTTTGAAAGGATTAAACAGAGTTAATTTTTGAGCAATTTTGATGAAAAATCGCGAAAATAACCATGAAGGAAGCGTTTTATCGAAAAACGGACTTCAGATTCGTGTTCAGCACCCCGAAAAACCCCTTAGAGAGTAGGTTTGAAAGGATTAAACAGAGTTAATTTTTGAGCAATTTTGATGAAAAATCGCGAAAATAACCATGAAGGAAGCGTTTTATCGAAAAACGGACTTCAGATTCGTGTTCAGCACCCCGAAAAACCCCTTAGAGAGTAGGTTTGAAAGGATTAAACAGAGTTAATTTTTGAGCAATTTTGATGAAAAATCGCGAAAATAACCATGAAGGAAGCGTTTTATCGAAAAACGGACTTCAGATTCGTGTTCAGCACCCCGAAAAACCCCTTAGAGAGTAGGTTTGAAAGGGATTAAACAGAGATAATTTTTGAGCAATTTTGATGAAAAAACGCGAAAATAACCATGAAGGAAGCGTTTTATCGAAAAACGGACTTCAGATTCGTGTTCAGCACCCCGAAAACCCCTTAGAGAGTAGGTTTGAAAGGATTAAACAGAGTTAATTTTTGAGCAATTTTGATGAAAAATCGCGAAAATAACCATGAAGGAAGCGTTTTATCGAAAAACGGACTTCAGATTCGTGTTCAGCACCCCGAAAAACCCCTTAGAGAGTAGGTTTGAAAGGGATTAAACAGAGTTAATTTTTGAGCAATTTTGATGAAAAATCGCGAAAATAACCATGAAGGAAGCGTTTTATCGAAAAACGGACTTCAGATTCGTGTTCAGCACCCCGAAAAACCCCTTAGAGAGTAGGTTTGAAAGGGATTAAACAGAGTTAATTTTTGAGCAATTTTGATGAAAAATCGCGAAAATAACCATGAAGGAAGCGTTTTATCGAAAAACGGACTTCAGATTCGTGTTCAGCACCCCGAAAAACCCCTTAGAGAGTAGGTTTGAAAGCGATTAAACAGAGTTAATTTTTGAGCAATTTTGATGAAAAATCGCGAAAATAACCATGAAGGAAGCGTTTTATCGAAAAACGGACTTCAGATTCGTGTTCAGCACCCCGAAAAACCCCTTAGAGAGTAGGTTTGAAAGGATTAAACAGAGATAATTTTTGAGCAATTTTGATGAAAAATCGCGAAAATAACCATGAAGGAAGCGTTTTATCGAAAAACGGACTTCAGATTCGTGTTCAGCACCCCGAAAAACCCCTTAGAGAGTAGGTTTGAAAGGATTAAACAGAGTTAATTTTTGAGCAATTTTGATGAAAAATCGCGAAAATAACCATGAAGGAAGCGTTTTATCGAAAAACGGACTTCAGATTCGTGTTCAGCACCCCGAAAAACCCCTTAGAGAGTAGGTTTGAAAGCGATTAAACAGAGTTAATTTTTGAGCAATTTTGATGAAAAATCGCGAAAATAACCATGAAGGAAGCGTTTTATCGAAAAACGGACTTCAGATTCGTGTTCAGCACCCCGAAAAACCCCTTAGAGAGTAGGTTTGAAAGCGATTAAACAGAGTTAATTTTTGAGCAATTTTGATGAAAAATCGCGAAAATAACCATGAAGGAAGCGTTTTATCGAAAAACGGACTTCAGATTCGTGTTCAGCACCCCGAAAAACCCCTTAGAGAGTAGGTTTGAAAGGGATTAAACAGAGATAATTTTTGAGCAATTTTGATGAAAAATCGCGAAAATAACCATGAAGGAAGCGTTTTATCGAAAAACGGACTTCAGATTCGTGTTCAGCACCCCGAAAAACCCCTTAGAGAGTAGGTTTGAAAGGGATTAAACAGAGTTAATTTTTGAGCAATTTTGATGAAAAAACGCGAAAATAACCATGAAGGAAGCGTTTTATCGAAAAACGGACTTCAGATTCGTGTTCAGCACCCCGAAAAACCCCTTAGAGAGTAGGTTTGAAAGCGATTAAACAGAGATAATTTTTGAGCAATTTTGATGAAAAATCGCGAAAATAACCATGAAGGAAGCGTTTTATCGAAAAACGGACTTCAGATTCGTGTTCAGCACCCCGAAAAACCCCTTAGAGAGTAGGTTTGAAAGGGATTAAACAGAGATAATTTTTGAGCAATTTTGATGAAAAATCGCGAAAATAACCATGAAGGAAGCGTTTTATCGAAAAACGGACTTCAGATTCGTGTTCAGCACCCCGAAAAACCCCTTAGAGAGTAGGTTTGAAAGGGATTAAACAGAGATAATTTTTGAGCAATTTTGATGAAAAATCGCGAAAATAACCATGAAGGAAGCGTTTTATCGAAAAACGGACTTCAGATTCGTGTTCAGCACCCCGAAAAACCCCTTAGAGAGTAGGTTTGAAAGGGATTAAACAGAGTTAATTTTTGAGCAATTTTGATGAAAAATCGCGAAAATAACCATGAAGGAAGCGTTTTATCGAAAAACGGACTTCAGATTCGTGTTCAGCACCCCGAAAAACCCCTTAGAGAGTAGGTTTGAAAGGGATTAAACAGAGATAATTTTTGAGCAATTTTGATGAAAAATCGCGAAAATAACCATGAAGGAAGCGTTTTATCGAAAAACGGACTTCAGATTCGTGTTCAGCACCCCGAAAAACCCCTTAGAGAGTAGGTTTGAAAGGGATTAAACAGAGATAATTTTTGAGCAATTTTGATGAAAAATCGCGAAAATAACCATGAAGGAAGCGTTTTATCGAAAAACGGACTTCAGATTCGTGTTCAGCACCCCGAAAAACCCCTTAGAGAGTAGGTTTGAAAGGGATTAAACAGAGATAATTTTTGAGCAATTTTGATGAAAAATCGCGAAAATAACCATGAAGGAAGCGTTTTATCGAAAAACGGACTTCAGATTCGTGTTCAGCACCCCGAAAAACCCCTTAGAGAGTAGGTTTGAAAGGGATTAAACAGAGTTAATTTTTGAGCAATTTTGATGAAAAATCGCGAAAATAACCATGAAGGAAGCGTTTTATCGAAAAACGGACTTCAGATTCGTGTTCAGCACCCCGAAAAACCCCTTAGAGAGTAGGTTTGAAAGGGATTAAACAGAGATAATTTTTGAGCAATTTTGATGAAAAATCGCGAAAATAACCATGAAGGAAGCGTTTTATCGAAAAACGGACTTCAGATTCGTGTTCAGCACCCCGAAAAACCCCTTAGAGAGTAGGTTTGAAAGGGATTAAACAGAGATAATTTTTGAGCAATTTTGATGAAAAATCGCGAAAATAACCATGAAGGAAGCGTTTTATCGAAAAACGGACTTCAGATTCGTGTTCAGCACCCCGAAAAACCCCTTAGAGAGTAGGTTTGAAAGGGATTAAACAGAGATAATTTTTGAGCAATTTTGATGAAAAATCGCGAAAATAACCATGAAGGAAGCGTTTTATCGAAAAACGGACTTCAGATTCGTGTTCAGCACCCCGAAAAACCCCTTAGAGAGTAGGTTTGAAAGGATTAAACAGAGATAATTTTTGAGCAATTTTGATGAAAAATCGCGAAAATAACCATGAAGGAAGCGTTTTATCGAAAAACGGACTTCAGATTCGTGTTCAGCACCCCGAAAAACCCCTTAGAGAGTAGGTTTGAAAGGGATTAAACAGAGATAATTTTTGAGCAATTTTGATGAAAAATCGCGAAAATAACCATGAAGGAAGCGTTTTATCGAAAAACGGACTTCAGATTCGTGTTCAGCACCCCGAAAAACCCCTTAGAGAGTAGGTTTGAAAGGGATTAAACAGAGATAATTTTTGAGCAATTTTGATGAAAAATCGCGAAAATAACCATGAAGGAAGCGTTTTATCGAAAAACGGACTTCAGATTCGTGTTCAGCACCCCGAAAACCCCTTAGAGAGTAGGTTTGAAAGGATTAAACAGAGATAATTTTTGAGCAATTTTGATGAAAAATCGCGAAAATAACCATGAAGGAAGCGTTTTATCGAAAAACGGACTTCAGATTCGTGTTCAGCACCCCGAAAAACCCCTTAGAGAGTAGGTTTGAAAGGATTAAACAGAGATAATTTTTGAGCAATTTTGATGAAAAATCGCGAAAATAACCATGAAGGAAGCGTTTTATCGAAAAACGGACTTCAGATTCGTGTTCAGCACCCCGAAAAACCCCTTAGAGAGTAGGTTTGAAAGGGATTAAACAGAGATAATTTTTGAGCAATTTTGATGAAAAATCGCGAAAATAACCATGAAGGAAGCGTTTTATCGAAAAACGGACTTCAGATTCGTGTTCAGCACCCCGAAAAACCCCTTAGAGAGTAGGTTTGAAAGGATTAAACAGAGATAATTTTTGAGCAATTTTGATGAAAAATCGCGAAAATAACCATGAAGGAAGCGTTTTATCGAAAAACGGACTTCAGATTCGTGTTCAGCACCCCGAAAAACCCCTTAGAGAGTAGGTTTGAAAGGGATTAAACAGAGATAATTTTTGAGCAATTTTGATGAAAAATCGCGAAAATAACCATGAAGGAAGCGTTTTATCGAAAAACGGACTTCAGATTCGTGTTCAGCACCCCGAAAAACCCCTTAGAGAGTAGGTTTGAAAGGGATTAAACAGAGATAATTTTTGAGCAATTTTGATGAAAAATCGCGAAAATAACCATGAAGGAAGCGTTTTATCGAAAAACGGACTTCAGATTCGTGTTCAGCACCCCGAAAAACCCCTTAGAGAGTAGGTTTGAAAGCGATTAAACAGAGATAATTTTTGAGCAATTTTGATGAAAAAACGCGAAAATAACCATGAAGGAAGCGTTTTATCGAAAAACGGACTTCAGATTCGTGTTCAGCACCCCGAAAAACCCCTTAGAGAGTAGGTTTGAAAGCGATTAAACAGAGTTAATTTTTGAGCAATTTTGATGAAAAAACGCGAAAATAACCATGAAGGAAGCGTTTTATCGAAAAACGGACTTCAGATTCGTGTTCAGCACCCCGAAAAACCCCTTAGAGAGTAGGTTTGAAAGGGATTAAACAGAGATAATTTTTTGAGCAATTTTGATGAAAAACGCGAAAATAACCATGAAGGAAGCGTTTTTTCAGATTCGTGTTCAGCACCCCGAAAAACCCCTTAGAGAGTAGGTTTGAAAGGGATTAAACAGAGATAATTTTTGAGCAATTTTGATGAAAAATCGCGAAAATAACCATGAAGGAAGCGTTTTATCGAAAAAACGGACTTCAGATTCGTGTTCAGCACCCCGAAACCCCTTAG